>JALMGJ010000010.1:31748652-32258652 GCA_023362775.1 Charina bottae
CCAGCTAGCCTGTGTCAGCCATTGGCCTTTTCCAGGGTCTTTCTCTCTTTCCCATCCTCCACTTTGAGGATTTGTATCCCTAAGGCTCATTTACTTTTATTTATTTATTTATTTATTTATTTGGATTTATCACGGCCCATCTCTACCATGGTAGACTCAGACTCCAACTGCTCTCAGGCGGAGCCAGGAGGCAGGATGGGGCCGGCCCAGGTGCAGACCCCTTTCATGTCAGCCCCTCCTCACACAAAAAGAAGAGTTACCATTTGGTGTATAGGTTAAGGCACCTGGCTAGAAACCCGGAGACCATACGTTCTAGTCCTGATTTAGGCACAAAGCCAGCTGGGTGACGGGGGCCAGTCATTCCTTATTAAAGCAATTACTTTAAGGTTGTTTTGTACTTCTGCAAACCTTAGGTTCCCCAAATTCACTGCCAACTATTGAGCATAAACTGAGAATTTTGGCTACATGAGAATTGGCTTTCAGCAAATGAGTTTGCTGCTAGTATTTACAGTTGACTATCCAGAAATTAAGAAAAGAAGCAAATCTGTATGTATGTATGTACGTACAGTATGTATGTTTTCCTGGACATAGTTCTAAGCAAACAGGAGAAGCAATCCCACTAAAGAAGTGCACTTTATTTCTAAGTATTCTTAGATCATGTTATAAATCTGAACTTTATAGCATCCTCAGGTTGCAGTGCTATTCAATATTCGCCTAGGAATGAAGCCCACTGAAGTAAATAGGTATTATTTCTGATTAGATATGCATAAGATTGTATATAGTAGTCATTTGCATATCATTTGCATATCAATTGACAGGAAACATATACTAAATAATTTCATAACCCTGATGATGCCTTAAGATTTGGCACGCCTTTAACATTTTTTCTACACGTTTATTTCTTCTTTTATTGCCTTTGAGTTTAAACTGTATGGGTTGTTTCAAATAAAAAATTAAAGGTGAAGAAATCATATATAATGAAAGGCTACCCCAAATGAAGGAAAGTTAGCCCACTGTGTCAATGCAGCCTTTCTGTAGTAAAGATGTGTTTCCGTAAGGTTTATTTTATTTTAAATTTTGAGAGAGCTACAGCTTTGACTGGGAATGAGGGCAGAACAGTTGAGCACACACCCTTTATTCCAATTCTCAGGATTCCAAACCTGCCATTTTTTTTACAAAAAGGAAGTTCAGGCCAGCAGTGCTGTGCCCCGTGGAGTGAAATGGCTCCCCTAAAACTCAACAAAGGAGTCTCGATTTGGTGCCACTATTCAGCGAAAAACAGGCTTGGAGAGACGACCGAACCAAAGGGAGGGAAGGAGCTGGAAGGAGGGCCAAGGAAGAGATCAGGAGAAGCCTAAGATTAAGAAGCTCTAAGGCAGAAAGAGCAAGTCCTAAGGAAAGGGATCTCGAGTCGTAACTGCCATGAGGAGGTCGCCAGGAAGCCACGTGGGTTAGAGACAGCTGCCAACCCACCACAGGGAGAGAGTTACACGTGTCCTAAGGGGAGGGCCCAAAAAAGTAGCAGCCAGGAGAAAAAGCTGGAAGGAGGAAGAGGAGAAGCCCCAACAATGGAGGAGGAGGAGAAGCCCCAACAACGGAGGAGGAGGAGAAGCCCCAACAACGGAGGAGGAGGAGGAGGAGAAGCAGCCCCAACGATGGAGGAGGAGGAGGAGGAAAAGCAGCAGCCCCAACAATGGAGGAGGAGGAGGAGGAGGAGGAGGAGGAGGAGGAGGAGAAGCAGCAGCAGCCCCAACAACGAGGAGGAGGAGGAGACCTCCATGAGTCTTCACTTTGGCTTTGTTAATACAACACTCTTGATCAGGTCAACTGTGTTCATTCAACAGGCTAAACTTGGTAGTTTTAAATGAGGGGGTGGGGGTTAGTATGTTTTTAGGCCAGGTGAGCATGTTAGGCAAGCATAGCCCATTTCGTCCACGTATCCTGCAAATCCAGAAATCTGATCCAGTGAATAACCACGTTTCTGTAAACTCAGTCTCCAAGGGAGTGTGAGTTGAAAAGACAAAAGGACAAAAGTTGATAGAGATGTCAAAAGGAGGAGCACATTTGCAACAGCCCCCCCTTTAGAATATTAATATAAGCAAATGCACATTTAACATCTGCCTTAACCTCTTCTACGTTTTGTTACCGTCCAAATGTTAGCTGTTTATTTCCTGACAAATAAGAAGGAAGATTTGGATTTTAAGTGAGTGTGCCTCTTCTCCCCTTTCCTACCGCGGCATCTTCCCTCAGGGCTCCCAGCTCTACTTCCCACCACATCTTCTTTTTATAAATGTATTTCAGTGCCAGCCTTATGGAGGTTGCCCAACCCTGCTCTGAGCTCCTTGGAGGAAAGACTGGCTCAAACGGAAGGGGAAATCAACTTTGGAACGAAAGTCGAAAGTCACCAACTGCTCTCAGGCGGAGCCAGGAGGCAGGATGGGGCCGGCCCAGGTTCAGACCCCTTTCATGTCAGCCCCTCCTCACACAAAAAGAAGAGTTACCATTTGGTGTATAGGTTAAGGCACCTGGCTAGAAACCCGGAGACCATACGTTCTAGTCCTGATTTAGGCACAAAGCCAGCTGGGTGACGGGGGCCAGTCACTTTCTCTCAGACCTAGGAAGGAGACAATGGCAAACCACTTCTGAAAACTTTGCCAAGAAAACTGCAGGGAATTATTGTTAATAATTATTATTATCATTAAGTGCCGTTTTGGTGTAGAGATCAAGGAACCAGGCTAAAAATCGGAAGGCCCTGAGTTCTTAGGCATGAAGCCAGCTGGAGGTCTTAGAGCCAGTCACTTCTCTCAACCCTAGGAAGAATGCAAGGGCAAACCACTTCCGAAACTTGCCAAGAAAACTGCCAGTAATAACAATAACAACAATAGAGAGCCAGTGGGGTAGAGGTTAAGGCACCAGGCTAGAAACTGGGCGACCCTGAGTTCTAGGCCTCCCTTCTCTCTCAGCTCACCTCACAGGGTGGTTGTTGTGGGGAAGATAAGAGGCGGGAGCATTAGGCACACAGCCTGGAGTGGTACCAAAATATAGGCGGGATAGGAATCTAACCTCACCGGAAAAATAATAGGCTCGGCCTTCCCACCGAAATTGGGCTAACGCTGAAAAGAAGCGCCCGCCCTGCCCGCCCTGAGCTTCTGCAAGGCCAGGCGCAGGGTTCCCACGACCTGCGAGGCTCGGCGAGGCTCCGCGGGCTAGGTCGTCCGGAGCGTGGCGTTAACCCGGGTGGAGCGTCTCGTGGGAACTCGGCCGGAGTTAGGGTGAGGGCTGCCCGTACCTCCTCCGCAGGGCTGGTGTTCAGCACCAGAACCAGCCGGGTGGGCTCGCAGTAGAGGCGAAGGAAGCGCAGGAGCAGGCGGTCGACGCCCAGCCCGCGGGCGCAGATGACCAGCCCGTCCTGGTGGAAGAGATCCAGGAAGATCTGCGTCTCGTGCTCCAGTGCCGCCCCGGCCGCCATGGCCGGCGGCTGTCACCGGCCACTTCTCCGCGCATGCTCCGGGGAAACCACGGAGCTGGAAAGGTAGAGCGACGCAGAAGGCGGAGACTTCCTCTGCGTGTTAAGGAGGCGATCCTTTCAGGCCGGAAGTTCATCTCTCTACCGACGCGGGGCGGTGAGGAAAATGAGCCTGTAAGGATGCACGCCTGGAGCGGCTCTCGGCAATTAGAGATACAGACAGCGCCGCTGCCATCTAGCGGTCGGAAGGTTGGTGCAGCACGGCTTTATTGCCATCGTTTGTATCTAACCCAGGGTTTCTCAACCTCAGCAACTTTAAGATGTGTGGATTTCATCACCCAGAATTCCCCAGCCAGCATGCATTAATTGTATTGTTTTGCATTAATTTTACGCATGCTGGCTGGGGAATTCTGGGAGTTGAAGTCCACACATCTTAAAGTTGCTGAGGTTGAGAAACACCGATTCTAGCCTCTCCGGACACAAATTATTCTAGAGGGCTTTCCAAGTAACATCAGAATATAGTTTTAAAAAGTATCCAACGCAGGGAGCCAGAAGGGGTGGCCACGACTGGACCACGATTAAGACAGCAGAACAGAAGGGGTGGCTGGGATGCACAGCTACCGCCCTCCCGCATCCAGGACCAAATCTTGCAATCTTTTTCCCAAAGGCGAGAGAGACAAGGGGCGGAAAACGCCTGTTTAATGCATCGCTTGAAGCGTCCCATTCAGAGCCCCGGCCCGTGCAAAATGCTGATCCAACAAGACCCTCCGTGCAAAACCCTCAGCGCTTTTGAACTGCGGCACCCACGCGCCCCCAAAACCCGGGCAGAGCTCCGCCCCCGTCGAAGGCGCGTACACGCACACACATACGCGCGCACCGGCCGGGCTGGGCTCACCTTCCGGGCTCCTGCGCGTCCCCGCTGCTGCTGCTGCTGCTGCTGCTGCTGGTACGACCATGATTTTCTTGCTGGCTTTCTTCGCGAGCATCTTCCAAACAGGTGAGAGGGGAGGAGGTCGCGTGCAGACGACCCCAACCGACTCTCCCCGCGTGCAGACGACCCCAACCCTTATCCTGAGACGGGGCCAGAGAGGGACGAAGGGGATTTGAAGCCTCCTCTCCTAAAACGTCATTAAAACCTCTCTGGGTTAATCTGGAATTCGAGGGCAGGGGGGCCAAACGGGTGCCCTCTTTCAAACGAGAGCTGTTCACCTTTTCTCCGCTGCTAAACCTGGTCGGGCTGGGCGGGAGGTGAGGCTGCAATCCGTGGAGGCCCTTGGGACGATTGGCCTTGAGCTAACTCTGAAGTGCACCGTTTCACCCATGCTCTGAACAAGCAGCCCCCCATCCTTTTCCCGCAGATCTGTCCTGGCTTGAAGGGAAGATGCTCTCAACACACAAACTATTAACCCCGTCATAAACTGAACATTTATCATGAGACGGCAATCCCAAGAAAGTTTTTGAAGTTTAAGTCCGTTAAGATCAGTAGGACTTAAGACACATGAAATATGTTTCGGATGCAGAAACTGTACTACGGTTTATTCCATAGGAATGTGGGAGAAAGCCTGGATGGCTCCTGAAGCACTTTTTCTGCTCTTCTACCATTTCCCCCTCTGGCTGCTTCCCTGAGTTATTCACCCTGCCCCTTTCCTAGAGTGTAATTAACACAAGTGAGCATTTAATGGGAACTAGACAACCCTGTGGCCCGTTAGGTCATCCTTTGAGAGAAAGGTAGTGCAGTCTGATGTGATTAGAATGAACATTAAATTTTAGGCTGACCATATATTTTTTAACTTAATGCTGGAGGGTCCTGTGATCATGTAAGAAGAGTATATATCATAGTTGTAGAGGCAAATGAACTTCAATAATAATTCCATATTTACCTACCTAAGCAGATCAACGACCACGGGTGGGCAAAAAAGCCCTGGGAGCGGGAGTGACTTCCGACTTCCTGCTGGCTTCCCCATTGACTTTGCTTGTGGAAAGCTGGCAGGGAGCGTCGGAAATCGTGATCGTGTGACCGCGGGGACGCTGCAATGGCCACAACTTTGCGAATAAAACTGGTCTGAACATTGTGGAAATTTCAATTCCACAGGAGTAATTCAGGGTTAGCAACGGATAAAAGGTGAATTTCTCTCGTTTGAAAGAGGGCACCCGTTTGGCCCCCCTGCCCTCTAATTCCAGATTAACCTGGAGAGGTTTTAATGACGTTTGAGGAGAGGAGGCTTCAAATCCCCTTATATGTATGTAAATTTCCATTCAATCGTGTCCGATTCTCAGAGACTGCCTGGACAAGTCCCTGCAGTTTTCTTGGCAAGATTTTCAGGAGTGGTTTGCCATTGCCTCCTTCCTAGGGCTGAGAGAGAGTGACTGGCCCAAGGTCACCCAGCTGGCTTCATGCCTAAGGCGGGACTAGAACTCACGGTCTCCCGGTTCCTAGCCCGGTGCCTTAACCACTACACCAAACTGGCTCTCAAATCCCCTTAGTCCCGGATTTTTTACGCATTCTTTAAATTAGCGGATTTGAGGTACCTTGATTCAGAAATTGTTGCGGTATAATCCACCATTTGGACTAACTTGAGGAGACACACAGATAAACACAATGAGAGTTTTAGTAGTATATAGATGATTTGGTATCTGTGATATTGCCAGGCCGATGATGAGCATTAGATGTTTCTCCAACCTTGAAGTCTTCATGCCTTGCCAGTGCATAATCCCCGTTGTTCCTTGTTTCCTCCAGCTTTTGCCGGGGTGAATGAACGCACTTTCCTTGCCATCAAGCCAGATGGGGTACAGCGGCACCTGGTGGGCGAGATCGTCCGGCGCTTTGAGAAGAAGGGCTTCAAGCTGGTGGCGATGAAACTCATGCAGGTGAGAACAGCCAGCTGAGCCCCCGAGAAGCTTCTCCAGCGCTCAAGGACTCAGGCTGAGGTCTTTCCCATTGTGGGCCACCTGCTCTGTTTTAAATCAGAGGGGTCAGAGTGTGAATTAGGCCCTTATTATTTATTTAAATTCACAGATAAATTTAAATAATACCCATCTCATTAAATGCAACTCTGGACGGTTAACAAAAATTAAGACAGCACAATAAATTAGATAGAAAACATAAAATGGCCACCGAGGAAACCATGCAGCCAATGAATAGTTTATTTATTATTTATTTATTTAATTAATTTTTATCCCGCCTTTATTATTTTTATAAATAACTCAAGGTGGTGAACATACCTAATACTCCCTCCTATTTTCCCCACAACAGCAACCCTGTGAGGTGAGTTGGGCTGAGAGTGACTGGCCCAAGGTCACCCAGCCGGCTTTCATGCCTAAGGCAGGACTAGAACTCTCTGTCTCCTGGTTTCCCATTGGCTCCTTCCTAGGGCTGAGAGACGGGGACTGGCCCAAGGTCACCCAGCCGGCTTTCATGCCTCAGGCGGGACTAGAACCCACAGACTCCTGGTTTCAACTACTCTCCTGACTTCCATGCCCGGGAAAATAGCCAAGTCTTAAGGGCTTTCTGAAAGGCCAGCAGAATCAGCACCAACATAACCTTGAGTGGTATGGTGTTCCAAAGCCAACCTCTATCTATTTAATTGTCCCCTTCCACTTGGTAGCTGCTGTTTTGCAGGTCAAGCAATCTGTCCATCTAACCAAAACTAACTATGACCATTTTTCTCAGGTTTGGCGATATTTGGGGCAAATACAATTTATGCCAGATAGATGTAAATCTTAGAGACCTAACCTGGCTGGGATAGGTCCTTTCATCCCTTATCTTATATCATTGGTGTTATAGTTTCTTATGTACTCTGTGTAACGGATGACCTTATTAAAAATAAATCTCATCTTTTGAGCATTCAAGTATACAGTATGTTATAGCTAAGCTTTCGTTGGGGAACCTGCCTGGCATTTTTATTCCCCATCCCAACCCGCAGGTGCGATCTTAGTATCCAGGGCTTTTAAAAATGTCTGTGAATGAAACGTTGATTGCATCTAATGTCTCTTCTGCCCAGGCCTCGGAAGACTTGCTGAAAGAACATTACATCTCCCTCCGCGAGCGTCCTTTCTTCAGCCGCTTGGTGAAATTCATGAGTTCGGGACCTATTGTGGCCATGGTGAGGAAGGAAGGGAGGGAGGGAGGGAAGGAATTCCATTCAATCATGTCCGATTCTCGGAGACTGCCTGGACAAGTCCTTGCAGTTTTCTTGGCCAGGTTTTTCAGAAGTGGTTTGCCATTGGCTCCTTCCTAGGGCTGAGAGAGAGCAACTGGCCCAAGGTCACCCAGCTGGCCTTGTGCCTAAGGCGGGACTAGAACTCTCAGTCTCCCACTTTCTAGCCTGATGCCTTAACCATGACACCAAACTGGCTCTCTGAGCAATAGATATATAAGAGGCTAAATACCAAGTCGTTAAGCTTCCTGAGGTCAGATGCTCTTCACTGAGAGACAACAGCTGTCCAAGAGCTTAGCTAGTTTTTCAGACCCAACCTGAGATGTTTGTCAAGCCAAGCAGCGTTGGCCAAGTGGGATGCCTGAGTCGCAAGAACTTACCCTCCTCGATTTATGGACGCACTAAATGTTCTGTCCTGGAACATTTTGATCTGCCTTCTGAGTTTTCTGGGTCAGCCTCAGAACAGCTTGAACTAGAAACAGTAATGGAATTTTTCATGACTGAATATTTGGTGCACATGTTGTTGCAGGCTTTGTTGTGTCTTTCTTGGGCACTAACTCCTTCTTGGCCTTGAGGAGATGCCATGGTCCTACCTGCCAGTTGGAGCAGGACTTACATGGGTACCTTGGCTACCTCATCAAGAGAGTTCTTATTTTTTTTAAAAGCAGGAACATTTACCAAAATTACATTATTCCTGCCAGAAGTTTTGGGTAGCAGGAAGAGAGATGCATCAAAGCCGCTGCTGTTGACCATTCTTCCTTCGCTTTCTGTAGGTCTGGCAAGGACAGGAGGTAGTGAAGACTGCGCGCATGATGATTGGCGAAACCAACCCAGCCGATTCCAAACCGGGAACCATCCGGGGAGATTTCTGCATTGAAGTGGACAAGTGAGTGGAAGTCATTAATTTCCTTGTATCGACAGGCATCTCTTCTGGAAGGCGCATTCCAGCATTCACCTGGGGTATGAAATATCTATCATATGGTAACAGGACCCAGTGCAGTTTAAGTTTTGCATTGACCTACTGTAGCCATTGGGGGGATGCGATGGCTCAGCGGTTAAGACGCCAGGCTTGTCGATCGGAAGGTCGCAAGTTCGGAGGTTCGAATCCCTAGTCCCGCGTGACAGAGTGAGCTCCCGCACTCGTCCCAGCTCTTGCCAACCTAGCAATTCGAAAGTATGCAAATGCAAGTAGATAAATAGGTACCACTTTGGTGGGAAGGTAACAGCATTCCATGTGCGTCATGCCGGCCACATGACCGTGGAAGCGTCTTCGGACAACGCTGGCTCTTTGGCTAACAAACAGAGATGAGCACCGGCCCCTAGAGTCAGACACGACTGTTTGGGGGGGGGAACTGTAGCCATTACAGAGAGTTGGAGTATTATTCTTGGGCATTACTTGTTCCACCATTTTTGCAGTCACGATAGGAAAATCCTGGTTTCAAGTCCTCAGACAGCTCGGAAGCTTTCTCAAACTAACCCTATGGTGGTTTGTAAAAATAGAGGGGTGTATCAGAACACCACAAGCTCTCAGGAAAGATGTAGCAAATATGCAATAAATAAAACATAGAAGAATAATAGGACATTTTACTTGCTAATAACCTATGTCTGGTGTTGTAAAACATGTTTGCATGTCTAGAATCAGTCATGATTTCCAGGTACAGCTACAGGAAATGGAAACCCTCTCATGCTTTAACCAATGTCCAGCTTTAGGTCTTTGTAGAAACTTCTATATATAAATGTATGTTTGCTATGTGTGAGATGGGCCTAAAAGGAAAACGGTATCCCTGTGTTTGTCTTACTGTTTTCCTTTAAACATAGCTTGCACCAAAGCGCTTTTGCTATACAGCTACTTTACACAAAGCAGAGTTAACAACGCTTGAAGGTTTCAGACCATAGGCCTTTCCAAGCTCTACTTGCAGATAGCAAGCACTGAAGTTGGGGCTTTCTGCCAGCAGAAAAAATATTCTGTCCCTAAACTTGTCATCAAGTGTCGTTGCCCGCTTGCAGAAAAACAAACAAACAAACAAAAAAACTCAGCGACCACCATATAGCATACGTAGGCTGTCCATATTTCAGGATGGCAAAATGGTATGGGGTCTTATATAATATTCCGTATTCATGAAGAAGACAGGGGTCCCCACCCCCGGTCCGTGCGATTGGCTCCCGCCTGCAAACCCTGCCCCCCTGGTCCACACTATTGGCTCCTACCTGCAAACCCCACCCCTGGTCCGCGCGATTGGCTCCTGCCTGCAAACCCTGCCCCCCGGTCTGCGCTTTGGCTCGGATCCTCCTTCCACGCCATTCCCTCCGGGTTTGAAAAACGGGACAAAATTGATATTTTTATTAAAACGACGGGACGGTTGAAAAATGCTTAAAAAATGGGAGTGTCCCATTCAAAATGGGACGTATGGTCAGCCTAAACACACGTAATATATTTTTCTCCAAATAGGTTCAACTTCCCCTTACAACACTGTTTCCTTCCCTGTAGGAACGTGGTTCACGGCAGTGATTCAGTAGAGAGTGCTCAGCGAGAAATTGCACTCTGGTTCCATCCTGATGAGCTGATCTGTTGGAACGACAGCACGGAGCACTGGATTTATGAATAAAAAAAAATATCCGGTGTTGCTCCTGTGGTTTGGACTTCCGCAACTTGGAATCTTCCAAACGTATTGGACGCTGCCTCGCATCAAACAGAGCACCGGTTGAGAAAGTCTGTTATAGCCATTGAGTCTAACGTTAGAATAATACCTGTGAGCTACAAAAGCACAAATATGCAGAAGTCTTCCAGCCAAATATTATTCTTCAAATGTCCTTCTTACAGGGCTCCATTAAGTGTTCCACCACTGTCTCTTACTTGCCTTGCTTGGGCTGTGTGGGCAGAGAAGGGGAATGTTTCTTTAATCTCCCCCAAAAACTTCATTCCGAGATAAAATAACAGCACAGTTTAAGTTTTACTGCCAAGCAATGAAAATAACTTGTTCCCAGTTAGCAGGATGCAGGGGGAATAAAGCCTTAGGATCAATGTTTCTGGGGTCCCCCCCCCCGTTTCATATGCTAAGACAAATCTCATTGGGGCCAGGAAAGAGTGATGGCTGAAAAGGCAGAATTTTTGGCGCTGCCCATTGATTTTTCCACCTGTCTAAAGTGAGTTTTTAATACTTCAGAACAGGCAGGTGCTTTAATTGATTTTTAATGCTAGCCTCAGCCGCTGGGAATGCAAAAAAAAATATGTATGGAACAGGAAACAAATTAATGCCTGCATAAGAGAGACCTGAGAGATATACAGGCTTCTATTACCAATGTAAGTGCTGGAACTGGACATATCACTGTATTTGCCGATACTTTCCAAGGACGTTTCTTTGTAAGTATATACAAGCCTAATTGTTTTTAAACATTGGCTTGCATTTTGTTTTGTAAAATAAATGTTGGAAAGACAGCCGTTTTCACTCCTCCTGTTTTCTGAGAGGTAGTATAATTAGGGGCTGTGGACTCTTTAGCCTGGCAAAGACAAGGTGAGAACAGGACTGCCATCTTGAGGGATTGTTATAGATGGTAACTAAATCTGTTTCCTGTTCCTCCAGAAAGACCAGCCCTAGCCAGTGGTCTCCAATTCCAGGAAGCTGGATCTTGATGAAACATTAGGAACTTGATGAGCTGTTTGACAGTAGAACAGACGACCTTGGAACGTGTTAGCTTCTCCTTTTAAAAACAGTTTTGTTTTAAAAGCATTTATAGGGATGTTGCCAATTAGCAAAGGGTTTTGTGTAGTTTGGTGTAGTGGTTAAGACACCAGGTTAGAAACCAGGAGACTGTGAGTTCTAGTCCCGCCTTAGGCACGAAGCCAGCTGGGTGACCATGGGCCAGTCACTCTCTCTCAGCCCTAGGAAGGAGCCAATGGCAAACCAGGAGACTGAGAGTTCTAGTCCTGCCTTAGGCGCGCACGCACGCGCGCGCGCGCGCGCACACACACACACACACACTTGATTCTAGCTGCTACACTGTTGACCAGCTTAGGCATGGCTGGATCCTTGGAAAGTGATGTTCTTTCTGGACCCCACCCTGCAAACTTCGTTAACACTCTAAACAGCAAAAATTGAAGCTCCTTGGCAACCGTCTTGGCAGGACTGAAATGACCTCGCCCCTTGGCTAACAAAGATCCAGTTTGATGTCGTGGTTAAGGTAACAGGCTAGAAACCGGGAAACAGAGTTCTAGTCCCACCTTAGGCACAAAGACAGCTGGGTGACCTTGGGCCAGTCAAGGAAGGAGGCGGCAATGGAAAATCACTTCCTAAATCTTGCCAAGAAAACTGCAGGGACTTGTCCAGGCAGTCTCCGAGAATCTGACACGACTGAATGGATTTAAAAAAAAATAGGAATGTTGCCGTTTAGCAAAGGATTCTACAAGATTACTTTGGAAGTCCCTTCCAGCTCTTTCATTCTTTGTGTCATTGGGTCAGGAGAACAAGTGACACCGTGCCTCCCCGCCCAATCAAGGAAGATGCTCTATTGGGAGGAACCCATAAACCATTGCAAAATAAGGACTCGGCAAGCACCACACCCACCAAATACGGAGAACTGAAGGCGGCAATGGAACAGTGTGTACCCAGCCAGTTAGAACTCTGAACAGACCCACTTGACCGTGTGACTTTTTCCACTGGTGTGTATTCCTATAAAACACCGGGGCCTCGCTCCTTGGCCGTTGCATTTGGGGGCTTCCCTCTTTCTCGGGGGCTCAGCAATGCTCTCAGACCCGTGACGGTAATACATTTTTATTACATACAGAACAGATAGGATTCAGTTTGTTTGGTAGCACGTCAGGGAGAAAGCACGGGAGAGGTTGGTTTTCATACAGCCGTCTCTCTACATCTTCAAACCAAACAGCAGAGTTTTACAGCCTCAAGACACATTTTTTTAAAAAATCCTTTTATGACGTACAAGTGAACTTTACATACATCACAGTGGAACCGCAGCAGGAAGGGTCTGTCCGTGAGGTCCATCAGCTTTTCCCCATGCTGGCTGATAACCCCTAAGAGGAGCATGTGCTGTTTCCTTCATGGCCGCCTCCTCCACGCCATCCCGTGTGCGCTTCTTTTCAACATACTTCAAACTGCAAAAGTTTTGGGAGCAGATGCGGCAGACAAGCGAGGTTATGATTAGTAAGGGCCAGAACATGAGAGAGGCTGGAGGCTTCATAAAACTTAAAAAGAAACAAACTTGGTGTCAAATTTATGTAAGAACAGGATATGCTCTCGTGCCGTTGCTAGTAGATTACTGTAGGGTACCCAACCCAAGCAATGGACCTGCAGATCGAATATAATTCCCGTTATTCCTGCAGGGCTGCACACCGTCACTCCAAAGCCTGTGACAATGTTCTCTTGGTGCTGAGCTACTCCAGCCTTTTGAAGCATGTAAGGAAGCTCTGCCCCCATATATGTACTCCCCTAGAGAAAATTGAGAACAGCGTACTTTCCAGAGAAGTTGAATAGGATTGCAGCTTCAGTCTACTTTCATTCTTATCACTGGGCCATTTTTTGTTTGCTTTGAGGGTGGTTATGTTCTATCAGCCTTCCTCAATTTGCTGCCCTCCGTGTTAGGACTACAACTTCCTGCATTCCCTTTGGGCCAGGTGGATTTAGAGCTTTGGGAGGTGTAGTCCTGATATGTCCGGGGAGGTGGCAGCACCTCACGAACCATGGCTGATCTCCAAAAGCCAAGCTGGGTCACATTTGCATGGGAGATCACCAGGAAATCCCAGGGCTGTAGGCTAGGCTGGGTAGTTGAAAGAAGGGGAACAAGAAGACATGGTGACGAAGACTTTAATTCAATGGGGAATTGCCTTTTCAGACCCAACCGGAGGGCACCCCGTTGGGAAAGGCTAGAAGAGGACGCTAAGCATTCTTAACATCTGGGTTAGCCCTGCTGTTAAGATGGGAATATAATCAAGTTCATCAGCCTTTGAACCACCTCCAAACACTGTAACTTTATGGAAGATAAAATTCATCTCCGGTAGCAGCCTTTTTGCACATCGTCTGGCTCAAATGACACTGTCCCCATCTGCCTCAGATTTCTCTTGCTGCTTCTACAAGCCATAGACAAAGAATGAAGGCCTTCTGATCCTCCAACTGTCCTTCACTTCCTCTCTTCCCTCCTCCATTCTCCCCAGACCAATGCCTCTCTCTGCAGATTCCATTCCTATAGGCTCCGATCCATTTGCCTTCCACGTTCACTTGATTTCTCCATTAAACGGTCAGTAAGCAAGACCTACTGTAGCTTCTGCCCTGACTTTTTGTTTCCCAGATAGCCTAAAAGATACACTTTGTGACCCATTCCACAGCTCCCAGCAGAGCACCACCAGACAAATCAAAGGTGGTTTCACCCTCCAAAATATCCATACGACACGACGAGCTCTGGAATACTATGATGTTTCAAGGGCAAAGAAGTTTACATTTTTCTTGCTTGCTGTATGCAGAATGCTAAATATTATGCATTTGCCTTCCCATCCTTTAGAATGCCATTTGCTAATTCAGGCAGGTATAGCAAGAAGACAATTCCACCTTCAGATTAGCTCCCTGCGTCCCTGGTAAACACTTATTATCTGAATCCTGCTGTTCCTTCAAAGAGCTCAGAAGGGTGCACCCTAGCCTGCAGTGGGCTCCCCAGTGCCCAGACTAAAATAAATTTAGTGATGGGAACTCTTTGTGTGCCCAGAGCCCATATTCTAGATACAATGCCCACTGCTGACCTGTCGTCGTCATCCCCAACATACCTGCAAACCTTCCTGGTACAGATTTTAGATACTTTAGCCAAGTTCAGATTGCTCCCCAATGCTGTCTCGTGACCGGACCTCACAGAATAATTGCGAAGGAGAAAGGGCAGGGAGGATGCTTGCTGTCAGAAGCATCTCTTTCATACTGGCTTGGAGACCAACCCATGCCTGTCAACACAGTTTCCATGGTGACAAAGGGAGTAAGCCAGTAAGCAGCTCACAGGTGCTTTTCTCCATGCAGGTAGGAAGGGAGAGAGGGAGGGGGCCGTCTCGGAAACTTTGTCCAGTCCTTCGGAGCCAAGTGTGATCTTCCTTTGTGTCTTGATTCCTGATGCATTAGGCTTCATCCTAGAATTCCCTCCTGCTGGAAAGCCAACGGCAACCCAGCCGGTTTAGAAAGTCCACCAGCTCAAGACAATCACTGCAAACCTGGAGAGGAAGGGAATCACTGCATGGTGCAGGAACAGTTGCAGTTATCTGGGGTCGGACTGGCCAGCGATAGGAATTATGCAAAAGTTCTGTATGTACATATTGGCATTCAGGGAGTGGGTTTCAGTAGAAGGGAGAAAATGATACTGGCAGGAAAAAGAAGAGATGCTCATTCAGGGATGTAGGACACTTGCCAGACAATGATGTGGCTTCGTTCAGCCTTGGAGAGGATAGGCTTCACCTGGGCAGCATTGCCTGCATTTTCTTCGGTCTCGTCATCTTCTCCATCTCCTGTAGAGGGAAGAGGAACAACAACAACAGGAATAGAGCATCAAGAAGTCCCGTCCCAGCATGATCCACCAAACAGATCACCAAGTACAACCCTTGCTTTTTACTGTCAAGGAATTCAAGCTTTGCATGGTATGGCAACACCCTGGACAAGAGAAGGGGGTTATTTTTCTCTCCATACTGTAAAAGGCAGCAGAGACCAAGAGGGAATTTCTGTTCCTGGCAGTGGGAAGCTTGCAGAGTCCTTAGCCATCGTAAGGCCAAAGATGATACAATGTCTGCCACACAGCGTCCCATTATCTGGTTTTGACAGTCATTTTAGGTGACCCCAGATGAAACTGGCTGACTGAACTCTGGCTTGGATCAGGTCATATGCTGTCTAGGCTAGTTCTGTCTATTAACCAACACTAGCCATCCAAAAACTCAAGTAGATAAGTCTTTGGAGTCCTTGGTGCTCTCGGAGCCTTGTTGTTTTCTTGCAGACATTTCATTGCCAGGCTAGGCAACATCTTCAGTGCAAAAAGGGAGTGGGACTTGCTCTCTGTTTAGATAAGTCTTTCCCATCACCTGAAAGCTGATCCTTTACTTGAAGGTGTTGGGCACCATGTGTGTTAAAGGCAGAAAGGTGAGTCGGAAATCGTAACAATGAATGCACAACTTTTAAAGCAGGTGCCGCCATAAAAGCACCCGAGTCAGCATTTAAGGACATATTTTTCTAACTAGGGACATTCCTGAATGATAAAAAAAGGATCCCTGAATACTTGCAGAATTTGTAAGAAGGTAACAGGTCTACCTACCAGCAGAAGAGCTCATCCTGCATCATTGTCTAGATCAGTGTTTCTCAACCTGGGCAACTTTAAGATGTGTGGACTTCAACTCCCAGAATTCCCCAGCCAACCTTGGTCTAGATTTACATGTTGCACCAAGTCATCAATCAAGTGCTTTGTTTTTGATTTAGCATGGATAAATTAGTCTATTGTAGCTTCTTCAAGAAACATATGATGTTTTATGTGTGAACACAGCCTTATGCAAGTCACCATCCATATTTGGGGGGTGGGGGTGGCCATAACTGCAAAAAGTATTTATTTATTTAGTCTCTCACTCCCTTAAAAACTCAGGGGGGGATGTCTTTCCAAAATACTTCATACTCCTGATTATTAAAACATGAAGTAAGACAATATAAAAAGTAGAACTGTAAACGTTGAAATGTTAGAATATGAAAAGAGCTGGACAAATAAATATTTGAGACCCCTGAACTGTAATAAACAGGCTGCTTCAACTCCTCTATGGTTTGCTACATAAGATGGGTCACAACAAAGAAAAAAAACAGAATATTAATCGTCAGTTCTGCCTTTATGTGCGACCCATGTAGCCCCCATATTCATTCGCTCATTATCCACTGCTACGACAAAAGACGAGGGTGTAGTGCGAAACTCACCAATCCGGAAGTCAATGTACCCTTCGCCGCCGCTCAACACTAAGACATTTTTCAGCTTCTGCCCTTCCTCCTCAATGTTATCTGTGCTGGGGTTCTCTGAAGGACTGTCCAGGACACTCCCATTCAAGGTGGCAAGAACATTCCCTAGGAGGACATAGAGCAAATATTGACATAGAGCAGCAGCTCCACTCCAGCCTTTCGAGTACAGGATAAGGCCTTGGAACAGCAGCTTGAAGGATTTACGTGGAAGTATTTCTAAACCACAGTGCAATTTAGTAATTATGTGGCAGCCTGTGAACATTTGAAAATGCAACCATACAAGGCTTAAGTGTTGTAATTATTTGTTCCTCCCTGCCAATTCCTCCTTATGATCCTGGAATTGTCCTGACTTCAAGTGAAGGAACACGCTGAGACTTGGTGTACAGGCTCTTGTGTTTTATTGTTCTACTCTGCTAGACAGAATCCAGCTAAACTAAAATGAACTAGTAATGCTCAGAGAAAGGGCCCAAGAAATCAGGGCGGTGCCATCTTCAGCCTCCTACAATGAAAGCAAAGTGATTCAGTACTGCGCATGCATTTATCCCCCTGGAGGGAGCCCCCTCCTTCTTCACCAGTTATCTCCCTGACAGGAATGCTTCTATAGCAGGAGTTTCGTGGAGACCCCTATCGTGCCGTCCAATCACGAGCCTGTCTCTTCCCCACAGTTCTCTGATGTGCAATACTAAGACTAACACCGTATTATGAAAATTATGACTCTGGTCCAAAAGGCCACTCAGTGTCATAGATTCAGTGATTCAAACATGGGGCTAAATACAGGTATTTTCAACTGCTTTGTCCCTTTTTTGCAGGACACTTGGATGGAGCTCACAGATTACCAGGATTCTATATACTAGTGTAGGAACCTTTCAAACTGTGATGGAATGTGAGGGTGACCTTGGAAGACGGGGGGAAGAGATGCCGCCTAGGGAATGATCCAATAAAAGAGAAAGGAGCCCATAATAGAGTAATGGCCAGAGGAAGAAACTTAGGAAGGACCCGCCCTAACTACTCGGGCAGTAAATAGGGAGGTCAGGAGACTTGTACTCTAGGACTTGCGAGATTCTGTTAATGTAGCCTTACAATAAAGTAGAATTAGCTCATCTCATCATGTTTCCTGTCTGGTTTACCTGGGAGGGCTGACACAAACTAAGCATACAGGAAGGTCTTTCCAGGAAGCTACTAATATTTTGGACCTGTATAAACTGAACAGAAACTGCTTGGGGAAAGTTTGTGCTGCAGTTATACACACAGAGATCTAGAGATGCTCTACTGACCAGGTACGGAGACGAAGAATTTGACCGCATCGCGGTGGCCATGGAAGCAGAGCTGGGCTTGAGCCATAGAACAATATGGGATGAAGCTACTGGCGGATTTGTCATTGCTGTCATCTCCACCGTACACATGAATGATTCCACCAGGGCGGTTCCCCTCTCCAGATGTTGGTGATGTCTTGTTGGCTGAGACCAAAGAAAGAGAAACAGAGATCAACAAGCAAGATGGAAAAAGATGAATGATATATCCCCACTACAGGTTTAAAACTGATTTATTAATAGTTAATAATAATAATAATTAAAATAATTATTAATTATTATTTATTAATCCTTTCATAGGGGATCTGGGAAGCGTCGCTTTGGGAATTCTCTCTTTCCGGGAAGCTACAGAGAGTTTAACGCCATGAGAAAGGCAACGATTGAAACCCCGAAAGAAAGAGATGTGTCTCATTTAGAAGAGGCTCTGTCACATTCAGTACAATTGTATTCTTCCCTCTCTTAAGTTGAGCTCTGAGGGAAAACCCTATTGATTCAAGGACAAACAATATGTCACATCGTTCATGAAATTTAAAAAACCCATGCTTGAACTTCCTCTTCATATGTTTTGGAAAAAATATCCATAATACAGAATGCACTGCTGTCTAGTTGAAAAGCACACCATTAGCAGTTGCTATTTATCAGCAATAAACAGTTTGGGGGACAAATTGCAGCCAGAAAGCAAGTGAGGTTTAACAGTAAAGAAGTACAAGAACCTAACCCAGGTTGACAGCACATTCCAGATGGTGCTACTGCTGCTGGGTTTATTTCAGACTAAATGTGACCAGTCTTATCTATTTTATAAATCTATTTTGATTCATATAGCCACCCCTCTCACCAAAGCACAAATCTTTTTCATGCACCAATAACATCATGTGTATTTGGTTCACGTCTGAGTGGGGAAAGGCCAGAAGTAGACAGTGCTGACCAGCTGATTCTTGTGAAATCATCAATCCCCACAATTTCTGTTTGGAAGCAGTCATATTGTGGATTCAGCTTCCTGTGTATAACTGCTGCTCAAACGGAAATTACAAAATGTTATGGACAATCTCCTAATCTCACACTTTCAGGTAGTGTGGACTATAATCACCCCCAACCATGTCACCCACGGGCCTGATTCACCCAACTAGAGCCAGTTTGGTCTAGTGGTTAAGGTGCTGGGCTAGAAACCAGGGGACTGTGAGTTCCAGTCCCCCCTTATGCACGAAAGCCGGCTGGGTGACCTTGGGCCAGTCACTCTCTCTCAGCCCAACTCACTTCACAGGGTTGTTGTTGTGGGGGAAATAGGAGGAGGAAGGAGTACTAGGTATGTTCCCCGCCTTGAGTTATTTATAAAAATAATAAAGGTGGGATAAAAAAATCTTTTAAAAACCCCTATTTCTGCTGTTCCATTTCCCTGCAATTTTTGAGAGAAAGGAGAGGGGGAACGAATAAATGGCCCAAAGAAGACAAGTCAGCAGATGAATCAAGGGATGGAAACATGAGTAGAGAGCTTTAACATCTGAACCTAGGAGTCCCTTGTTGGATTAGGACTTACCCCTGAGCCCAAGAAGTTGACCTCGGTGAAGAACGACAGCTAGAGAAAGAAGGCAAAGGGGAAAGTGAGAGGAGAGAAAAAGCACAGATTGGGGAAAAGAAGAAAAAAGTGGTTACTGGGAGAAACAGCTAGAAGAGAATATTGGCAAAAACACTTATCATTTTAATGTAAATCTCTTATCTTTTCACAGACAGAATAAAAAGCGTTTGAGAAAATTCTGCCCTCACTTTATACAACAGAGGAAATAATTGAAAACGTGCAAAGGTCAGCCACTTACTCTCGGTCAAAGGGATAGAAATGACGACTCCATTGCCCGTGCCAACCCACAGGCGATTGCCAGCGATGAGTAAAGCCGTGATCCGCACAAAGGAGAAACCCAGTTTTCCAGTCCCTGAATAGAAGAGCAACACAACATTGGTTGGTATTGTGCAAGTAACCCCAAAAGTTCAAGAAAGATCTGCAACAAACTGTTGCAAATTAGCCAGCTATTCAACCATGCCCTTTCTCCACGCCGTTGGTGTGTCGCCACAGGAAAACCCGGAAGTGCTGCTGCCGCTTTTGAGTTTTTGCACGCCGCGTGTCGCCGTGGGAAAACCCGGAAGCACTGATGATGAACAGCGCTTCCGGGTTGTGTGGCAACACACCAGACTGTGTGTGGCGACACACTTTTGTGTCGCCACACACAGTTTGGAAAGCTCTGCTCTAGGATGTTCCACTTCATTCCCCCTCTTCCAGGTTTTTCCTTCCAAGACCCAATCAGTGTTTTGCAATCACTGAACACAGACAGTAATATTTGAGCTTTATATTGGTTTTGCAGATCACGAGAGTTCCTTATCCCTACTGATATTTCTCTTCTGGACTATAAAAGAGAGGCTTCAAAAAGCAATAGTCCCCACTATCTGACCATCTCAGGAGGAATATGGACAACTTCAACAACATCCCTGGTTCTTTACAAATAGAAGATGACAACAAGTATCTGTACTGATGAGTTTATAGGCCACAATTTCGTGAAGGGTGAAAGAAGAAAACACAAATTGTTCAGTTCCACATCCGTAGGCTGATTTTCAGTATAAGATGAGGGCCTGGGAAGAGTCCTATGCCAAGTCAGATGGCTGGGGCTACCCAGGTCAATATTGTCTATACTGAAAGTGAGTAAAATTGCAGCCCTAGAGATACATGCTGCCTACTTAAGTTATTTATTTAAAAGACTTATATGGCCTAACCCTAACCCTAACGGGGGCGCGATGTCTCAGTGGTTAAGACGCCAGGCTTATCGATCAGAAGGTCGGTGGTTCGAGACCCGAGCACCACGTGACGGAGTGAGCTCCCGCACTCGCCCCAGCTCTTGCCAACCTAGCAATTCAAAAGCATGCAAATGCAAGTAGATAAATAGGTACCACTTCGGTGGGAAGGTATCAGTGTTCCGCACGCGTCATGCCGGCCACATGACCGCGGAAGCGTCTTCGGACAGCGCTGGCTCTTCAGCTAACAAATGGAGATGAGCACCGGCCCCTAGAGTTGGACACGACTGTGCAGGGGAAAACCTTTACCTTTACTTTGCTTATATGGCCACCCATCTTGTAAATAGAGTCCCCTATTTGGGGAGATGGGCGGGGATAAATTTAAATAATAAATAAAACACAACTTGGGGCAACTGTAAAAGCTAGAATACCCCTGTAGCGTTCAATAAGAAAGAAGATCATCCACTTCAGTTCTACACTAACCAGGGTTTCTAGCACGGTGTTCCTCAGTCCTTCCCAGAGATGCTAGAACTGAAGTGGGAACCATCTAAGCTTTACCCTTGAGATACTGTCGCTCCCTACAGGACTGTGCCAAGGGAGGCTCCATGGAAAAAGTAGGCATTTCAAGGACTATAGAAGGACAATGTTAGGCAGTGCTGAGCACACAGATCAACAAGGAAAAAGAACTAAAAGGGTTCCAAAGGATGAATGGTTCCAAAGCCATTTCGCTTTACCTAACATTTTGCTGACATAGGGCTCGATATCCACATCCTGAAGATGTTGATGAGTGTGGGCGTGATAGAGCCGCAGGGTGGAGTCCAGACGGATGGAAACCCAAACCCCGTCTCCAATCCAAGCCAGCTGCCGGATCTGGCTCTCCCGGCGAGGATGGGCATCGAAGGACTTCTGGAACACCATCAAGGAAGGAGTCTTTGATTTTATTACAGTTACAAACCTAACCACCTTAGGATTCCTGCCAGGTTTCCTGGATGCCCACTTAACACATCAGAACCTCAAAAATAAGCAACAATACTCTAAGATTACAGCTTTTCCAATAATATATTGGCATCACTGCTTAAAAGTAACTTGCATTAAGTTATCTTCTAATTCATAAGCAGACAGTTTTTTCTGACCAGGACCGCAAGGATGGCACCCCCCAAAGTTGACAGAGTAAAGACAAGAGTTCAGCCAGGCCAGGGCAAAATCTCATTTTGATTTAATTTAAAGTTAATGAAAAGTGAAATAATTAACATCAGTAAGATTTTTTCCCCATCTGTTTGATAATTTCTCTTTTCTGGCCCATGAAAATTTACAATTTGATGACAACCCCAGGAATTGCTCACCAGAAACTTAGGGGATGCAACTGAACCTTGGTGTACAGGTTGTGCATTCCTGTTTTGAAGTGGATGTGACCCATGAACGCTTATGTGAAAATAAAGCACTTCTGGGTGCTTTCTGGCTGGTTCATGTGCCATTTAAACCTCTTAGTTGTCAAATTAAGTTTAGCTTTTAGCATCCCAATAAAAAGCAGAGCAGGAAGGGACGTCCGAAGGACAGCTGTATGACTTTGATCAGATACCCCCTCCTGGTACCTCGATCTGCATTGTCTTTGGCTGGATGACATGGATTTTGTTCTTATAGCCGCACCACACTCTGTCGTATACCACAGCCATGCAGCGAATGGAATGATGGGTGTGGCCTAGATCCATGAGGTGATAGTTGCTCAGATCCCACTGACCATCTGGAGAAAAAGGGAAAGAGGAAGGGAGAGGAGAAAAGAGAAAAGAGGAAGGGCTATTTTGATACTGGAATCCTCTTGATGAATCAGGCACTTCTTTGTTAAGCATTAGAAAACCATTGAATTAAAAGGGTCCAGTCAGGTGACAGGATCCAACCTCTGCTTCAGGAATTTATATTCAAGCATCCCTAACAAACACTTGTCCTGCAAAAGTAATTTGTTCCATTGTCAAACCACTCAAATGGTTTGGAATTTTTTATACAATTGAATTGGAAATGGTTTTCTGGTAACTTAAGGCCACTCTTCCATGCCGTGAACTTTAGGCCAAAGTTAATATTTGAAGCTCTAAATACGAGTATCTCTCAAATTTCTATGGAACACACCAAACTGTTTCCTGTCTGCTAGACTCTGCCAATTGCACTGTAAGTGGCCATGTGATAAGATAGCTTTTCCAACTGCACCCCAGAAGCCCCAAATCCTAGTTAAATTACTTTTTCCAGCTGTTCAGTAAGCAGGTATCATCGACAGCAACTGGCCCTTACCTTCTCCCCGATGGAATATGGCAAGAGTCCCATCTGCCAGAGCCACAAGAACACGCCCTTTCACGTGCCTGAATGGAGATGGGAAGGGGAACATTATTTTTAAAGTTACGTGGAGGTTCCATGCAACATCTTTGAGAAGGAACAGAATGATGTGCATCTGGGAAGTCTGCAGTATTACAATCATGGAAACAGGTGGTGGATTTAGCACCCTGAAAATCTTAGCTTTTGATGAAAAATAACAGCAACCACAAAGCTTGGAATATCAAGAGGAGCTGGATAGATTTAACTTAACTTCTTTGAGATTAGAGGTGGCATATAATTTATTTTAATGCAAATAAGGACCTGCATTCTAAACATGGTATACTGCCTTCAACCTGATCATTCTTGGTTATCTAGCCAAGTTTACTGTAGTAGCTGATGGTCACTTTCTAATCTTGCTATTTGAACCTGTTAACTGGAGATGCCAGAGACTTTCTGGCTGGTGTAGCGTGGAACTCTGATTTTCTGTATAGATATGAAGCTGCCTTCTATCAGATCTGATCTGGTCCACTACCATCTACCATCTCTGGTTCTCCAGAGTCATGGGCAGTCATCGTCTTTTCAAATTCTAGTTCTTTTTGTGTTTTTTTAAAACAAGAAATGTCATACTTATTTCTGTACATATGTATCCACAACACACCAAAATTCATCTTGTTTACTTACACCAAGCTTAGTACTGAATCCTTCAACTTGATGGAATGTAGGCACTTTTTCCAGTTTGACACTGCAGAGTGCACATACAACCTGGCGGGAGGGAATATCATACAGGTTTAGGCTGGCATATGGTGGCAGCATCTGGCTAATCTTGTTTGGGTTCAGAAGCTAAGCAGGGTCAGGTCTGGTTGGTACTCAGATGGGAGGTCATCAACAAATACCCCTACTATAGGCTAGATCTGAAGTTGAAAAAAAATCTTAGAAGAAGGCAGTGACAAGTTGCCAAGAAAACCACAAAGACCAGTCTTTGAAATCATCACAAACTGAGTCCACGTGAAGGAGATTTTACCTTTACTGTGCTTTTTTACCTAGCTATAGACCAGTGTTTTTCAAACTTGGCAACTTTAAGATGTGTGGACTTCAACTCCCAGAATTCCCCAGCCAACATGCTGGCTGGGGAATTCTGGGAGTCGAAGTCCATACATCTTAAAGTTGCCAAGGTTGAAAAACACTGCTATAGACCTTCTCTGGATGAAGGTTCAGTTGTCAAGGACCTTCCTCAAATTTGGGGCAGCAGAGAACACTCCACCCAAACTCTCATTTCCTGTGATAGTCAAGCCCTGTCTACTGCTGCCTGTTTGCCCAATGGGAAAAGGCCAGGGACTGTCAACCCTTTGAGGTAGGCCAGGTCAGAAACAGATACCACGAGGATTAGTGGATTTCTATTGTTGTAGGGTATAATAATAATAGAATCTTGAAGTTCTACCAGTGTTTCCCTCTCTTATACCACACCAAATCAAGGCAGGGTTATTTTGGCTCTCTTTCAGTCATTTAGCTTTTTCCCAGACCTGAGATTTCACTTATTGTCTCTTTTATCTGTTAATAGCTTTTGCATTCTTTGCTACATCTACCTCCCTCTACATGGACAGAGTGAAGCCTTGACAGCGCTCAAGGAATACCAAGAACTTCCTGAAAAAAAGTAGGCAAGGATTCTGCGCTTCCACAATGGGGACTCGTGACACCATTTGTGTGAGGGTGTTCTTCCAGAACCACCTATGAGATCTGATGGAGTTAGTAATAGATGTGCCGTGCAAACAAAGCTCGAGACTCATACCAGCCATTCTGTGCTCCAAGCCACATGGTGGGGGCAGCACTAGTGGTAGCACCAACTGCATTGCCATTTGCCTCTTGGTCCTGCACTGCTGTGCTTGACTCCATTTTTGGATGTCCATTATCACTGTTGACAGAAAAACACCCTTTTTTAAGTGTCAGAGGGTACGGAAAAAGTGCTTTGTATCTGGCCAGGCTTTCATCTCCTTTAGCCCGGCACTCTCTATTCTGCAACTGACTGACTTTTCCATCTATCTATCAACTGGGGCGGGGGGGGCAAGCGGGGCATGTGCCCCGTGCGCCGCGCTGGGAAGTGCACCAAAATGACACCCAGGGGCGCCAAAATGACAAAATAATCCATGGGGGGGGGCATAATCCATGTTTGACCCGGGTGACACAGACCCTAGTTCCATCCCTGTCTATATTTATTTATTTATTTATTTATGTTTCAATTTATATACCGCTCCATCTCCCCGCAAGGGAACTCTGGGCGGTTTACAAAACACAAAAATTAAAATCCGACAATTAAAACACCCAATAAAATACTAAATTATACTACTAAAACTCTCGTTTATCTGTTTGTACCCTCAAGTTAGCCCAAACGGTTCATTATACCACAACCATTTTTGAATCAAGGTACCTAAAATCCGCTAACTTAAAGAATGCGTAAAAAATCCGGGACCCATTACTCCTGTGGAATGGAAATTTCCACAATGTTCAGACCAGTTTTATTCGCAAAGTTGTGGCCGTTACAGCATCTCTGCGGTCACGTGATCATGATTTCCGATGCTCCCTGCCAGCTTCCCACAAGCAAAGTCCACGAGGAAGCCGGCAGGAAGTCGGAAGTCGCTCCCGCTCCCACGGCTTTTTTGCCCACCCGTGGTCATTCTGTTTCTCTGTTTAGGTAACTAAATACAGTATTGATTTATCATTGAAGTTGTTTGCCACTACAATTATTTTTCTTTTTATGATATATATACTTTTCTTAGATGATCACGGGACTGTCCAGCACTGGGGTAAAAAAAAAAAGGTCAGTCTAAAATTTAATGTTCATTCTGGTCACATCAGACTGCACTACCTTCTCTCAAAGGATGACCCAACGGGTCACAGGGTCATCTGGTTTATTCAAATTTCCTGCTGAGTTCCTGGGAATTTCCAGGACGAGAACAAGCAACGTCTCCTTTACCTGTTCTGCCTTGCAGGTCCCTGAGCTGGAGTTGGATCTGTGAATACGTGTTCCGTAAGGGGGCCTGTCCGGACCTGGGCTGCCTCCATTTCACTCACGCCGGTCTCTGGCACCTCTGTAGCTTCTGTAGCCTCCTCAGTGGACTGGGACTGATCCATCCTGGCATTGCTCGCTGCAGCCACTTCATCTAAAGGCAGAAAAGGTGACATTAAAGATGAAGCAACAGACAACACCAAAAGAGTGGTTACCTTCAACAGAGATAACTGTCTGGTTACCCACAGAGAAAACAGCACCCCCCCCCCCAAAAAAATGCATCATAAATTCTAAAAGGCAAAATCACCCAAGGTTGCTGGGAGTCATATAAATTTAATAAATTATTACTTTTATTATTATAATAATTTGGTAACTTGAAGGAAAATGAAAGAAATTTTTAATTGTCGTTTATTGGGCTTCTGACAAGGAAAGGTAGAGTCATAACTAACTGAATTCCAATTGCCAATTAAAATGAAAAAAATCACAAACTTCTATCAGAATATTGATAATCCAAAAGCACAATATTGATAATCCAAAAGACAATCTATTGGGATATTTATCCTGAAGATTTCAATGGCATTTTTCTCTGCAGTAAGATTATTCTGATTAGATCCAGATTCAGTTGTGGTTAGCCTAAACCCACTAGAACTTAAACCAGTCACTTGGTCTAAATATAAATGTAAATGTATATATAGTTTTCTCTTTTTTCTTTTTCCTCTTGATAGGCAGGACATATTCTTAATTATATCCATAGGATAGTTTTGGGCAGCAAGATTTTATTATGTACATTTGGTCGATCTATTTAGATCCTGTACAGTTAAATCTGAGGCCATTTTCGTAAAAGAAGTGTAAACAGGGTTAACTAAGAAAAAGCAAGCTGGGAAAAAACTGTCCTTAAAACATTTGGAAACCTACTTTGGCCTTTATCCAGCACGGGGGTGTCTCCACGGGAGGAGCAATTGCTACTGGGAACATTGCAGCGAGTTGCGCAGCCGACTAAGGTAATGCCTGCTAAGACTCCATCTGTTCCCGAAGACTCTTCAGGATTCAAGTCCCCCTCCAGGAAGATTTCTCCAGGAGGGTAGTCAGTATCACAGGCAGCTGCAAAGATGAGAAACAGAAGGCTGCAACGTCGGTGTGGCAGATCCATGAAAAGCAACCTCATCGGTATCTTAGGCTAGATTGTGTTCTGCCCCCAAATGGTCCAAGTTCATGCTCAGTTGGATGTACATATGGATGACTGGTGTGTTTCAAAGCAAAAAGGAAAACATTGCTTCTGCTATTATTTCTAGGCATACAGAGTGGGAAACATTCAACTACCACATTTTTTCTGCAGGTGATGTTTTATTCTTTTAGAAATTCCCCAGAAGAGAAGATGATGATGGTTGGGGAGGTTCAGAAACTGCTAGATGTTTGCCTACAAACCCAGGATAAATTGAGACACGCTAGAGCAGGGTTCCTCAACCTCAGCCATTTTAAGATGTGTGGACTTCAACTCCCAGAATACTCCAGCCAACATGCTGCATTGCTGGCTGGAGTATTCTGGGAGTTGAAGTCCACACATCTTAAAATGGCTGAGGTTGAGGAACCCTGCGCTAGAGTATATAAAGCATATGTGTGCTTTTGAGTTGCCATGCTTTATCATATGTTCAAGTAATAAAAACAATTTCTAAGTTGTTCGAAAATAACACTTAAGCGCTTTTTATTTCCCTCTTCTCCCTCCATCTCATCACACAATTAAATCCCATTATTCTTGGGTTCAAGGAAAAATTAACGAGGCATGTTTCTTCAGTTCTATTTATTAGGTGCAAATTAAAAAAATATGCTAAACCAACCTGCCATTAACCTGAGGCAGCTGAACAAATTTCTACTTTAACATGCAAAGGGATTTTTGCAGCTTGGATAGTCCTTTAATCAGGATTCTATTAAAAATAAAGAAGGCAAACATGACTTTGGAGACTTTGTAGGCATACCCATGTAGTTTTTGCACCAACAATTTGGAAGTGTTTTCCCACTGGTTACATTTAATTGGCTATAATGCTACAAATTTAAGTGGAAGTCTACAAATGCGCTAGATCATGATATCCATTAGTAATGAATAAATTAAACATTTTCTTACTGAATGTGTAAAATACATTAATAAGTTTTCCTTCGAGTCATGGTCAACTCCGGGTAACTTCATATGTCCACATGGTTTTCTTAGCAGTAATATGGCTTCCCATTGCCTTATTCCAAGATAGTTGGGAAGCGGGATTCCCTGGTGATTTACTAACTAGGATGTTTCAAGGTTAGCTAGGTTCGGCTACCTGGCTAAGCTAGAAAGTGTAAATGAACATAAATACATACGCACTCGCACCCCATTTTAAGCCTATGAGACAGGCAATCTGGCATCTTCAGATGATTTTTAAAATGATCTCAGTAGTCCCCGAAGAATACTACATGAGCTGATGATATTCAACCTATGATACTCTCATTTCTTGGCTGCAAATAACAAGCTAGACAAAGTTAAAATAGCGCTGAATACTCTTTGATTTGGCCTGATGTACTGTTGTGCAAACCAGACCATCATGTTAAGCCACAATATATCTGTTTGGAAATATCCCGTAAAGTGAAACACCCATTGTGATTTGTTTGCCCAATTTTAGGGTTTAGCATGTACTGTGAATTTGGCCCTGCATATCACCACTTTTCCAGGCTAAGTTTCCATTCAAATTCAAAGATTGGGATTTATATTTGGAAACAAGTGAGAGTGGAAGTTAATTCACATTCAGATTTTAAAGAATCACTTCATCCCGTCATCCCTTCATCTAGGTCTAGCCAAACCAAATTCAGGCCTGGATAAGAAGATGTTGTTTAAAAGTTTCCAGAGGTAGTTTCCCATTCATTATAACTTAGCAATGCAATGAGTTTCTCCTGAGAAGCTTCTGACCATCATAAGGAATAGCAATTTTTTCCCGAAAGAAAGCTAACAGAAACAGGACACAAAGTCCCAGTCTCCATATTAAATTTCAAACTCGCACGTACAGGTCTGGATTGTGCTTCATGGGAGTGGGAGACTGGCTTTTATGAATGTTGTAAAATCTCTTTGATTCCAGGCTGCTATGTTATTCTAAATCTATTTCTTACCAATTACCAGCTTTGAAAGCAACAATTAAACATCTATGGACTGATGTAGCATTATCCACAACAGGGAATGGCAGTTCCAAGATCTCTCTTCACTTGCCTGGAATACTGGAGATGCAAAGCACATGGGCGTTGCAAACTGTGAAATGATCCACTACAGTTCCTGGTTGGTTGGCATCGATGATCACAACTTTGCTTGTAGATAAGGTGCTGGTGAGGATCCACACTCTACTGGATGTGGCATCCATCTCATGCAGTTCTTTGGCCTGTGAGAAAGCAAAAAGGAAATGGGCACATGGGCGGGTGGAGGAGGAAGAGTGGGAGGTTGCACACTGCATCAGAACAATCCTTCCAGGCTGAAACACTTGTTGGACCAACATATTATGGCATGTTTTTGGACAGATGTCTATCCAAGGCCAACTTACAGCCCCCGAACTCCATCATTTAAGTCACGACTAGGGAACCCAGGAACCTCCAAATGTTGCTGAAAGGAACCCCAGTATCAGTTAACAAGTTCTCAGTTGGCTCCAGGCTGTTGCCAGAGCAACATCTCAAGTTTGTTACTACTGAATACGCTCCCTGAGCTGACTGTGGTTCTGTTCTCTATGAACTAACCCTGACTTTAGCTGAGCCTCAACCAGTCTAGAGTGGGACAGTTCCTGTAGTACAGCTAAGCAGAGTCAGCTTGCTAAAAATATTCTAGTGAATGTCAGTTCAAGAAGGTCCAGGAGCTCCTCACTCATCTGTGCATTGTCCCAGTAATCTGCAGACTTGGAATTCCAGCCAGACCATTAAAGTCCTGAACAAGGAGTAATCATTTCAGTCGACGGAGTTCAACTTCCACTAGTTATATTGAAATAAATTTCCATGAATGCTGAAGCTTCAATTTTCATTATGCTTAGAATTAAGCATGAAATGCAGTGCGACTCAACCTTTAAGGAAGATAGTGGCAATATTGTTTTATACTGATTATCCAGCCCAGAAAAAAAATGAAAATTGTTTTATATTATTATCCAGCCCAACAAAAAAACCAGAATGCCTATGCATTTAAGCAGGGACAGCTATATTCCCAACCTTTTTCTTTTCAGGAGATGTGTGATTACTCTTGGTGCTCTCTCCTTCCATCTCCCGATCGCATGTTAGTGGATCACATCCTGGATCAGGCTTTGGACCATTTCCAGCATCCAGTTCCACGCCAGGCTTCCAGCCAGTCAGATTAACACCCGCTGCACACCACAACTGAAGATGCAAAGGAGAAAACAAGGGAGACCAAATGCAGGCTTTCTTTCTGCATTGGCTGGGCCAACATGTGGATGTCCATAGGCTGTGGTTCACAGCAATGGTAGGACAACCACAGGGGTAATGGCACAATGAAATGATGCCTGAAGAGATGTGAAGTCTCCTAAATGTGTGATTCAGCAGTCAGTGATCTGTAGGGTGGAAATCTTCCCACTGTAAGAAGGGAGAAAAATCTGCCCATCCTTGGCATTACCTTCATGGTAGGGTCCTTCTCCACTAGGGGACGACAGTAGACAGGCACGGGGACATTTTTCATCCGGTTGTCTTCTTGGCCACCGTTGGGGCTCAACTGTTGGGGATGAAGAGACAGCACAGTTCATTCATGGGCACAGTTCTGTGTGTGTTTCTAAGGCAAGAAAGTTGCCATACGTTTTGGGAAATATTGATTCTTGTAATTTTCAGATGACAAGCTCAACTGTATGAGTTGCACTTCCATTTATCATCTATAGCAGGGGTGGGGAACCTTTTTTATACCAAGTGCCATTTGGATATTTATAACCGGGGACTGGGGGCGGGGTTTCTGGGATTTCTGCAGACCGGGGACCGGAGTTTGTGGGCGGGAGCCAATCACAAGCACTGGGGGGCGGGGTTTGTGGGTGGGAGCCAATCGCGTGGAAGGGGTGGGGTTTGCGGGCGGGAGCCCCGTGGGCCTGACATTGCCCACCCCTGATCTATAGGATAAATTGGAGAAGGTTGACTGAAGAGGTAAAGTTGCTATTTTAAATATGCTTCCTAGCAAGTAAGTTCCACTGAGTACAGTGGGAACAATTCCTGAGCAAACATTGGTAGGAATGCACTGTAAATTAACCAAGCATATGAGTAAAAGAAGGAATAAAACATTAGATTTTTTTAATCAAAGTTCAAAAGTGTATTTTGGGGGGCAGAAAAGCATACTCTTCAGTTTTACCATGTTTTAACACAAAACTCTGATTTTAGAGCCCTAAATACACACACACACACACACACACACACACATATATATATAAAATCAGCCTAAATCAATCCACTACAAGATGAAGACCTTTTCACTGAATTTTATGGACTGTATATACCACCTGCTAATGAAGAATCATTACAATCATTTGTAATGTATTGATTGTAAAGGACCGTGAACTCAACAAAGGAATCAGTGTGGAAAGGGAACATCCATATTTCCTTGCAGATTTCCCACAGAGAACGGCTTTGCTGACACAACTCCCTGATTGTCTCCTTCTCTTAGCAAAGCAACCCCACCTGTTTGTATTTGGCTGGCAGGCTCCACCCACACGCCTGTAAGCGGCCATCATCATTCCGGACGTGCTCCCGGACTTGACGGTATTGCTCTCGCTTCTGCTCACGACGTGCGGATGATGTGCAGTCACTGAGGAAGGAAGGATCAGGAGGAAGACAAGGACAGACCAAGAGGACACGGAAGGGTTCCAGAGCAGTAGGAAGAATGAGGAAAAATCCAGTAAAGGGAGAGTCACAAGGGAGGAAACAAAGATAGCCCCTCAAGTAGGGAAACAGAGATACATCTCAAGAAAAAAAATCCACGGTGTGTCAAAATGGGGTGGCCTGGAGTCTTACGCAATATAAAACCCCTTTGGTAAATTGTAATCAACTCATTTGAAACAGGAAGTGAGAACATGGGAAGCCACTTGTGGTGGATTTCGGCGCTGCCGCTGGTTCTCAGGAAGGAGGGAGTGCATTCCAAGGAGATAAGAGGACTCGCAGTCCGGAGAGCGTTGGTGGGAAAACAAAGAGGTTCAGGGTAGCCCCGCCCTAGAGTCTCCCCGGTTATTTCCCCTTAGAGCAGCTTTAGTCTGGCAAGATTCTGTCTGTACAGTGAGAGCAAATAAAGAACTGGAGTTTTGAATGCACTGACTCGTCGTTGTTCTTGGGCTGGCCCTGACATCACTTTCTATCAAGAGGACCCAGAATTTACAGTGTGAAAGAAATTACAAATTTAGAGGAGGGAGGAGAAACTGCAGGTGGACACCAAATCCCATCACCTTCAACTTGCATGGGCAACAAACCGGGTTGATGGGACTTCCAAGCCAAAACTTGGTCTAGTTTGTTCTAGTGGTTAAGGTGCTGGGCTAGAAACCAGGAGACTGAGAGTTCTAGTCCCACCTTAGGCAGGAAAGCCGGCTGGGCGACCTTGGACCAGTCCCTCTCTCTCAGCCCTAGGAAGGAGCCAATGGCAGACCAGGAGACTGAGAGTTCTAGTCCCGCCTCAGGCATGAAAGCCGGCTGGGTGACCTTGGGCCAGGCCCTGTCTCTTAGGCCTAGGAAGGAGCCAATGGAAAACCAGGAGACTGAGAGTTCTAGTCCCGCCTCAGGCATGAAAGCCGGCTGGGCGACCTTGGGCCAGTCCCTCTCTCTCAGCCCTCGGAAGGAGCCAATGGCAAACCAGGAGACTGTGAGTTCTAGTCCCGCCTTAGGCATGAAAGCCGGCTGGGCGACCTTGGGCCAGTCCCTCTCTCTCAGCCCAACTCACCTCACAGGGTGGTTGTTGTGGGGAAAATAGGAGGAGGAAGGAGTATTAGGTATGTTCCCGGCCTTGAGTTATTTATAAAGATAATAAAGGCGGGATAAAAATTAAAAAAAAATAAAACTATTGGGGTGAGGTCCTGGTTCCTTAATCCTGCTCTAGAATTTCTCCCACTACAAGCTGATCACCAGCAGTCACATACCAAGCTATTTAACTAAATGTAAGAAGCAGTATTTTATCATTGTTTAAATTTCTCCCAAGAAACTAGCATCTATACCTTTCATATAAGTGCATTTAAGACCAAAGAAATTTTCCTCTCTTCTTTGCAAACATATCCTTCTGGCAAGTAATCTGAATAAATATTAGTAAGAGAAAAAATAAGCTTGTTTTCACGTTGGTTACTGCACTGTGTTTAAATGTTCTCTTCTGCATTGAAATCTAATAGGATGAAGGGTGATATTTATTTATTTATTTATTTATTTATTTATTTATTTACATACTATTAAAAAAATGGAAATCTCTCATTGTTGGCTTCTAGCCAATTGTGGAATATGCAGAACCCTGCTGACATCCCATCAGCATGTATTCTAAAAATCAGGAGGTTTCTGGTAGCACCTTTTCCGACTAACAAATGTTGTTAAAAGGCCTAACTTTTCATGAGCTGCACGAAAGCTTATGTTTTTTTAATAAGATTTGTTAGTCTGAAAAGGTGTTGCTGGACTCCTCCTGATTTTTGGCTACCATAGATTAACTCAGCTCTTCTACAAAGCATACACTTCTAAGCCATCCTTCTGGTTTCGGACACAGAAAATCACAGCCAAACTTACTCATCTGGGAAAAACTCAAGCGTTCGGCTTCCAGCAGAGATCTGACACATGGTGTGGCTGCGGCGCTGGCTTAACCCGGCTGCTGTAGGAGATCTGTAGTGAATATTCACTGATGGGTAGCTCCTTTTCGCAGGTGGAGGGCTGGAGGAGGAACTGAACAATCGGCTGAAGCTGGGGAGGGTGGGGGGAGAGACAGAACAAAGCCAAGGTGTTTTGAATTCCAAAGCTGACATTCTTCCTGTTCAAAACAGGCATGGGACACTGTAGTGCAGAGCTTTTCAAACTGTGTGTCGGGACACGTTAGTGTGTGGGCTGCAGTGTCTGGATGTGTCGCGGCTGCTGCTACCTCCTGGCTTCCACCCAGGTCCTAGTGCCTGCCTTGTGACTTGCTGCCTCCAAACCTGCTGTGATTCCGCGCAGGTCCTAGTGCCTGCCTTGTGCCTGGCTGCCTCCAAACCGGCTGTGATTCCGCGCAGGTCCTAGTGCCTGCCTTGTGCCCTGCTGTAAGAGTGTGTCGCGAAATGATGCATGTCTAAAAAGTGTGTCACCAACATGAAAAGTTTGGAAAGCTCTGCTGTAGTGCTTCTCCTGCTTCTGGAAGGGCGTGAGAGCATGACTTATAAGGAGAGAACATGGAGGGAAGTTACTGAACCTGCTCCCCCAATGGGCCACTGATCCACTTTTCGAAGCAGCTGATGGGGCAGTGAGTTACTGATAAAAAGTGCAGATCCTCCTCATGGGTCCCCTGCATAAAGACTTCTAAAAGTGTGCTCTTTCTGTTGAGGGATCAGTTCAGTGTAATCATCACAATTAGAAGGCGATGGGTCTGTCACCAATTCTGGCAAATGCAGTGAAGGAGTAAAACAAATACTTGAACCAAGACCATCGAACCACCAAGGCCGCTGAACAAAAGAAACCTTCTCAACAGCTTGCTTGGGCACTTGCAGATGCTGGCTCACGAGTTATCTTAAGTCGGCAATTGATTTTTTAAATGCGAACTAGGAAGTAACTAACCACAAAAACTGACTCATGCCGACTTCTGCTTCATTAGCTGTGTATTCTCACAATAAGCAGAAAATCTAACCCATGTCATCAAAAATAAGATGATTGGCATTTGACATCATTCCTAATCAGCATTTATTATACTCCTATATAAAGGTTGTCTGAGCCCTCCGTACGTGGGCAGAACCTTGGAATCTCTCCCCAGGGCTGTTCAAATAAACTAGGCTCAAGCAGATCGTGTGGCCCATCAATTGGGTCACAGGGAATTTTCCCTTTCGGCAGTCTGATTGAATATCCCTGACACACACACATTTTCCCCTCCCGTTTCTCTTTTAGCCTTTTTATCTACTGTTAAGAGTTTCTATGTGGTCTGCACTAATTGCCCTATGACCATATAGCAAGTAACTAAATTCAGCACGAGAGCCAGTTTGGTGTAGTGGTTAAGGCTCCAGGCTAGAAACTGGGAGTCTGTGAGTTCTAGTACCGCCTTGGGCATGAAGCCAGCTGGGTGTCCTTGGGCGAGTCACTCTCTCTCAGCCCTGAGAAGGAGGCAATGGCAAACCACTTCCGAAAAACCTTGCCAAGAAAACTGCAGGGCTAGTCCAGGCAGACTCCGAGAATCGGACACGATTGAAAGGATTAAAAAAAAATTAAACACACAAAAATGCTAAAATAAACAGCTTTCATTTACTTGTCTAGGAAAAGGGGTAATTGGAGATGCTGCTGTGGCAACCACAAAGGTGCTTCTGGCTGTGTCACTGCAGGTGGAGACAGATAACAGAGAAGGTGACTGTGGCATTGGGTACTATTTGCAAAGGAAGGCTGCCTTGAGAGATCGTATATGTACACTATCTCATGTACCCTGGACTGGTGCTACAAAAATATCCTAGCCACCCAATTCTCTTTGCTGACTTCTCACAAGTAAGCTCCAGTACTTACAATTGCCAAATGGTGGATTTTTTCTTCTCCTGAACAGAAGGATGCTCCCGGGAGGCTCTGTAGACAAACAGAACAGAGAATTCTGAAGCAGAACATGGCAAAGGGATGGTTTGTCTACCTCTCCATCACAGGGCAGGGCCACAAACCCAGCTGCTTTTCTGATCACAATGATCCTTCCCAGTGCTATTTATTCTTTTAAAAATCTTGCCTAAAAGAAGCAGGTGGCCTGGCTGGATGTGGAGGTGTGAAGCATCTCCTCTCCAGGAAGAGGAACAAAAGGCACGGTGACATCTCAGGGGGGGAAACAGCTCAGTTTGGCATCATCATCTGCTAAACTACATCACTTATATGTTGTCTCTCAACTAGCTGCTGAAGCTTTTACTATGGCTACCAGCTGACTGGTCATAGTTACCAGCTTAGGACAGCTTGACCAACTAACAAAGGATAGATCCCCAGTTAAAGGCTATCAATCACAAATGGTTGTATGGAATTCCCAAGTCTAAAGGTAGTCTACCTCAAATGCCAGAGCCGGAAAAAGGCAGGGAGAAAAGAAGGTCGTGTTCTGGAGACATCTAGTAATTTAGCATCTTATTTGTGAAGCTGTGAACAGTTTTTAGGGTCATCGGGCATTGCTCACGTACTTCCTTACTTTTCTTCTTTAATGAATGTTACAGGGAAATCCCCAGAACTAAATTCTGACGAGGTGTTTTTTATATGGCCACTGAAGTTATTAGATCAGAGTTTCTCAACCTCAGCGACTAAGACATGCAGATTCCAACTTCCAGAATTCCCCAGCTAGCCATGCTGGTTGGGGAATTCTGGGAGTTGGAGTCCACACATCTTAAAGTCGCTGAGGTTGAGAAACACTCTATTAGACATTTGGTCCCATGCAAAATGCCTTCCTGCTGAGTCCTGTCCAAGGTCCTGAAACAGGATGACTAACCTACAACATGGGGACCCCATCTGAACCTCAATCTAAATTCAAAATATCTCTGCATGTAATCAGTTCACACTTCCAGCAATAAGGAGAGATTCCTGACAAACCTTCTGTTTGAGGGGGAGGAAGTGAAAATCAGAAAAAGGAAAGGAAAAGCGGGTAGAGAAGGGAAGGGAGAAATACGTTAGTTTTAGCTGTTATGGCACCCACTGCTTGCTCCAGTCACAAATCAATGAAATCTGCATGATGCATCTACCAATGGGAATGTGGCCCTTAACTGTAAAAAAAAGGCCCCACCTCTAATGCTGCAACAATAGAGGCTCACCCTCACCTGATCATCTCCGTCCACCTGACCGCCTCCTGCAGTTCCATCAATCTTTCTTTGTACTGGTTGCGCTCCATCAGCACTCGAGCCATTTCCACACGGGTGAAGCGCCGTCTCTGAGCTATGGGGATGTTGTCCTGCAGAGGGGAGGAGGATGGCTTCAACCCATGGGAAATGGAAGGGGACGGAGATTAGTACACCACCAAACAAGGAGGTTAAAAATGTTAGCTCCCTTTGGGTGTTCTGTTAATCCCACCCTCCCACCTCCTGTTAATCCCACCTCCCACTGACTAATTATTATTTATAGCCTCAGAAAATCTAGCTCCAAACTCATTCAGAGAGGGTAGCATTCTATCTGTAGAAGCAGCAATGGCCAAAAAGGGGATGGGCAGAAGTATTCCAATTTAGGAAGAACATATTCATGGGGACTTTGGCAGATTCTGTTTCCTCCTCTAGACCATGCCGATCAGTTTGTTCCAGAGTGGTCCAGCAGTTTTCTGGAAGTAAATCTCAAGCAAATCCTGCTAGACCAACCAAGGATGGCCAGCTCAGCAAAATCCTAAGGAGAAACAGAATGTTCTCGAAATCCCTGGAATGGAACATTTTGCACCAACCTACTTAACAGATTTTCTATAAGCTAATCTTAGCACCCAGGTTTAATTTCCTGTTAAGATGTTAATAAGAGTTAGTAGGTTCAAATTAAACCTACTCACTGAACAGCTTTAACAAAGAGAAGGGATACTTTGGGAAAAACATGATAAAATGCTACAGGGAAAACTGTTTAAAGCAGAAGACAGAAATAGATCTTAACTGTGATAGAAATAAGGAGCTTAATTGCTATACGACTATTGCATAGCTGCAGCCTGAATTCCATCTTATTCCCTCCTATAACGTATGCTCATTCTTATCCATTTATTATATTCAACTTTCAAATTATCCAGAAACAATTTTACAAATATTTTGGTTCCAGGACTGGGATGGGAATAGCATGACTGCTTTTTAAGTGCTTACTATTTATTTATTTATTTATTTATTTATTTTCCCGCCTTTATTATTTTTATAAATAACTCAAGGTGGCGAACATACCAAATACTCCTTCCTCCTCCTATTTTCCCCACAACAACCACCCTGTGAGGTGAGTTGGGCTGAGAGTGAGTGACTGGCCCAAGGTCACCCAGCTGGCTTTCATGCCTAAGGCGGGACTAGAACTCTCAGTCTCCTGGTTTGCCATTGGCTCCTTCCTAAGGCTGAGAGACAGGGACTGGCCCAAGGTCACCCAGCTGGCTTTCATGCCTAAGGCGGGACTAGAACTCTCAGTCTCCTGGTTTGCCATTGGCTCCTTCCTAAGGCTGAGAGACAGGGACTGGCCCAAGGTCACCCAGCTGGCTTTCATGCCTAAGGCGGGACTGGAACTAACAGACTCCTGGTTTCTAGCCCAGCACCTTAACCACTAGACCAAACTGGCTCTCTTATAATGTCTGGCTTTTCCATAACATGCTAGTAATTGGAGAAAGTTTTGCATCAGAAAAAGGAAAATGCATGTGTGTATAAAAAATAACCATTTTAGACAGAAGACTGAAGAAACGTGCTGTTAATACACAAAATTAAAATCAGCCTGCTCTTCTTAGGACATTCAAGTGTGGATGATCCAGGAAACAGCTGTTGATCAATTCCATCATGGGAGAACGGCTAGTCATGCCCTCCATATGCATGTTTCCCTGGGGAGATCCCACCAACCCCTAAGCAGCATGGAGAAATGGACAGGGCTGGAATGCAACCCCTTCTATATGTCCAATTAGCAAGGGCTAAAGGGTAATGGGTGGCAGATCAGGTGGTCAGGGGAAGTATAGGTAGATAGCTGGAAAGCTAGCTATGAATGGGGTGTATGTGTGAGAGAGACAAAATGCCCTATTAACAGGCTGGAAAGCTAGGGCAACTTCAGCAAGGGAGGGGTCAAAAGTGGGATAAGAGATGTCACTTATCAGTAGGAGCAATCACACTGCACCTTTCTGTTGAAGGTTGGCCTTGACTTTCTTCAAAACAGATGTCAGAGGACCAAACACTCTGCTTCCTGGTTCTGCCTTCACTGGCTGGGATTCACACATAATGTGGGTTATATTTGGATTAGCATAATGTGCGAACCCAGGGTTTATGGCTTACTTGATACATTCGCAATCCTTAAGAGTTCGGCTTAGTGCAATGTGTCAAGAAAGTATTTGAATGGATTAATAGGAAATTAATTAATTAATTTCCTGGTCTCATGTCAGGAAAGTTGCCCAAACAAGAACAAAAAAAAAAAAAAAGAGCTCTCCTGGCCAGAATGGCTCCTGCAGAGAATTCTGGGAGTTGAAGAATACACATTTGGAACTTGGTAAGACTGAGAAACATTATGCTAAATCAAAAACAAGCAAATCACATTTGGGGTTGTGTGTGAACTGGATTGTTACATTGTTTTAGCTTGGATTTCAAAGGCCCACAAGATGATGCATGCAATCTACAAACTATTTCATACATATGGTTATTTTCTTAAAAATCAACTGAATCTTGTGCATGAGACAGTATAAGATCAGAAGAAGAAAGGAGGAGGAGGAGGAGGGATAAACTCTTAAGGGATCCTTAAATTCATCACCCTCCTGTAACTACTATTCAGTTATTCTAACATGAGACTTCCTGATGTTTTCAATACACTCAGTCTGTCAAGTGAATGTCACTCAGGAATGACTTGTTGACAAGTTACCCATTCCCATTTTCATGAGAATACACCCCCACCACAGTGACCATGGACATGGTGATGCTCAAATGTAAATGTACAGTGATGTTGCAATGATTTCAGTGTCATTATTCAAGGAAATAGGAAAGAAAGACCCTCCCCCCCAGCCCCACTTCCCCTAGGCATTTTAATAATGTAATATACCAATTCTGTACAGAGATAGCTGCTTACATCCTCGACCTCCTCTTTGGGCTCTCGTCGGGCAACTATCACCTCCGATTTCACTCTGGGGGGAGGAAGAATGAAAATTATGAAACAAGTCCAGAGGTTACACAGAGGCAGGGCAGAAACAAACTTGAATTTCCGGAAAGCAGGTAGGTTGGTCTTTGTTTTACTTTCCCGGAATCTAAGAATAGCCAGCAGACATCTCTGCATCATCCCCAAAACAGCTGGAAGACAGGAAGTGTCTCTCAGGGAACTAGATTTAATCCACATGCTTTCCAAGAGATAAACTAGCCATTCTTCCGCACTTTACATGAAAAGGGAGAAACTTGGAGATGTAAACCAGCTCAGGGCAACAAGAATAGATAAATAAAAAGATAACCAAGAATTTTAAGAACTGCCCCCCAGAAGTATGTGATCTTTCAGTCCCAATACAGTGGACTTTTATTTCTTCATCTCATTCACAACAACGGTATGGAGGGAGAATCCGATCTGGAAAACGGGGCACAGATAAAAGTTATACCGTAGGGTTTTGTGAATCTTTCAAAAGAAGGGCTTTGGAATGGATGGAGAAACTCACAAAGTCTGCATAGCTCTTTTTCCTCCACAACATTAGAGGTTCTCCTTGGCCATTTTTAAATGTTGGTGTTTATGTGTAGGGTTAGGGTTAGGGTTAGGGTTAGGGTTAGGGTTAGGGTAGGAGTGCTGACTATCTCAGCTGCCTAATGCTGCATCTACCTCCCCTCTAGAGAGATTGTTCCAACTGAGACATGAATCCAAAATGAGTTGGCTACTCACCTTTTAAGTTCTTCCTCAAGTTCTTTGATACGGGCTTCCATCTTGGTTTTGGCCTGCTTTGCTGCTTCCAGCTCACCTTTCAACGCCTCCTGTTCTCCAGTAAGCTGGTCCACTTTTGCAATTAAATCATTCTTCACAATATTCAAAGCGTTTCTGGAGCACAGCAAGTCGTTGAAAGAAACAGAAATATATTCTGCCTCAGAACATGGCTAACATCACAGGGAACACTTTTGGGGAAGTATCGATCAGTAACATAAGGACCAATGTGATATCATGGACAGTCACAGGTAGAGCACAGGGTTTTTAAACTAAATCTTGCCACACTATCAGTGCAACAACAGCAAACAGACTCCATTCTTTCCCACCCAGGTCCCTAAATATTAAAGTACTGCAACTACAATCTTCCCCAGCATGACTAATGGTCTGGGTCTATGGATGCTAGAGTCCACCAATATCTGGGGACCCAAGAATAAGAAAGGCTGTGGTATGGGCTGAATATGCCTCCCACCTCTGCCTTTGCCAATAGTTCGGTAGGCTGGTGTCAAAAAAGCTGCAAAACCTCTTTGGGCATTGGTCTCGGCAGAATGAAGAAATGTTCGCACTCGGGGAAGGAAAACAAGACTGGGTGAACATCCTGGGCCCCCAAACAGAGAAGCCTTCTCCAAGATGCCCTTCAAAAGAGGGGGGGGGGAGTTTTTTTTTTTTTTTTAAGTCTACTCAGGGAAAGTGAGTTCCTCTCCAATATTCATCTTGGTTCCTGAGAAGGGAGAATTTACCGCAACAGCTGATTCTGATCGGGAGGGTCCAGCTTTCAGCCTATTCATGCACAAGTGTAATGGTAGGTGGGAATGACCTTGGGAGGCAGGGGGAAGAGCCGCAGCCAGGGGAAAGGTTGGATAAGGGGCAGCTGAGCCCGCAGCAGGAATGTGGGTGGGGCAACAGGCTCAGAAGGGACCCTCCCTAGTTTCGTGGGCTGTTAAGGAGATGGGGGGGGGGAGAATTGTACTTTCAGACTTGCAAGATTGATGTCAGCCTCGTGGCGTAAACCAGATAACCCCCAATGGTCCCTTGTATTTCCATATGAGTATGAGTTGTGATGTACTAGGCAGCTCTAGCAGAGGGGTGATAATGTGTAATGGTCTGTGGGAAAGACCTTGGGAGACAGGGTGAAGAGAAGCTGCCTAGGGAACGGTCAGATAAGAGAGAGCATAGCCTGAAGCTGGATAGTGGGTGGGGCAAGTGTCTCAGAAGGGACTCTCCCTAGTTTCTTGGGCTGTAAAAGCAACTGTAAAGGCCTTAAATACTTTCCCCTAAGCTTCTGCAAAAGCTATACAAGCCCTGCAACCTATCAATACTATACAGCCATCTATAACAGACTCATGGAGGTTGAACTACATTTCCCATCTTCCCTGGCGAAAAGCACAGCCAGTGCACACTATTCCACCTTCAGGGGCCAGGACCGGTTGGCAGAAATTGGAGTGGGCAGGCCACTCCGGCACTGGTTCTGCTTGGAAAGCCCCCACATCTGTGGCCTTGCAACCTTCTTTGAAATTCTCAACTACTCACCAATACTTGTTTGTTTCAACAGCTTTTAAAAAGAACAAGAATAACAAGAGAAAAACCTGTAGTAGGGAGATCAAATGCAATTCCTCCCAGCTTTGGTAGAAAGAGAAACCATTTACGTTTCAGACATCCAGGACAACATAAAGTGGGCAACACAGCAACATGCAGGATCTCATCAGCTATTAACTGAGCTCACGCTACACTCGTAAGCAAGCAGGAAACGTTTATTTGGAGGAGAAGGGCAGGAGACTTACTTGGTCTCTAGTAGCTGTGTGTTCTCCATCAAGAGATTCCCCACTTCTTTGCCCATTCCTGGGGGGAGGTGGAAAAGAAAAATAATAAAAGCCACACAGATTTTGACACACGCTTTTTTGGCGGGAAAAAATAGAAGCGGGTGCTTTGCTAGCCAATTCTTCTTTTTGAAGAGACATAACCTTATTGTTCAAGAGCTTCTAATGGTGTGTTTAGCTACAAAGAATGGAAGGAATGGAATCAGAAGATGTATCCCATTCATCCCAAAACAGAGACTTCCTCCAGAAGTTAAGGTGGAAGATTATCTGGGGGGGCTCTGAATGTGGGACCACAGATTTGCTGCCCATGCTCTAAAGGGCTGTGATTTTTTTTAAAGAAAAAGTCTAGTCAAGGACCAGTTCACACTACACTTGTTTGTTTTCACTCTGGATTAAGAGGAGGAGCCACAGAAGAATCGTGAATCTGCAAAGTCCCAATGGGGCAGAAGTCAATACACTGAACTCAGCACCCCTAGGTTCATTTCCCTATTTAGCCCAGAAGCGAACTGAGGGACTTATTCACAGTCTAAGTATCTAGTAGGATTGTTGCAAAAATAAAAGAGGAGAAAATGACTATACATGCTACTCTTCCGGGAACGCTGATACAAACAAGGAATAATTATAATGAGTATCTTCTTTGGAGCTTAGCAGCAGATGGCAGCCCCTTGGCTGATCGTGGGTTGGGAAGCCAAGCATGCTTGGCCTGGTCATTATTTGGACAGAAAACCACTAAGGAATCAAGGGCTGTCAGCTAGGCTGGGAAGTCCAAAAAGCATTGCAGAAGACGACAATGGCAAATCACCTCCATACTCTTGGCAAGAACACTACTGCATGTGGATGTGTCCTTGAAGTCATCAAGCGCCTGAATCAAGGGAGCTTTAATTTGCCTTCTGCACAGGTAGTAGCACCTTGCCAACCTTGGCTGAATTAAAAAAAAACTAACTAGGACCGGACCTAGTTTGCACTTGGATGGGACACACATGGAAGGAAACTCTGGGAGACAGGTTAGACTGAGATAACAAGAAAAGACCCTAATGGTATATCATGGACATGGCCATCAAGTCCCCCAAACCCATGCTCAATTTGAAGGAGACTTCATCTTTCTACTTTAGCATGTAATGGTTAAATTGCTCCTCCTCTTACTGGCCCTTCAGGTTCTTACAAACCATCCCCCACCTGGCCCTTCTTTAACCCAATACTTTGTTTACCCAAAACATGCCTTCAACCCGAGGACAACTCCCCAATTTATCATGGCCCTTGAAAGATCTGTATTCTCAATATTGAATCTCTTTTTCTAGAAAGCTAGCGGCACATTCAGTACTGAAAGGAGTTCCACAGGTGCATTCCAAACATGGCAGTTTATAGTTTTTGAGAATCACTGGGCGTTTTTCACAAACAGCAACCTTTTTGTTCCAAGCGATGGAACGAACGGAGGTGCTGCCTCCGATTTGGATGGACCCCAAACCAAGGAAGAGTCAATGTGGTGGCCCTGGAACCACCTAAGCCTCATCTAAGATAAGTTATACAGAGAACAAGCACTATACTTGCAGCCAATTAAATTGCATTGAAGTTCATTCTGTATAGGACAGATTTTGCTTCAAAGCACTGAGAATTCAGTACAGAAGAAACAGAGTTTCCTTCAATCACAGAATGGAAGTGGTCCTTTGAATCATTTTGTCCCATCTCCAGATATTAAAAGAAGAGGCCTTCTTGTGATCAGTGGCTAGCAAACCTCGGCCAGCATCCAAACTCGCTTCTACTTCACACTGTGTAGGGGGAAAAAACAACTTTTTTTTTAAGGTGGGGCCTGTTCAGGTTGCTTTCATGGGACAAACGCACACTCAGGACAAATGAAAAGTTAACAAGAGAATCATGGCAGCATACATAAGAAGTGAGAACACATCACAACACACTGGGACAGTGCACAGACCTTCTTCCCACATTTAGATGGAGATGAGTTGAAGATGGTAGAGGAATGTCCACTTCCCAGGGAGATGGAAAAGCACCAGCAGGTGTGTTAAGAGGACATGAAGAGATTAGTCCCTTTTGATGTTTCAGGCAGCATTTGATTTGCATGCCCTTTCCTAGAGTACACCAAGAACTAAGGGGTTGTTGTGGGTTTTCTGGGCAATGTGGCCGTGTTCTGGCAGATTTGGTTCCTAACGTTTCGCCAGTCGCTGTGGCTGGCATCTTCAGGGGACAGGAGCACAGCTAGAAGATTCTCTCTGTGCCCAAGTGGAGGGTGTGTGTTCCTGCTGGTGTTTATAGCTGCTGAGAGGGTGTGTGTCTTCTGTGGGTCATTTACAAGAGATTGGGAGAGGGTTCTTTGTGGTGATTAGGGGGTGTGGTGCTGTCGTGTGGGATTAGCACATCTATTGTGTGAGTTGTTTGCATATTTTTGTGGTTGAGTATACAATACACAATACACAATAGATGTGCTAATAGAGTACACAATAGATGTGCTAATCCCACACACGACAGCACCACACCCCCTAATCACCACAATAAACCCTCTCCCAATCTCTTGTAAATGACCCACAGAAGACACACACCCTCTCAGCAGCTATAAACACCAGCAGGAAGACACACCCTCCACTTGGGCACAGAGAGAATCTTCTAGCTGTGCTCCTGTCCTCTGAAGATGCCAGCCACAGCGACTGGCGAAACGTTAGGAACCAAAACTGCCTGAACACGGCCACACAGCCCGGAAAACCCACAACCACCATCGGATTCTGGCCGTGAAAGCCTTCGACTATACAAGAACTAAGTCTTTGGAGACAGTTTAAAAACATACGCCTTAGCAAAACATAACTCATATATTATGCTGTCTGCCACCATGTGAAGATCCAATTAGTGGCCTCCACTGTGTAAAACAAAAAGAAATTCCAGAGATACGAATTACAGTAGGTACTGCTATTCCACCAAGGAAAAAAAAAATCCCAACATGACAGGGATATATATTTAAAACAGAGGATGTGTGTCAGTTTGATCCAGACAGAGAATCACGAAAATCTATCTCCCTTCGTCAGAAAGCGTCTACTCTTTAAGATGACAAAGACAGTCTTGAATATACAATAAATGAAGAAAAATGCCAGGCTGTTGGTTCATCTGGATTTCTAGCTGCTAAAAGAAGAGCACCAAGATCATTCATAGCTCTTTGGTTATTTCCAAGACTACAAGAAGTGGAATCAGCTGCACAAAATATACTTAAATACAGGCACATTTCCTTTAGTTGCATGATCTATGCCATTTAATACTTTTTCTTTCATAAGGGATTTTTGAACAACTGTGCCAGAGAATCCTTATGATTATCCTGCTATACTGTATAAAACAGTTTTGGGGCAAATTTCAGACTTATGAGATCTACTCCATGTTTTACTAGAATACCAGGTCTACTGCAAAGGAACTGTGGCTCAGGAGTAGAGCAAACTCCTTAATACTCCCATAGATCAAATCCTGGGATAAACATTCTCCCAAAAGTGTAAATCTCTATCCGAGGCTTCAATACTTACACACATTTACCCAGGAGTAAGCCCTACTGAATACAATGAGGTTGATTTCTGAGTAAATGTATGTAGGGTTGCACTTTCAACTCTGCGGGGTGCAGGATTTGGGTGGCCCTTGATCAAAATGCCTACAGTGGAGTGCCTATGCTGGTCTATGACCATAATAAAGATTTGATTTGATTTGATTTGATTTGACAATGGGGTGCCTTCTTCAGATCATCTCTACAACTGCTCCTTTTCCTGCCTTTTCCTTCTGAGTCCAATCTGGCTAGTGGGAGAGTCCAAGAAAGATACACCTGCTCCTCACTCTTGCGCTCCTTGAACACTCAGAGAGAAAAGGTGAGCAACGGGGCCTCTTGCAAGAATGGGGGCCTTGGTCAAGGCCACCCAATACTGACATTTAATGCAGACCTTCAGTGCAAGTCTTTCTAGATACAGCCCAATTTAGAACAGAAGGAGGAGTTTTTAATCAAGAGTATTGCTAAACAAATAGGGGTCTGAAATCTCAGCTGCCGCACCAAGAATCATCTGGTCATCTCTCAGAATTAATTGCCTATTCTTTAATATTCTATTTTTAAAAAGCCAAAAATGTGCAGTCAAGATGACCTGATGGTGTTTCAAAATGCAGGTGGGAAGAAGCCATCTCCACTTGCAGATAGCTAGCGGTTCAGGGAGAAACCAGCTAGGGAGCCTTTTTTTAATTCTACCTTCTGAAATTTGTGATTTTCAAAAATAAAGTTTGGAGCACGAGTCCAAAAAGCTGCCAAAAGCATCAGCACACACGTCAACCTAAGTGAATCACAAGGAAGTGGGCTGCTTAGACCAATCTTCCCATCGAGTCACCCCAGGGGTACAGTTTCCAAAAGAAAGAAACAGTGAAAGACACATTTCATGGCCACATCTTGGAAGCTGCTTGAAACATCAAAGCGGATAACCACCTACATCCCAAGACAAGAGGAGAGGAGAATACCTCCTAGATGATGGCAACTGAAGATGATCTGCTTCTCAAAAAAGCAACTTCATTACCATCACGGGGATCAATACAAAAACAAACAAAGTCCCAAGGAATCCCAGAAAGAAGACAAAAAAAGATGAAGAGATGCTGAGTGAAAGGACAGGGAAAAGGGAAACACCCATATGTTTTAAAACTGGCTTTCGCCTTACCAAAGAAATCATCCCGTACTATGAAAGTCATTGCGTATGAGAGAAGAGGAAGGGAAGGAGCAAAGGATCCAGCGGGGGGAAGAGAAACAGAAGAGAAAAAAGGGGGAGGGGGAGGGCAGGGAGAGAGAGAAAAAGCAGCCATTAAATACAACTCAGCAAATGGTGACACTGTCTTAGCACGCATGTGTATGGAAAATCATTGACACGACAGCAGGGCAATTCCCCACCTGTCTGATCCAGCTTAGCAGGAGAAGGACCTGGTTCTTGAGAGGAGCCAATCAAGGGGCAACTCCTGGGGCTATCATTGTTCTCCCCATCTGAGCAACAACCACCTTTCAGCTCATCAGCCCTTAGAGGTGGTAATAGAAAATACAGCACAGAAGAATATAACTTCTGGAGCTAAAGCTTGAAGGAGCTCCCTTCTTTTGATTTCCAAAGAACATCTGCCTGAAAACTTTCTCCTAAATGAAGTGTTGTCTAATGAATAGTAGAGAGCCAGTTTGGTCTAGTGGTTAAGACACTGGACTAGAAACCGGGAGACTGTGAGTTCTAGTCCTGCCTTGAGCACAAAGCCAGCTGGGTGACCTTGGGCCAGTCCCTCTCTCTCAACCCTAGGGAGGAGGCAATGGAAAACCACTTCTGAAAAACCTTGCCAAGAAAACTGCAGGGACTTGTTCAGGCAGTCTCTGAGAATCGGATACGATTGAACGGCTTAAAAAAAAAAAGAATAGTAAAGAAAGAAACACAAATCAAAATCATATGCCCTATTTTTCTGGGTTAGATCCAAATGTTCTTTCTCTTTGAGAGAGAGATGTTTTTGGAACAGCTCCTTGCATTCAAGGAACAATAAACTTTGGGATCTGTCTCAGGGTACCCCTAGCTCATCTCTCAGAACTGAAATATTGCAGATGATGAATGCTCTTAAAAAGTTGTATTGCTCTAGGATCCTGTTTTCAATGTTATATACATTGACATAACAGCAAGAATTTCTATTCCTGTTTAACAAGGAGATTTCTATGCCTACCCTAAGCAAGATGCCAAGTAACAAAGAAACAAAAAAAAAAGGGGGGGGGGAGGGGACCCAGCACATCAAAATGTACCTTTTCACTAGGCTGCCATCAAATTAAAGATCTTAATTATTTATTCAGTCATTCTCAAAGACAATGAAATGGGATTAAAGGGCATAAAATCATTGGCGATCACTCGTAACCGAGTAAGATTGTCTTCCAAAGGTAAAATGTTAACGGTGAATCCATAAGTGGCTATAAAGGCCAATTCTGGATCCGCACAACCTCCCACAATGAGGGCATAGGTTTCCGGGTGGGAGACGGTCATGATGAGGGTTTGCTTGACGTGCCTTCCTTTTAGCTCTTTTCTCCTTTTCGCCCTGTACCTGGATTTCGTCCTGAGGTTACAGGCACTCTTCTGTAGTATTAAAAAACAGAACACCCAAACACTAAGGAAGCTCTGATCTTCTCTTGGATGATGATGGTGGTGTGAGGAAAGCCCTAGCATTTTTACACTCTTTAGAGAAACAGCGGAATGTAAAACTGGCAGAAGCAGAGAGAGCAAACCAGGGTTGGCAAGCATTTTTTCTATTAAGGGTTGCGTTCTCTTGGGAATAATCTGTCAGGGAGCATGTTTCCAGGAGATAGAGGAGCAGTAGGTGAAGGCACTGCTTCTTTCTCCCACCCCCTTCCTTCTTTCTCTCTCTCTGCCACTCCCATCTCATCTACCCCTTTCTGTTTCTCTGGATTCACTTTCTTTTCGACCATCTCCTCATCTCCTTCTCCTTCCGTGATTTGGCCCATTAGGACAACAGAACCTGCTCTTGACTGAGGCCAGGGCACCCTGACAACTACCTTCCCATTTCAGAGACCCATGAAAAATATTAAAGCCACCTGGCTTCCTCTCTGCTGCTCCCCTTGCTCCCTTTAGAACATGGGTGTCCAACCTTTTGGCTTCCCTGGGCCACATTGAGTGAAGAGGAATTGTCTTGGGCCACACATAAAATATATAATACAGTTAATGTATATATGTAATAAAACTTCATTTATTTTTTTATATTTTTTATTATAAAATTTTAAAAAAGAGGGCAACATAAAACTAGTGGGATATTTGACCTTGTTTTTGTGAAACTAATGCATCAAGGTCTGGTTCGATGAAAGTGGTTGCAATTCTCAGCGAGTTCTCAAGGTGGCGCTAGCACTGCACTGCCCCCTCCCCTACACAGTCTTCCGTTGTTTCTACCTATCTACGCAGTCCGTGCTCAAGCACCGCGATCGACTCATGAAAAAAACTGCAAAATAATGTTAAAAGTTTACGATTTTTTAGGGCCGCACTACTAGCTGTTCAGGGCCGCATGTGGCGCGTGGGCCGGACACGCCTGCTTTAGAGTAAGAAATAAATGAAACAAGAATTTAACATCCCCACTGGATTAATCGAAACAAGCTTCCTGCTCCCCCCAGCGGCTAAATGCAGTACTTGACTGGATGATGAGGATGAGGATGATGTTGGGTTTTGGGCCCCTGGTTCTCAAAAATCTCAAACACTGCTTTGCCAAGTCTTGTCACAAGTACCTGCTGTTACTCTTCAGAAAAGATGGCTTAATCGCTTAAGTAAAGTGCAGGGAATATTAATGGTATGGGGACAGGTTGGTGTAAGAAACAAAACATCCTTAAAACAAGCTTCCCTATATAATACCGCAAGTCAACTTTTATGAAAAGCTGCCGGGGTTAGATTGAGCAACTGCCAGATCTGTGTCCTTCTGCCATATAAGCTTAACTAGTGGGACGAAAAGCTGAAGTACTTACTGGCTTCCTCTGTTCAGATTAACGGTTAGCTCATCTCTTTCCTACATTTCCCACTGGGTTAGAGCAAGATGGCTCAATATACTGGGTTGTGGCCACAGTAAATTAGTCAGGCTTAAGTCACAGGGGGAAAAAAAGGACGCTAAGCCCTGACAAGCTGAAGTCCTACGGATTTCAGTGGGGCTTAAACTCTACCAATTTGTTTTCTATGCCACAGTCAGCTGGATAGTTGTTGGAAGCAATGTAACAACTCTCTTATGTTTGCTTCATTTGTCAAGCAACTGCTATCCAAATGCATATGGAAATTTCAGTTAGCTTCAGGAATGGACCAGTGAGATCTGTAATGAAACACTGCAGCCTGCAGTTCTCTTCAGCATTCCAGCCAGTTGAGCCGTTTCCCATGCCATTCTCCCTTATTCCCTCCCCGTTTTCTACTTTTGTTCGCCCCAATAAGTCATTCAGCACCCTGGACCAATTGCGCATCTGCAGTTCTCTTAGTGGCTTCTGGCATTTCTTCTTCCCCCTTAAGTCTGTACAGATGGTGCTGCAAGGCAACAGTTCCAAACCCAAGGGGTGATTTTGCTCAGTAATAATGTAAGAAGGAACAGCCTTGCTAAGGGCCAATTCAGCCCAGAATTATAGGCTAGTCAGTTCCATCCAAAATACATCCAAGCAGGGCATGGTGGCAATCTCCTTTTTCTACTGTTGCCTCTCCAATAACTGGTTTTCCAAAAGCATGCTGCTTTTGATTGCAGAAGGAATACACAGCCATCAAGATGAATAGCTACTGTATATGTCCAAAGTCACCAGGAGTTAAACTTGACTCGAGGGAAATTTTAAGTCATACTGGGTGGTACCACCTAGTTGGCCTTGGCGGATTGTCAAACGTTAACTAAGGTTGAACCTGACTGGCGTTTAGTTGAGAGACTACAAGGAAAACCCAGGGTTGTAGACAAGACTGGGAACTTGAAAAAATATCTGAGAAAGAAGTGACAAACCAAGAAAACAATGCTGCGTCTGTGTGTTCACTAAGAGTTAAGCTCCATTCAAGGAAATGATCTTTTAAAGCCAGTAGCCCTCAGAATGAACTGTAGCCAAGAACGGGGAAACATAACTGTTCAAGTGAATTAGTTCTTGATTATATGAGATCAAAGAAAAGCAATCCCTTGCATTTTCCCCTAAAAGTCCCAGGATTATTATTAAGAGTTTGAAAAGGAGAATATCACAAACCAACTCACTTGTTCAGTAGTCTTTTTTCCTTTTTGTTTGTTATCAGAAGTAGATCCAGATCCACCCAGTTAGCACTAATTAAGCCAGTGATTTCATTCTTGCATCCCCTAAATGTTGCAGGACTATAATTCTCATTATCCTTGACCACAGGCTATCCTGGCTGGGGATGATGCAACCTGTAGCCCAACTACATCACAGGGCTGTAGTTTAGAAACGGGTGATTTAAGCATCATTCTCCCAAATGAGGACTTTTTAAAGTCACCGAAGAGGAGATGGCCGTTGAATTTCAGTCTTTGAGTCATGACATGCCTTGACTAATAAACAAAAATAAACTCTTCATCCCACAAGTTATACTGTATAACAGGATATTCCACCTCCCACCTTAAATCCCAAAATAGATGGGATTCAAGCAGACAGAGTGGAGGGAGGCTGCAGAAAGGAAATGTGAGCAAAAAGCAGAACGTGGTCTATTGTGTTCAGACTCTTAACTGTCCGGACCAATAAAAGGAGGGAAAGGTAGAACCAAGTCAACAAAATGAACCGTGACAGGACAGCAACAGGATATATTACATGTGTATACCCTCATCATTTGTTTTAAAATTGTAGAAAGAGGAAAAGGAGGAAATAAACCAGGAATCTAAACAGAGGAGAAATACACACCTGAAAATTCCCCTATGGGCCATGTCCAGCGAAGCACAGAGACAGGAGGAGGAAAAGGAATTTGGGGTAGGAATGGGGTGGGGGAGGGAAAAAAAAAGTCAATCAATGTCTGAAACTAACAACAACAAAAAAAGTCCTGGATTTTTAAAAACTCCTTCTCCCCAAAATACCCAAGACAATGATATTTCCATTTCCATGTCAAAAGGCATGAAAGCATAAAGACAAGATTCACCATGAGTGTAAACAGCATGAATTTACATGAGGGAAAGCATGAGGAGCATGAGAGGGGAAGGGTCAATGTTTCTGATGAAAGTGTGGTTGAGGAGCTTGCAAGCCCCTCACTTAACCTCGCTTTCTCACTGCCGTATCTGGTCTCATGTAATGCTTTTCATTAAGCCAGAATGAGCAAGAACGTTTCTCTTGCTTTCTTTGCATTTTTCTGCTTCAGCACAGCAAGGGGTAAAATAAAAACATTACCTTTTGAAACCAAAATTTCTCTAAAGTGCTTAGGGCTGTCCCATCAGCTCTGCCCAAAACTCAAGCATATACCTTAGAAGTCTAAGAAGGAAACCATCTTGTCCCAGGATAGGCTATTTGTTCATCTTCTTGAATCGTTTGGATTCACATATCACGTTATATTCTAATGCGTTTTCTTTCTTTCTAGCTTTGTATGGTGTATGGAAGGAGCGTGGTGGCTCAGCGGGTAAGACGCCAGGCTTGTTGATAGGAAGATCGCAAGTTTGGAGGTTCGAATCCTTAGCCCTGCGTGACCCAGTGAATTCCCGCACTAGCCCCAGCTCTTGCCAACCTAGCAATTCGGAAGCATGCAAATGCAAGTAGATAAATAGGTACCACTTCAGTGGGAAGGTAACAGCGTTCCGCATGCATTATGCCGGCCACATGACCATGGAAGCGTCTTCGGACAACGCTGGCTCTTCGGCTAACAAACGGAGATGAGCACCGGCCCCTAGAGTCGGACACGACTGCACAAATGCACACCTTTACCTTTACCGTGTATGGACATGGGAAGGGGGAATGGAATAACTCATGGTTTGTTTGAGGACTAGCAATTTGAAACCATGGTTTGTTATTGGCTTATGAACTGCAACTGTGGCTTAGCATGACATGCAAATGGACAGTATGGTTTGTTTGTGGTATTTTGGCTTACTCCTGGGTTGCTTTTGGACCTCAACCATACATCTAACTATCCTATAAGATGCCAGATGAGCAAACCAATAAAAGCTTTGGGGGAACCAACCAGTGGTGAGTGAGATGCCATGAAGACCTGGCTCTTCCCCCAAGCATTGGGCTAGGGTGGAGGTTGAGCTGGGAGGCTGTTTGGTCTGGCGCCTGGGAGGAAAGCTACTTTTGTTTTTATCGATCGTTGTGAGCCGCCTAGAATCATTATATGAGATAGGTGACCGTATAAGTCAAATAAATAAATAAATAAATAAATATCTAAAGACAGCTAAGGTTTGTTTGATCATAGTTTCTTGAATAAACCCTAACTGGCTGGGACTAATCCATAAAACGTTGCTCACGAACCATAATGGCTGGGTACACCCAACATACTACATCAAAATCAAACAAGCCGCACTGTAGCAACATGCGAAGCTGAGAGGCCCATGAAGCTCAGAAGGCTGGATATTATACTAGAAGGTCGTATCTGCCTCGCAAGATTCAACTTGAGTGGACATACACTGATAATACGCTATTAAGCTATGAATTAAGACAGACCGTGCCTCAACACTTATCATTTGCACATCCCTAGAGTTTCTTTGATACTCAGACATTCCCTCTTAATTGAGAGAAATAATGTTTTGTACTGCAAAATCGGTGAGCAACCTAGATGTAACATCAAGTTGTTCCCCCATCCCATGAGGCATCTTCCCATCATCTGCAACACTTTAATAAACATTAATATAAGATAAAATTAAGGGCCAGCCTGTACAGACCAATTTGCTTGGAAGTCTTCGGTTTTTACCTCATTGATTAGCTATCCTCCCTTTAGTTTATTTACTTTATTTTATTAAATACGTAAAGGCATATGTCAGATAAACAAACAAAAATCTTTGTTACAAATCAGACCCTCTAATATGCGTAACTGGATAGGCTGCTGTTTCTCGCAAGTGGAGAAAAAGTGCAGAACATGATTTTGATCCAAGAATTCAGCTTTTTAAGATGATGTCATTTTCTTAAAGCTTTAATTCCTATGTTTAGGAAAAATAACTGCCTCAAAGGTAAGACAATTGTATGGGCAAGATTTTTAGTAGCCTAAGAATAGGAAGCATCATTAGACCACATAACTCCTTCTCAATCTCTAGACTAATGGAATAAATTACTGTAAGCAAATTAATTAGAAAATGCGGAACAAAAAGTATGCATACTTAATATGCTTCATTTATACAAACTGCAGAATTCTGCAGAATACATAAAGCTGCTTAGTAAATAATTGCCTTTTTATTATACCTATACACTCCAGCATATGTTAGATAAGTCCTAGAATTGTAACTTGGATTCAGATACCACTGATTGGTTTCCCCTCTTCCTTTTGTCTAGAGCACAGCTTTCCAAACTGTGTGTCGCGACACTTTAGTGTGTCGCAACACACAGTCTGGTGTGTCGCCACACAACCCGGAAGTAGCAGTGGGGGTGTGTATGGCGGTGGCGGCAGCGGCAGCGGCGTGCCATCAGCACTTCTGCATTTTAGCGGAGGCCGCCGCCGTCGCCACCATACACACCCCCGCCCCCGCGCGCCCCCCGCACCGCCGGCGTGCACGCCCCCGCCCCTACGCGCACCGCCACTGCCGCTGCCGCCGTTGGTGTGTCGCCAACGGCAGCACTTTAGAAAGCACTGGTCTAGAGATTTAAATTACCCAGTTAAATATCTACTGACTTTTTCCAAGTTGTGACATCTAAGTCAAGCTTACTTCAAAGGATTGTTACGAGGATAAACAAGGTAAGGATTTTAAAAGCAGTGCCTTTGAAATAATCTTTACCTAGTAGATCTGCTCCTTCATCCACGTCTCCAATGGCTTCTGAGCCCACTTCCGTAAGTTCAGTGTACAGTGAATCAGTATTGATGCCAAAGGCTTTATTCACTATCCCTTGTGTTGGACTATTGCATAAGGAGAAAAGTTAGAAATACATTGCAGCAAGCAATATTTTCATTTTCCTCTACAGGTAGTCCTCGCTTAACGACCACAATTTGGACCAGAATTTCAGTTGCTAAGCAAAGCGGTCATTAAGTGAATCCGACCGATTTTACGACCTTTTTTGCGGCGGTCATATGGGGGTTAAGCCAGTGGGGGGGGTTAAGCGAATCATGTGGTTCCCCATTGATTTTGCTTGCCAGAAGCTGGCCGGGAAGGTTGAAAATGGCGATCACGTGACCATGGGACGCTGAGATGGTCATAAATGCGAACTGGTTGCCAAGCATCCAAACCATGATCATGTGACCGTAGGGATGCTGCGACGGTCGTAAGTGTGAGGACCGGTCACAAGTTGGTTTTTTCAGCGCTGTTGTAATTCCCAACCATCACTAAATGAATGTTTGTTAAGTGAGGACTATCTGTATTAGTAAGGGAAGGCACCTTTTTACCCAAACTATGATTTTTTTCACCCCACCAAAAACAGCAACAGCAGTGTCCTTCTACACATTGTGAACTACACATGGAAGAGACCAGAGATTTGTGACCGACTCTTTAGCAGGACTACTCTACAAGTAGTTAATTTAAATTACAATTAGTAGAAATAGGCCACCTTCATAAACAATGGTGTCTGTTTCAATGATCCCCCACTACTTGAACCTTTTAAATGGTTAAGTCTGCCCCCAAAGCATTCCAACCTGTTCCCTGTGCGCTCCAGTCTAGGATCCTGGCACATGTCCAGCTCTGGAGTAGAGTCAATATCTTGAAAATCCGACCCCTCGTCACTGCTTCCCATTCCTGTAACAAAGGCATGGGGAACCATATGTGCTCTGGAGCCAACAAAGCTTTTGGAGTAAACATGGGTCATTGCTCTTCTGCTTCTCTTGAAAAACACTGAGTAACACAATCTGTGTTTTAGAGCATCAGAAATATCACAGAGCAGCGATCCAGAATGCACACGGTCTTGTTTTCTCTCTCACACATAAAGCACGCTTTATGAACCTTCTCCTTTGGCACATTAGGAGACCAGCCCTATCATCAGACAGAGGTGATAGGCGCTATACAAATTCCGTCCTTGTGCAGAATCAGCAGAAGAGCCAATGCAGAATAACTTACATATTGCCTGTTATACCATACAACATGTTACATTAAAACATCTGTGCTAAAATATCTCTCAAAGGGGGTCCAGAAAACACTAATATAAACAAGGGCTATGAATGGTGGGAGGTGGAGGGAGAAAACAGTACTCTCTTGCAGTCTACAACAGGGGTCCCCAACCTGTGGCCCGCGGCCTGTTAGGAAGTGGGCCGCGGGGCTCACTCCTGCAAACCCCGCCCCCCCCGGTGCGCGCAATTGGCTCCTGCCTGCAAACCCCGCCCCCCGGGGTACGCGATTGGCTCCCGCCTGCAAACCCCACCCCACCCCCGGTCTGCGGAAAAATTTTCTTCCACGACCGGTCCCTGGTGCCAGAAAGGTTGGGGACCCCTGGTCTAAGAATGCCAAAATTAGTAAAAATATTTTTGGCAGGTCTCCAAATAATTCTTTAGTTAGCAGTTTTAGATTCTAAAATATATTAAAAATATAATTCTTCGGCTTCCTCCTGGTTGCCACCTAATGATTATCCATAGAATGTGGCCCAACCAGGAAGGACTCAAGAGATCATTAGAGCTATTGGCTGAACTACACTGAAGAAGCCATTCTCTCAAGAATTTTGATCCCAAGCTGTTTAGGGTCCTCCAGATTAATCCCAGGAGACCACAAAACTAGCCAGGCAGATGATTAGAATCTACCAATTTCAGGAAACAAGTTAAGCAGACAATGGGATAAACCAACTATACCTATGCTCACGTTCCTTGTCTCCTGGACAACCTGCACTTCCATATTTCGGCTATTCCGTTTCTCCCGGGCCCGTTTGTTGTTTTTTGAAGTGACATAGTCATTCATTGTCTGAAGGCTCTCGTTCAGGGGGGTCACCGCAGCAGAGGGCACCGATGAGGTGGGGGTGTTGGATTTCGTTCCTGTGGTGCTCGGCGTAGCAGCTGCAGAGGACTGTCCAGATTCAGACATTTCATCGGGTGGGCACTAGCGTGCAACGTTGTTTGGAGAGAGGGGAGAGGAAAAAGGGGGAAAAGGGAAAGGCATCCATATGGATCAATTTTTTTCCTGGCTCTATTGCTGCCTTTGGAGCATTATGAAGTATGAGCATAACACACCAAGCAGCAGTAATGGCAACCACAACATGAACAACAGAGGCCAGTATGGCACAACGTTTCATGGCTGAGGAGCATTTTTGCTGTCAAGACTCTAATGCAGTCTTTCTCAACCTGGGCAACTTTAAGATGTGTGGACTTCTGGCTGGGGAATTCTTGGAGTTGAAGTCTACACATCTTAAGGTTGCCCAGGTTGAGAAATATTGCTCTAATGCCTTGCAATGAATCTGTTGGGGACTGCATGTTGGCAATGCCAAAGCCAGCTGTGGAGTGCCCAAAACATATGCTCTTTCTTTCTGCAACTTCCTTTCTTCCCAGCAAGAACTGGGCCAGATTATTCTGGCTACAACTCCACTCATTTGACAGCAATGGGCTTCCAAAATTAAGTCAGTGACCACATGCGGTACCCAGAAGTGGCTGCAATTTAACCTTCTTAACCTTCTTGTGAGAATTAAATTAAATTAGACATCTAAAGATGCTATGAAATCCCATACCCTATCCCATACATGTTACAGTGCATAATTAATTGCGGTCTCCTTCTAGTCAACTCCAAAAGGAACGCAATACATTAAACCAGAGATAAGCAACTCGGTGTCCTCCACCTATTCTGAACAATTCCCACTAACCCTTGCCATTAGCTACAGTGGGTATGTCAATGAAGGTTCTCAGTCATCCAGGTGGAATTGTCTGTAGGTTGAGTCATGGCAACTGGATTTCTTTCTTTTGGTTGAAACGTTTCGCTGCTTGTCCAAGTAGCTTCTTCAGTCTGGGCAAAAGTTGGTGATATATGTCTAGTCTAGTCTAGTCTAGATTATAATATATATAATATATTATATATATTATTATATATATTAGCTACAGTGGCTAGATTGGAAGTTCAAAACATCTGGTGGGCAGCAGATTTCCTCCCTTTTGACTACACTCCATAATAGCATTAAAGCACTCTAGCATTTCAGCAGCTGAGGCAGATGTGAATTTTGAGTCCAACAATTTCACCGAGGCAATGGACTCCCCACCACTGCTCTAAAGCGATCCTACAAATACAAGGAAGGCCTAGGGTGATATCCAGCTTACTTGGGAAAAAGATTTCTCTCCACCATCACCACTTCCAATCTGAATCGGAGAAAAAGAGTAATTGCTGTGGAGAGCAGTGCAACTTGTTAGTGGCTGATCCGCTGCCGTTTGTTCTCCAACAGCTGTTCTGTTAAAACCAGCTGTTAACTAGCTTTCTGTTTTTCCTTTATTTAAATTGTCAATTTACCTATTTGTCTGAATTTTCATGAAAATGTCTAGCAAGATAAATCAAGAGAACCAAATATGTTTAGGTCTTTGAAGGAACATAAAGCAAGACCATAGCATGCGGACATTAGCCATAATAGATTCAACAGACTGTCAGGTCCATTCCTGGAAACTAATCCCTTTCTGGAAATGAGAAAAGGTCTTCTTCAAAGGATCAGCAAAGGACAGCTGCACTGGGTACCCACCAGAGTTGCCCTCCAGGACTGTGTACTATTATTGATTTAATTTTTATCCCGCCTTTATTATTTTTATAAATAACTCAAGGCGGCGAACATACTTAATACTCCCTCCTCCTATTTTCCCCACAACAACAACCCTGTGAGGTGAGTTGGGCTGAGAGAGAGGGACTGGCCCAAGGTCTATAAAAGGATCACTGAATTGTAAGGCAAGAGTCAACTAAATTTCACACATGCTACACCAACAACACCCAATCCATTGTGCACCCATCCTTAAGGAGTCCAGAAAATGGGATGCCACCTTTGGAAAACTTGTGGGCCAATTTAGGCAGCATTTGGCAGTTGATATGACTGCCTGAAGCAGGGAGTTCAAGGCTAACTTGGTCCTTTCCCCATTGAGTACAAGCAAATGGAGAAACCACCACTACTTTTGTTCCAATATGACAGTGGAAAGTCTCTTTGAAAACAGAGCCCTTTTCTTCATACCCTCTATAAAAGTTTGGAGGAAAGAAGACAGCAAAACTGATTCTTCTCCCCTCAAGTTCAAGCATTTCCAATTTAGTGTTGTGCCAGCAGCATCCAGTTCATAGGGAAGATGCCTGGTTGAGGGAAGATGTCTCAGGGAAGCATAATAGCTTGAGCTAAATATAGTCCTAATCTTTTAGGTCACACTCATATCAGTTATACATTAGATAGATAGATACACCCAACCTCAGAGTTATCTCATGGTTCTTTTCAGGAAATGAAATGAGCTTTCCAACTTAGCCTCCCACTATAGTCCTGATACTGAAGGCACTTGAACCAGGATGGCCATTCTTCAACTGTCTGTCTCTGATGGAAATGAGGGTGGGACAATTGAGGCTGGCCTTCTCATATAGCCTTCTCTAACCTACCCTCCAGACATGACAGTCAGTGTGGAATAGCAGTGAAGGTGCTGGACTAGGACTGGAGAGACATAGGTTCAAGTCCACCATCCACCATGAAAACTCAATGGATTATTTTGAGTCGGTCACACTCTCTCTCAACCCAATCCATTTCCAAGAATTATTACAGGGATAAAATGTAAGCTGCCTTGAGCTCCTGGAAGAAAGGTGATCACATAAATAGATTTAGGATTGCCAGGTGTATGAGGGTGGCAATAAAAGCCCTGCTGGCTAGGAATTCTTGAAAGGGCAATCCTAAAACATCTGATAGATGCCAGGTTAGATGATGTTGCTTGGCACTGAGGATGAAGCTATCTCTGATGGAGACACCTTGCTTTGTTGGGCCATATTTGACATCAACATCAAGTCCCAGGAAGTCTTAGCTTTTGTCCAGTGAATTAAAAAAGAGCAATTACTCCCTTCAAAGCAGCCATAGCCTTACTAACCTTTTCCAACCATCCTGGCTCTAACATAAAAGGGCAAAGTAGAATGACAATGAAGACCATGAAAAGATGACTGCTTAACCCTTTGCAGCCATTTACTTCTTTCAGGTAGGTAGGCCCTGCTTTGAAGTCACTGACATGCTATGTTGGTGAGATTCAAAACAGTCCATCTGTGACTGAACATCACAGGGTAATTCAACTGAACAGTAATAGTGCTTTCCTGTGCAGAAAGTATTAACTTTCTTCAGTGTTCTAGGCTCACTGGTGATTGGTTATTGGCATAAAGGTTTGCTTGACTACCAGGATATGATGGAGAAATAAGTGTTGATTGTAGTCTGTTGGCGAGAAAGGGACAAAGCTGTACAGTATTAACAAGCATACCGTCCTATGCTGTTTCCAGGACCAAGGATAATATACTGAATTCTTATTGAAAAGCGAGAAGAGGAGTAATATGGATGGTTTAAATTATAAAAATCCCATCCTTGAAATATTTGAAGAGTGGCCCATGGGTGATGAGGCACAATCATTGTGGGTTCCAGAGGGGAATAATCAGGCTGAAGCCACAAGAAAGGGGGATTTGATTCAACTTCAGTAGATAGAATCTCCAGATTGTCTTACAGTGGAACAGATTGTCCCTGAAGGGAGGGTTCCCTTCCTTTCATTAGGATTTCTACATCACCATGTTGCAGCATTAGATTTGTTAGAGCTTGAATCTGATGATCCTTGGGGCCATTCCAGCTATATGCTCCAAAATATTAAGGATAGCAAATGAGCATGAAAAGACTTGCTGCATCTGGTCATGAAATATTCTTAGCGCAAAGGTACATAAGTCTGGGGTCCTTCTAATATTGCTAAACTCCACCTCCCAATTGAGCCAACCAGGATAGCCAAATGTGAGGAATGCTGAGAGGTGTAGAAGGGCCCTAAGTTGCTTGTCCCTGAAAAGGTAGAAAAAGGTAAGCAAGCAAAAGGGCAGTGGGGGAAAATGGTTTAGGCTGCGAAGGGTTACAGACACAAAGGGTCCTTCCCCCCCCCCCGAAAACATAATTTGACAAGTAGGCAGGGAAGCTCTCATTTCCATGATAGTTATAAAAAAACCTTGTAGATGGAGTTGGACTGCAGCTGACTGAGGTCACTCAGGTGCCAGTGGTCCACTGCGGGGCCAATCTTGGCCCCCACCTGCCCACGTACCATATCATCTGTGAGGGGGATGTTCAGAGAATTAGGACGCCTCTTCATGCTAGAATGAACAAGAGAAAAGAGAAGGGAAAGAGTCAGTGCAACATGGCACTCTAGAATGTGTGAAAAGCAACAAAATAAAAAACTGCCATAGTAAATAGCATTCAATTGTTTTGGGGTCCATTGTATATAAACCTGCTCCTTAGGTGAATTTGGGGCTGAAACAAATCATCCATGTTATTTAAGCTGTGTAACAACAGGGGCTCTAAGGAGATGACACACCAAAGAACCTTCGATATGCCTGTGTTGTGATGATACAATTCCTTAGACTGGGGAATTCTGAGTTGAAGTCCACATATCTTAAAGTTGCCAAGGCTGAGAAACGCTGCCTTAGAGGCATCAGGCAAATGATTTCACTGTCTCACCATGGCAGCCATTTTCCACTTAAAGAACAACATCCAAGTTAGTTGGGGAAGTGATGCAGGTGCTGAAATATCTGAAGCCAGTGCTTGGGGAATAAAGATACTTCATGATGATTTTCCCCCTCCACATCCCTTGTCACTAAGATACGAATGTTCCTTCTTCCAAGTTGGTCTACTAGTTCTTCCTAGTCAACTAAAGTCAAGTTTCCAAACTGAGTGCAATTTCTGGTGATGTAATGGATGTGTCCATGCAGTTTTTTGGCAACAACACACAGGTGGTTGGCCACTGTATTTTCCCATGGCTTTTTTTTTCAACTCTCCAGTCTAGTCAACAGCCCCAAAATTCTCATGTGGTCTCCTATCCAAGTACTAACCAGGCCCAATCCTGTTTAGCTTTTCATGATCAGCCAAGTTTGGCCGAGCATTTTCATCTGCTGTTAGAAATCAAATAACTCTGATTTCTACCACATTCCAATAGACCAAAAAACAAAACAAAACCCAGTAGCAAAGTAGATGTAGTCAAGTTTACAGCACTAGAATTCCATTATCCTCTCCCATCAAAGTACTAATGAAGCTCAACCCTGTTTAGCTTCCAAATACAGACAAGGTCCTCCAGGTGTGTTGAGGGCTGCCTTCAGTTAAGGCCTGTATGATGGGCAAAGACTAAAGCAAACGGTGGGTGGAATCTGAAACCAAACTGGGTGAGGATATATTTTACTCCATCAACCATCTTTTGTCTGACAGTCTCTTCTCAGCAGGAAGCTGCAAGGAGGGCGACAGACTGATCTTACCAGTGATTGGTCTCTTGCAAAATGGGCTTCAAATCTTACACATGCCCTTAGGACCAAAAGTTGCTTTTCTTGCTCTAAATGGCAAGTGGTTTTTCCAGCATTTTAAACAAGAGCCTTTTCCAGTTTGTCTTGGAAATGCCAGGAACGGGACTGAGTACTGCAGCATACGAAGCATGCGATCTGCCACTGAATTGTAGATCTTGTCGAGTAAAATCAAAAGAATTTATGAAAAATAGCCCAAAACTGTATTCATGAAATCATGAAAAGAAGCACAGACGACTATATTCTTTCTGACAGGATCTGTTCAACCTCAAGTACAATTTGGCTGTGGCACAGTGGCGAAAAGCATTGGATAACAGTTTGAGAAGCTATCAAGTAAGAGTCCAGAGCCCTGCTTAGCCTTGAAATGATCTGGGGTTCAATTACTCAAATAACACCCTATCTAACCTAGTTGAGTTGCTATGAAAAGAAAAAGGAGGAGGAGATCATGCATGTGACTCAGGCTCCTTGGAAAATAAATGAGATAAAAACACAATCAACAGAACAAGGAAATGCTATAAGACACCTAAGGTGTATCTTGACCCATCTGGAAGGCGCTATGTTAGGACAGATTGACAGATGGGACTGAAAGCCAGGTAGCACAAATCTATCCAAGATTGTGTTATTATCCTCTTTTTCCTCTGTTTATCTCAATGGGGATGTGTGTCATCTTCCAGTTGCCGTCATTTCCAAGGTTAGGGGGAGGAGGGTAAAAATATAAATTCTCCCCCAATTCCTGGCTTAGAAAAATACGACTGCTGGGTTCAAATAACATGTAATTCCCCAATAAATCATACTATGACCCAACATGATAACGTGGTTCATACAACTTGCCTAGATTTCCCAAAATATGCTGAATCACAAAATACCCAACACCATTTTAGTCTAATCTCTTCTGCTAACCGAGCCAAAAAAAAATTGGGAGGTGGTTTCTCCCAAGATCCCCCCCCCCATATCTGTAATGGGGGGGTTGGTTTTTTTTTTTCCAAATGTGCTCCTTTCCAGCCCTATCCCACCAATGTTTTTAGTTTTCTGAGGGAGGAAGAGATTTGGATATGATAATGAACTCCAGTTTCACCAAGGTTTTTATAAACATGTTCCTCTCTTATCCTAAAGATAAGATTGGAGATCGTTCGAATGAGAGTCAAACCTCTCCTGGTGTGACTCAGCTCCATTTGGATGATTCCAAATGGGGACTGAATCCAGCTGAGAGGCAACTCAGAACTTCAAGAATAAGACTGAAGCTTCTGGGGAAAGGCAATGAAGTCAAGGCTGATGAGACTCACTCAAATTCCTATGTGGGTAGGAATTCAGATTAAGGGGATCAAAAGGAACAAATGTCATCTCCTCATGGGTGGTTAACAAATCTCCAAATTGCTATATTTTCCAACATCTGCATCACTCAAGAACATGGAGTTCCACACTAACAGGAGGTTAAGAGGACCTCTTACAACTATCTTAGAAAAAACAGATTAGTTTCCCCCTATCTTTTATGGTAGCCCGTGTCAACCTTCAAATCTCTGGGCATCAAAACCACAGAACCCCACACCCCACCCCAAATAATTTTTAAAAACTGGGGGGGGAAAGCCCTGTAAATGTTGTAAGATCACCAAACACTGCAAGAGTTCGGTGCTCTTGCGTGAGACTTTGCCCATCTAAACCAGAACCATTTTAAATGCTACCGATTGCTGCTGCTTCAAACATGGGGGTCTGGATGGTGGAAGTTAGAGGAAGGGAAGTCCAGAGCAGACACTGGGCAAGTGGGCCTCCCAACGTTCTAAACACAATGTATGGAGGTGATAGGTGTGGCTACCAGGCCTGATTTTACACTCTGGACTTGGGTTCAATATGACTCAGGAATGTCTTTCTCCAATCTTTAGAAAACAGATTGTCCCATCTCCATTTAGCAGCAGCAAAATATGATTGGTCACCAGAAGTTCCATTATGATAATGATGATGGTGATGGTGATAAGAACAACAAGAGAAAACTCAACCCCTTACCCAGCTTAGATAGATGCCCCCAAATTACCTTTTTCTCCATGATGGGTGGTGACTGAAGTGACAAACAGAGAACAGCCAACACAAGAGAGGCAATGGCACAAGAAGCAAGACAAGAGAATAACCATTAGAGTGCAAAAGTCATGCAAGCACACATTGACATGCTCAGACAACATGCTCGTTTGAACAACGATTGAAACACTGGCCCACAGCCTCACCAGCATGCACTGAAGCAAGGATGATACAATAGTATACAGTTTCACTGAGTTGCTGGTCTCCTGTCTCAAGAAAGGTGATGTTTATTTATTGTACATCAGTATAAGACATTTTACAGAGATTGGAAATAGTTGTTTAAACATGGATTCCACAGTTTTATCATTCAAACAATGGTCTTTGCATAAATGGCAGAAGATGGCAACTGTATAACATTTGCAAAACATAGTAAGCCAAAATTTTCTAGAATTCTTGTTTGTCATGAATGAATCAACATGCAAATGAACTAATATGTGCTGCATAGTGGACAATCAATCCCAACTGGATCCTCCCAGAAGCTTCTTCCATGGTTTACTATGACTTGTGAATTGGGATCCCTGACTCCTTTCTCTGAAACGAGCCAGGGATCAGAAACCAGGAACACACCATAGCTTTCAACTCTAGCTTCTCCTTAAGAGTGGGACAAATTAGCAATTTTTCTGGACTTGTTAACACGAACACAGATGATTTATTTATTTATTTAATTTTCTATCCCTTTATTATTTTTATAAATAACTCAAGGCAGCGAATATACCTAATACTTCTTCCTCCTATTTTCCCCACAGCAACAACCCTGTGAGGTGAGTTGGGCTGAGTGTGTGTGACTGGCCCAAGGTCACCCAGCCGGCTTTCGTGCCTCAGGCGGGACTAGAACTCTCAGTCTCCTGCTTTGCCATTGGCTCCTTCCTAGGGCTGAGAGAGAGAGGGACTGGCCCAAGGTCACCCAGCCAGCTTCCGTGCCTAAGGCAGGACTAGAACTCACAGACTCCTGGTTTCTAGCCTGTTGCCTTAACCACTAGACCAAACTGGCTCTCTGATGATAAATTACATATGGAAGATCTATGACCAGATCTCATATTTATTGTACATAAAGGACAGAAAAAGAGACGACTTGAATGGAAGACTCACATTGGACTAAGGAATGCTTAACTCCTTCCATAATCTCAACCACATCCCTGCAGATTCTCTTTGCCCACTGTCAGGGAAATATAACATACATACATACATACATACATACACATACACATACACACACACACACACACACACACACACACACACAGATACAGTATGGATGGATGGAGGGGGGATATATAGATACATACTTCTGTGTGATTCCTTTTTCTTTTTTTAATCCAACAGAGTTAAAAGTCTTAGGTCAGGAAATCACAGAGAGAAAGGATTAAACAATCCTTTTCAGATCTAAATCAGCTACTTTTATGTGAAAATAAATACTCCTGAAGTTCTAATCATGGCTTTTCAATGTAATATCTCATCTGGCTTATTGACAATGTTCTTTACACCACCTGAAACTGCACCAGAAAATACATGGATGGATGTGTGTGCCAATAAGAACTGCAGCTTTCCCTCTGATGGCAACAACTGAGAAAAAAGGCCATCAGGAAAGTTCATAGGTTGGTTGCCTTCATCTAAAACTCGAGAAATTGTTAATTTATTTGGGAGGGGGGTATACATTCCATCAATGAGTTCCCAAGACAGTTTACAAATTATCAAACTTTCAGGGAAAAAGTCAAAACTTTAAAAATAACAGGATTCAAAAGAACAGCAGAAAAGAGGGGTGGATGACTCTCTCAAGTTTGGTTTCATACTATTTCACATTTCACAAATATATGCATATTTGTCCCAGTGGTAACTATCAATATCTTCTTGGAGTTAGGGTAGGTTTCTCCTAGACTAGTCATACCACCAGATCAGTGCTTGGACCACTCCTTGTCTCTATCTAATGCAGGTAAAGGTAAAGGTTCCCCTGCACAGCCGCGTCTGACTCTAGGGGGCGGTGCTCATCTCCGTTTCTTAGCCGAAGAGCCAGCGCTGTCCGAAGACGTTTCCGCGGTCATGTGGCCGGCATGACACACGCGGAACGCTGTTACCATCCCACCGAAGTGGTACCTATTTATCTACTTGCATTTGCATGCTTTCGAATTGCTAGGTTGGCAAGATCTAATGTATCCTATACCTAATATACTCAATAAAATAAAGAGTTTTCAAAACCTCAAAAGTTGCATCCCTCTCATCCACAAGATCTCTGGATGAATTCAAACGCCCAATTCATAGTCAGACAACAAAAATATATGTTCTTACCTCTCACCACACCCCAATAATATTTTCATACGCGATCAACAAGCCCTATGCTCACCCAGTAGAGAATCTGACTGTCCAAATCAGTGGTTGCCATATCTTTGTTGACCTATCTGATCTAGTGCAAAAACCAGGGCAAGTTCCATGAACTTGTTGGATTGTAAACATATTCTTACATTTCTGTATATATAAATACAAATATATTTCATATTCATATATTAGAAACATATGCACTTGTATTATGGCTCTGAAACCATTTTGTATTTCCTTGAAGAGTTTTGTTAACTTTCTTACCCTTCCTTTCTAGCAGGCCTTGATAGATAGCTGTGCCCATAGAAAGATAAAGTGTACTTTCCAAGGATAGCTTCTCCAGGGGAAATATATTGTTTAATAACGGTCAAGGAGCCCTAGCAAGGATGGAAGGAAGTTCCTAATATGGAGTGAAGGAAGGAAATTCCTAATATGGAATGAGGATAAGGTGGAGTATGGGTAACTGAGTAAGGGGTGGTCTTCTAAAGGAGGAGTTGAATGGAATCTATATAATGTGCTGTAGGAAGGGAGTCCTGCGCGGCCGCCCACCTAACAGCTTGCTGTCATTGCTTTTGCTCTTGGGTGAATAAACTCCTAACTTCATGCAATTTGTCAGTTTCTTTACTCCCGGCTCAGGAACGAACCTGGTAAGATAAAATTTACTTCTAACAAACTCACAGAAGCAAACATCAATGGAAGCCAATCTCAAGAAATGCATATCTGCGCACTCTCATTATCACATGGAAAAATGTAACACCATCAATAACCTCAGGAGTTATGAAACATGTTCTGTGCTCATACACACACTTTCTAAATATGTCTCCCCTTTTCTAAAATGCTGAGCACAGACACAGCACAAACCACATGCAGAGGAGAGATAAGCAACAGGCACTGTGGAATAAAGTTGCAATGTCTGAGCCAAATACAAAGGAACATGCACTGACTGGGATGAGGGAAAAAGAGTCCTGACACTGGTTGGTGGGTCACAGGAGATTTACACAAGACACCAATCCCCACACCCCATTGGGATTTAATTAAACAACATTCTTTTCTCTTCCCTTGAAGCAAATCATCCACTCACTCATTCTGAAGATGGACAACTTGTCCAACACAGAAGAAGAAATTAGTACTGCTGTTGTCTCCATGATCTCAATCTGTGTTCTATTCCCATTTTATAACCCCATTGCATGGTGGACCTGTCCTTGCCTAAGGCATAAGAGCATAATCACCTGAGACTGCTCATAATAAACCTTACTGTGCTCCATTCTGCACCATAGGCTGTAAGATGTAGTCATTAGGGCTGAATCGGAAAAGCTTCAGACATATTATCTTTCTGCTGTTCAGCAAAGGAGCAAAACCCTTTCTAAATTCCCCTGCAAGGCTAAAAAAAGGTACAGCTGCTTTAAGAGTTGCCTTAACTTCAAGGAAGTTATTTAATCCACTCGCGCTCACCAAGCACTTCTTCCAAATTATTTTCAAAGTGTTCATAGCCTGAGTATATAGCTCTTAAGTTAGAATGGGAAGACATAGATATAATTTCCAGCATTTTGGCCTTTGGACTCTCACTTTAAAATGTTTGCTTCTAATACCAGAGAAGCCAGACTTAAGAAGGAAATTGTACACTGGGAAAAAAAAATAGAAAAAATAGAAAAAAAACTTCTTAAAGGAAGTTGTGTTCAAACTTTTCAAATCATTTTTAACTCTGCTGTGATATGAGACTCATTCTTTTAGACTATCTCTGCTTTCTGTTCCCTCCTGATGACTTTTTTCTCTCCCACCCTTTCTCCAAAGTTATCTTCCCTTCCCTTCCCTTCCCCACACTTTTATTACTCATTTTCTCTTCTGTAAAGAACAAAGCTGTTTGTGTAACCAGCTTTTAGTTGGAAGCAACCCAATTTTGGATCCCAACCCCATCCGTTGAAGACCACCCTTCTAGGAAAACAGTCATCACATAGTTTGGCAGGTGCTCCTTGCTTGGACAAAACTGAAGGGCATCAGTCAACCTAGGAATCAAAATTAGGGGAGATTCAGGCCTGAGATTCAAAACTGTAGCCAAATGATGGGGGAAGGGGTGATTTAAAGAAGGCTAGGAGAAAGTGATGCCTTATCTGTGGGCTCTCCCCACTACAATTCTGTTTTTGTTCCATCATATTTAGATGGAGGAAAGTTGAAGGATGGAACAGCATTCTCATTCCCTACCCTTCTGTTGGAAATGACACTTCCCACTGCTGCTTCACAACAACTGGACAAAGTACTAGAACCCCTGGAGACAGGGTGCCACTAAAGGTCAAATCAGCTTTTCAAGGGCCATGCCAACTGGGGACAGTGAGGCATGTCGTGTGGCACAGCCATAGGAATTTCAAGCATTTTCCCTTCACTCTCACCATGCAATTCCCACAACCATCATTCAGCTGTTCCCAGATGGCTACGCCTCAAAGATGCAGCCCTGGCTCACGTATCACCGCAAGATGCTTGTTTCAGTTCCTCGGAGGGAAAGATCAGACCAGTCTTTTCTCCTTGAAACTCTAATTCCTCAGGGGCAGAGCCAAGATGCACCCTACCTTCTCCCAGGCAGACCACTCTCATTTTGGCTATTTCCGGCAACCTGCTGCATCTTGGACCTCTCAATGTGTTCCACATAGGTTTGGATCATCTGCAAAAGGAGGGGAGGAAAAATAAATACAGCACTTATCCCAGATTCACACGTGCACTTAGAACTGTGCCCTAGTCCAACATTTTCTTATCTGGAAAATGGCTTCCTTCAAAGCAAATGGGTTTCCTTCCAAAAAAAAAGGTTTAGCTGGCGATGATTGGGCTTTTCTGTACAGCAGAGACGGGACCTATAACCTTCCAGCTATGGCTGTACTCCAACTCCCATCACACTAGTACAGAAGATCAGAGATGATGGGAACCTAGCCCAGCAAACCTGAAAGGAGTTAGGGACACTGCTGTCATTTACCTTTAGACTTGTACATTCATTAACTAATCAACTGTCATCCACTCCTAGTAAAGAGGAGATACCTCTGTGTGGCGCTGGTGAAGAGCATTGTATTCTTTCTTCATTTCAGATTCACGCTCCTCCAACCGGGAAACTGTTTATTATTTTAAAAAAGAAAAAAAAGTGGGGTGGGGAGAAATGGATCACTCAGAGAAAGAAGATACTAACAAATCATAGATGGAATCAGTATACATCTTCATGCTTGCTCTAGTTCACTCCCAGTGCCTTGTTATAAAATTACAAATGAATGAAAGAGTAGGTTTTGCCCACAATGTGCTTGTAGCTTAGTTGATACAGCATATATTTTTCAGGTAGATGTCTTGGATTCAATCTCTGGACATTTAAGGCAGGCTAGAAACAACCACACCTTGAGCCAAGTCAGACCACAGGCCCATCTAATGCAGTGGTGTCTTTACACAGATTTGGAATGGGTTCTCTATGCAGACATATTTGGAGAGCCAGGAATTGAAGCAGGAACCTCCTACATTCCAATAAATGCTCTACCTCTGAAGCATGGTCCTTCCCATACATGTCTGAAACGCTAGGAAGCTACTGTCAATCAGAATAGACAGTATGCAGTATATGGACAAGGGTTTTGCACCTGATTCAAAAGCCACCTTTCTAACGTTCTAATCCAGAGCTTTCCAAACTTTTCATGTTGGTGACACACTTTTTAGACATGCATTGTTTCGCGACACACTCTTACAGCAGGGCACAAGGCAGGCACTAGGACCTGCGCGGAATCACAGCAGGTTTGGAGGCAGCCAGGCACAAGGCAGGCACTGGGACCTGCGCGGAATCACAGCAGGTTTGGAGGCAGCCAGACACAAGGCAGGCACTGGGACCTGCGCGGAATCACAGCAGGTTTGGAGGCAGCCAGGCACAAGGCAGGCACTAGGACCTGCGCGGAATCACAGCAGGTTTGGAGGCAGCAAGGCACAAGGCAGGCACTAGGACCTGTGCGGAATCCTGGCAGGGCTCAGAGGCAGCAGCAGCCACGACACACCCAGACACTGTAGCCGACACACTAAGGTGTCCCGACACACAGTTTGGAAAGCTCTGTTCTAATCTGTTGCATGACAATGGAACACAATTTATGAGATTGCAACAAGGGTGACCTTGGTCCTCAAGACAACTAGTGGTTTGTCTGTTTGGCAGCTCATCATACCTATAGGGAAATCCAACCAAATTCAACAAAATCTGTGCTGCAATGCAGTAGGATAGCCAAACCCTGGATAGGGCTTTACTTACGCTGGTCTGCATAGTTCTTGGCCTTCAGCTCCAGCTGCCGTGTTTGAAATTCAAGGTGCTCAACTTGAACCTGCAGGTCTTTCTTTTCCTGTTCCAGCGCATCTTCAAATTCAATAAATTTCTACACAAGACATAAAGAAGAGAAACTGGTTCTGTGAGCAGAGAAATTGTAACTTTTCACTACAAGCTGTGACAAATCAAAGACTGTCCCTTCTTGCAAATAGTGCAATTTTCCTATGAATATGGTAAGTGGTCTATTGCTGAACAAGACTTCTATTTTGTAATCTCTTCTTCTCAAAGGCAGAGTATTGCCAGGGGTCAGAATATGGAAGACAATGGTATCAAGAAGTCTCAAAAGATATTATAAGGTACAAGAGGACAGCTCTCTGTTTGATGGGGTTACAGTCCATTATACAATTAGATCAGGCTTACAGAGCAATTTTATGTGACTTGCAATATCCTACCCATTTTTTATAAACACATGATACCAGTACTGCTCACTTTTTCACCTGAAAAAAGGAGGAATTTTTTAAAAAGTGCATTGGAGAATTTCTACTTTAGGGGTATATTTATGTGTGTGTGTGTGTGTGTATGTGTGTGTGTGTGTGTGTGTGTGTATGTGTAGAGTCCCCCGTTGGGGGAGATGGGCGGTCATATACAGTAAATTTATCTAATAAATATGTATACATAACAATCACTGAAAGACAACTGTGTCACCTGAATGAATATTTTGAGGCGTTCTTTATAAAACTATGAAGACTTGTTTTGGCTTTGTACAATAAAAACTTTGTCTGCACTATAACATTTCTTGCTTTGTCTGCAGTCTTGGATACAGATGTACAGGCAAACACAAAGATTTTAAAAGATATCTACATTCTTTATCCTATGCATAACTTTGGCCAATTCCCTGTTATTGATCCGAAGCATTATCCACTACTACTTCTTGTGTTGGTACAAAAGTCTCCATTATAAAACTGGCTGTCCGCATCACCAATTCCTATCCCGCCTCAGTTGCATCTGTTGTGACCCCCTGCTGAACCATGCTATCCAGATTTGTCGCTGGCTGGTTCCTCTCTGGCTCTGCTGTTTCGCCTTCAGCATGTCACTACCTAGCAGAAAAACATTCACCTACCAGGACACTGCAGTGTGAACAAGCAGAGTGCAACTGTTTTTCTTCATTATTTTCACAAGAGAAAGTGACTGAAACTGATAAATAATCAACAAAAGCTCTGTTTGACATCCCTCATTGTTTTCAAAAAGCTCCCATGAGGAAAGGGGAGGGCAAGGTATCTAGTCTGCTGCACACTTATGGCTTCTATTCTTTGTCAATATAATACTGAATACCCTGCTGTCCTTTCTCTGGCTGGAAACTTAGAGAGAAGTTCATGTTCAAAGTAGGAAAGTGGGACAGGTATGAAAAAAATATGGGAAATAGAGTGTTATTTCAGGGAGCAAATGCTGGGAGAGAAAAAGCTTTGGTGAAGACCAATCCACCATCTAGACTCCCAATGTATCCAAGCATATCTCTAGATCACTTGACCATACCTCCAAGATAATGAATGGCAAACATAGATTTTACATACCCTGAAGCTGTGTTGGGACAGTATTGTATTAAAGATAAAAACTACTTTTATTCCAATACACAAAGTGACAACAGGGGATTATTTAAATCATGGGCTAAGGATGGGATAAAGCTAACACCATTTGATCAAGGGGGGAAGACTGGGGTTGTCAGGGAATCATGGTGCTGCTCTAAATGATAAATTGGGACTTTTTATTTTATGTACTAATAGGAAACCCATCCATATAGAAGGAATGCAACCCAACCCAACTAGGAGGAGAAAGTAGCACAGGCTTGGGTGAATTCTACCATTCACACACAAAAGAAAACACAGAGGGCACCATAAACATCCCAACAGAGACTAAATATTTTTACTAGGCACAGAATGTTTGATACCTATTGTTGCAAGAGCAGAAAAACAGGGGAGAAATAAAATGGAGCATGCTGGAAAAGGCATGGATAACTGGTTGGCATCCTCAATAGGATCATTCCATACTGCAATATTTTGTTGCAAATTAGCCAGTAAAGAGTTGCAAACAAGGGTGTATTAAGAAGGCCCTATGCACTACTCCATAAGACAAAATATTGCAGTATGGAATGATCTTTTATGTAAACTTTTAATTTGTATGTTAGATGCACATTAGCCTGTGAAGTTAAAGAGTTGCAAACAAGGTCTAATGAGAAGCTTCTATGCATCACTTCATAAAGTCAAAATCCAAAGTTCAAAATGCCCTCATTTGGGAGGCATTTAAATACACAAGGAAAAAAACAACAAAAAGAATATGGGCTACATATCAACATATTCAGGAAATGTCTTTTATAATATTCCAGATTATGCTACAGAAATGGTTAATAGCACAGCAAAAAACAACACAAATAATGTATTCATGAACAGTCTATGATGCTAATGTATCCTTAATATCCAAAGATGGACCAATCCTGAGGTCTTGACTATCTGAATAATCCTAATTTTATGCTACTTAAGAAGTGGAAATGGATTGATGTCTACAAATGTGATTATCACTCAAAACCAAACTAAACTAAAATCTTTTATTACAGAGACTCAGCACCCTGGAGAATTATCTCTCTTCTGCCAATTTAAGTCATATGTTGCAAATACCTAGCTGGGGAGGGATGACAGCTCAGTGGAAACAGTATACACTTTGCAGACAGAAAGTCCCAAGATGTATTTGGTTTAAAAAAATAATCTAGTAGCAGATGATGGGAAAAACCTTTGGCTGGGCCCCAGAGAGCCACTATTCCTGTTTAAGCAATATGCTGCTAAATAGGCAAATGGCCTAGACTCACATAAGTTTGATCTCTCTTAAACAACTGTCAGTGGCAATCAGTTTCACAAGTTAACAAGTATTAATGACCTTTTTTTTCCTTGGGCGGGGGATTCATTTCTAAGTGGAATATCTTGCATCTCCAGCTAGAGGGACCAGGTAATGGAAAAGCCCTTTTTGCATTAGACATCTCTGAGGATGCTGCTACTCAAAATAGTAATTAACATTACCCTTGATAGACACATTGATTGTATGGAATACTAAGACTGGGTTCCCAAATATCCTGGTTTGTTTAATCATGGTTTACTGAACTGTGTTCAAACAAGTCAACCCAAAATCCAACAAATTATATTATGGCTTAAAATCTATTCTATTCTGAATGTGGAGATAATATATAACAGGTTTTCCCAATCTAAACAACCTCCAGGTTGAAATGTGTGGGCTTCAACTCCCAGAATTCCCCAAGAAACATATGTGGAACTTGCTTAGGTTGGGAGACTCTGCTATAGAGCCATCGAGATTAATATGGATATGTATAGTAGAGAGCCAGTTTGGTCTAGTGGTTAAGGCAATAGGCTAAAAACCAGGAGACTGAGAGTTCTAGTCCCACTTTAGGCATAAAATCCGGCTGGGTGACCTTGGGCCTGTCCCTGTCTCTCAGCCCTAGAAAGGAGTTAATGGGAAACCAGGAGACTGAGAGTTCTAGTCCCGCCTTAGGCACGAAAGCCGGCTGGGTGACCTTGGGCCAGTCCCTCTCTCTCAGCCCAACTCACCTCACAGGGTTGTTGTTGTGGGGAAAAGAGGAGGAGGGAGTATTAGGTATGTTCCCTGCCTTGAGTTATTTATAAAAATAATAAAGGCGGGAAAGAAAGGAAAAGAGAGAAGAGAAGAGAAGAGAAGAGAAGAGAAGAGAAGAGAAGAGAAGAGAAGAGAAGAGTAGTATGAACTAATGAACAGATTCCCTGTCAATAATTTCTGGAGTGTAAAGTTTGTAACAGGTATGTGCATGTTTGTGTAGAGGGCAAAGGAAATGGCTTTGAAGGATAGGAGGAAGAGCCACTACCAAGACAATGGCCAGATAAAAGGTGCCTGACCCTGGGCAAAGAAAGTAACTTGAGAAAACATCTCAGACAAGCTCCTTCCTAGTTCACACAAATTAAAATGGAAACACATTCAGACTTTCAAGATTCTGTTCCTTTAACTGTTACAATAAAAGTAAAAAGGTAAAGGTTCCCCCCGCACAGTTGTGCAGTTGTGTCCGACTCTAGGGGCCGGTGCTCATCTCCGTTTCTTAGCCGAAGAGCCAGCTTTGTCTGAGGACACTTCCGCAGTCATGTGGCCGGCATGACGCACACGGAACGCTGTTACCTACCCACCGAAGTGGTACCTATTTATCTACTTGCATTTGCATGCTTTCGAATTGCTAGGTTGGCAAGAGCTGGAGCTAGTGCGTGAGCTCACTCCGCACGCAGGGCTAGGGATTCGAACCTCCGAACTTGCGATCTTCCAATCGACAAGCCTGGCATCTTACCCGCTGAGCCACCACGCCCCTTCCTCATTCTTTTTCTCTACTTCTGTAGTACTCATAATTTTGTAATGTCCAGCCATTTCTTTCCTAATCTTAGGATTTAGAGACATGACCCAGTAAAAATGCAGCAATTTTCTCCTATTGTTTTTATCAAGACAAGCAGGCAGTAATCCTAACATACTGTAGTTATTTGGAATCAGCACAACTTCAATAGCTTACACACAGGCCTACACAGAGGCAAAGTCCCACTGGATTCATCTTTGCCTGGATCATGATTCTAATATTTTGTGATCTTGCCCCCAAAAGAAAGCAAGATCACAGTCGTAAAAAAATGTATTGAAAGATGTCAAGAATGAGACATTGGATTTGTTTCTAATTTAGGAAAGATTAAAGGAACTGTATTAATACGCTTGCAATTAAGTGGCTGTCAGAGTGCATTAGCAACAAAAGTGCTTCTACAGAAATATGGGATGTAATTATTTGGGGGCTCTCATTTATGTTTCAATGCCCAGCTGCCAATCTTAGTTCTAGCCACACTGCTTGTAGAAATACAATGGGAGACCAGGCCTCCCTGCCGATTTAATAGAAAGATACATCCAAGAAAGTTGAATCTGGAAAAATAAAAAAGATCCACCCTGACAGCACCATCTTCAGTGCATAAAGCTCCTGTCCCCCATCTCAACTAGGCATCACTCAACAGAACATCATCAATAAAGCAACATCTTAAAGTAATGAAATCAAAACCACACTCGTCTACAAAACTGCAGAACAAAATTGGAAGACATTAGAAGACGACCATGGTGTAGGAAAGCAATTTGTAGATTCTCAGAAGCCCCATGCCTATTCACCCACCATAGCCAGACATGTTTATTGCTTAACCGTGGTTTGCTGAAAAACATAATCTGAAGTTTACATGACACACTAAGATAGAAACCAGAGTTTACAACTTACAGTGTCTGAACTCACTCAACATACGAAGCAGAGCACGCTAAATGAATCAGGTCACTGGGTGAATTGATTTCAGTCTCGCAGCTCTATTTTGCTTTTTGCTCAACGAAGAAATCCAACTCCTGGTGCAAAATAGGTTGCTGGGAAGGCTGGATTCACACAGCAGTTCAAATTTAGTTTAGAGGAGTCAGGAAATCCTTGCAGATCAAGTGTAACCCCCTAAGTTATTCAGACCTACTTTCTGGCCACCTGCCACCACCAAAGAAAGCCGTTTTTGTGTTTGGTTCTTCTTATGTTTAAAAACATCTCTTTTTGTTCCATGCAAGGATGGAAAGAATATTGTATTTGTTGCTGGCACTTTTACCAGCCCCAACACTTTTCTTTCACTAGGCTAAGGAATGCATGGATGGTACATCCAAATGCTAAGTGGAAGAAAGGACAATCTCTAGGACGCAAGCTGAACTTCTGAATGTGAAAATCTAGAAGGGAGGGGAAAAAGAGTCTATTTTCAAAAATCGGAACAGATAAAACATATTTGCCAAAATATTAGTTGGATGACTTTCTGAAGCCCTCCAAAGACAAATTATCAAGTTTTGACACAGGAATTACTACTGGGGCAAGCCAATCTATTTGGCTGGCTGCCAAGAGTGATGGAATAGACATTTGGATGAATGCCGCCATAATAAACCAGAAGTTCCCACCTCTAGATCTGTTGGATGACAGTTCCTATTATCTTGAGCAGAACAGCTCATGGAGGTTGATGATGGGAATGAGAAGATAAAACTCCTGAAAAATGGTTGACCAAGGCGGGCCGGAACTAGGAAAAAGGGACGGTTGACCCAGAATTGTTAGTTTGAGGGGGGTGGGGGAAAAGTGATGGGGAGAACAAATGATTCCTACCATGCCCTGTATTCCTTGGAAGCCAACTTCCTCTCGCTTCCCCTCTTTTCCCCATAATCAAGTGGATTTCAAGGAGGATTTCCAAGGCACAGCCTCCTCTTTGCCCTTCAAGAAAGTGAATTCACAACCAGTTCAAGCTCAGAGATGCCTCCAAATTGAGGGGAGCCCCTCCAAGGCATTTCTATGCCTGCTTTTATTTTTTATTTTAATCCACCCTAAGAGAAACAGCTGTCCGAGCACCCTTTCAGGTACAGTCTAGCCTGAAAAAACAGCTGAAGGGCTGGAGCTCAGCATCTCCGGAGCTTCTCCCCCCCGCCCCCCGCACCCCTAATGGATGGGTCCCAAGACCATGAAAGCTCACTCCTTAATAAATCAGGGGAGCTTTTCCTGCTCTGGCCCTTCTGATCTGATGGTAGGGATGCCGGTGGATGGATGGATGCTCGGCTGCCTCCCGGGAGGCCTGCGCTCTGGAAAGCCCTGCTTGGCCCGGGAGTCAGAGGGCCGGAGAGGCCTTCTAGACTTCCCCGGCCAAGTTTGGGCCTCCGGCTGGACCTCGGGGGTCTCCCCGGCTCTCTCACCTCCTCAGCCTGCTTGCGCAGCGCCTTCTCCCGCTCGTACTGGGTGAGCAGCTGCTCGTTGTCCTCCCGCAGCAGCTCCAGCTCCACCTCGTGCTCCTGGTTGTCGGTCAGCACCGAGTCGAGGTTCTCCAGCACCGTCACCACCAGCGGCATCAGCTCCTTGACCACCTCCTCGTCGTAGCAGCGGATCAGGCGCTCGAACTCGCGGTAGATGCTGTTGGCCAGGCCCGAGACGCGCTCCGACATCACCGAGCCCGAGCAGTAGTCGTCCCCCGGGTAGCCGCCGACGCCGCCATCGTCCAGCTGGATCTCCAACATCTTGGCGCCGCCGATGCGCTCCCCTCCGCCGCCGCACCTGCTCGGCCGGCCGGCTTGCAGAAGATGGACGGCGGCGGCGGCGGCGCGATGCTACTCCGGCCTCGGCTTCGCTCTCCGGCGCTCGGCTCTGCCCACCCGCGCTCGCCCCTGCCCTGCGCCACTGGCCACTCCCGTCGCGCTCGCTGCCTTGCGCGCACAGGCGCACCAGAGAGGCGGCAGGCAGGCGGGCGGGCGGACTCGCTCTCCTCCCGGCGGGGAAGCTGAGAAGGGGGTCTCTCGGGAGCATCCTTCCCTGCCCAGGGATGGGGCTTTCCTTCATGGCCAAGCTCGCCTGGGCTTTTGAACAACAACAACAACAACAACAACAACAACAACAACAACAACAACAACAGCTCTCCTGAACTTCAGGAGAAGGCGAAGAAGAAACCTGCCTGTTCTCCAGGAGCCCAAGGCTGCTTCCGTGGAGACCCCAGTTCATTTTATTCTTCCCACTTCCCTGTGAGGTCGAGATAAAGTAACTGGGCCAGCCGCACTCAGGGAGTTTCCGTGGCTCAGGGTGACCTTGGAGCTGCAGTTTTCTGGTCCTACTCCAAGGCTGTGACCACTGACCAAAAGAGCAGGCAAAGCTCTTTTGGGGGGAGGTGACCATTTTCCCTGGACCCGTATGCATGTTCAAACAGCATACTGAACCAGGCCGATGAAAGATCTGGCAGCTGCATGTTCATTAAGTGCTTAGCTTGGCTAGTTGGAATCCTGGTTTGTTTGCTTGCTTGCCTAGTTTATAGTGTGATTCCATGCATTGCTCAGATCTAAAAAAAATGGGTAAATTCAGTAGGTGAATATGAGCACCGCAAGTCCCCCTCTCCCTCTGCCCCAGAGGTATAGTTTCGTACTGGGAATGAACAAGTGGATGGATAATTTTTCACTCAATAACATAAATTGACTAAAATCTTATTACAATACTGTATTAGGATTTCCCCACACACTCCTCTTTGTTGGGCCATAGATATCAATAGATAAATGGAGGGGGGAAATTACATTAACATAGGATAAAAGGTTCCCCCCGCACAGTTGTGCAGTCGTGTCCAACTCTAGGGGCCGGTGCTCATCTCCGTTAACTGAAGAGCCAGCATTGTCCGAAGACACTTCCACGGTCATGTGGCCGGCATGACGTGCGCGGAACGCTGTTACCTTCCCAACGAAGTGGTACCTATTCACCTACTTGCATTTGCATGCTTTCGAATTGCTAGGTTGGCAAGAGCTGGGGCTAGTGTGGGAGCTCACTCTGTCACGCGGGGCTAGGGATTCGAACCTCCGAACTTGCGATCGACAAGCCTGGCGTCTTACCCACTGAGCCACCACGCCCCTTTAGGTACATTATATACAAATACAAATAATATTTTAAGGCTGATTTTAGGGGGAAAACAGTTTTTGCAGTAAAAGCACACTTCTCCCAAGAGGTATGGTGTTTCCATAGCCTTGGGTAAGAAATGGAACTTCCAGGACCAGAGGTGGACTATCTGAAAACAAGTTTGGAAATGAGGAATCGCCACGAGATGGCTGCTGCCTTTGTGCTCTTTGGTTTAAACGCCTTTGGCTTGGAAAAAGAAGTGCAGCTTAGGTGCTGTGTTGGAGGGGCGTCAAAACCCAGCACTCATGTGGTCTGTCCCCAACAGGTGCCCCCTGCCTTCCCCAGGTGGGTTTCTGCCTGTGGATAATGTCCATGTCTATACATAATCTTTAATAAATAAGTATTCCATATAATAGATGCGTGTTCTGATTAGCTCAGTAAAATATCTCTTTAACAATCTGTGAGTAAAAGTAAATTGCAGATAAATGAAGTTATTACTGGTTTTCAGCATTTCTTGTCTTGATAGGAGTATCTAGCAACAGTTTTCCCAAACCTCACCCTGCCTAAAAGGTAAAGGTTCCCCCACACAGTCGTGTCCGACTCTAGGGGCCGGTGCTCATCTCCCTTTGTTAGCCGAAGAGCCAGCGTTGTCCGAAGACGCTTCCACAGTCATGTGGCCGGCATGACACGCACAGAACGCTGTTAACTTCCCACCGAAGTGGTACCTATTCATCTACTTGCATTTGCATGCTTTCGAATTGCTAGGTTGGCAAGAGCTGGGGCGAGTGCGGGAGCTCACTCCATCACGCGGGGCTAGGGATTCGAACCTCCGAACCTGCGATCTTCCGATCGACAAGCCTGGTGTCTTACCCGCTGAGCCGCCACGCCCCCCTATAAGTCTGCTACTTCCATCTTATTTATTTATTAAATTTGTACACAGCCCAAGTCCCAGAAACTCTGGGCAGTTATATCTTCTCCCTACAGTAGCCATTTTACTGAGAACAGCCCTCTCTTCAGGCTTGTTCAGTCTTTAATTTCTCCATCAGTATGTAAGACTGAGTTTAAGCAGGTTACCTGGTCATGAATGGACTGCCATTATGGTGTGATGAGTTGTATCTTTATTTGATAGCACTTTTAAAGCAATTGCTATCTCTTTAAGGCAATTCTAATTTGGCTTTCTTTTTTGATAATTTATGTGACTTTTGGGGAGGTAGGTATCATTAATAGGAAACCATGCACATACAGTAACTGAAGAGCAAACAGTAAGAGATTCAGCTGAGAGATTCTTACTACCTTCTCAGGAAAGAACTGGAGAAAAAGAAATGCAAGAAAGCAAAGTGGCTGACTGATGAGGCTTTACAAATAGCTGAGGAAAGAAGGGAAGCAAAAGGCAAGGGAGAAAGGGAAAGATATAAACAACTGAATGCAGAATTCCAGAGAATAGCAAGGAGAGATAAGAAGGCCTTCTTAAATGAACAATGCAAAGAAATCGAGGAAAACAATAGAATGGGGAAGACTAGAGATCTCTTCAAGAAAATCGGAGATATCAAGGGAACGTTTTGTGCAAAGATGGGCATGATAAAGGACAAAAAAGGCAGGGACCTAACAGAAGCAGAAGAGATTAAGAAGAGGTGGCAAGAATACACAGAAGAACTATACAAGAAAGATCTTAATATCCCTGATAAATACGATGGTGTGGTCACTGACCTTGAGCCGGACATCCTAGAGAGTGAAGTCAAGTGGGCCTTAGGAAGCATTACTAACAACAAAGCTAGCGGAGAAGACAGTATCCCAGCTGAGCTATTTAAAATCCTAAAAGATGATGCTGTTAAAGTGCTGCACTCAATATGCCAACAAATTTGGAAAACTCAACAGTGGCCACAGGATTGGAAAAGGTCAGTTTACGTTCCAATTCCAAAGAAAGGCAATGCCAAAGAATGTTCAAACTACCGTACAATTGCGCTCATTTCACATGCCAGCAAGGTTATGCTCAAAATCCTACAAGCTAGGCTTCAGCAGCATGTGAACCGAGAACTACCAGAAGTGCAAGCTGGGTTTCGAAGAGGCAGAGGAACTAGAAATCAGATTGCCAACATTCGCTGGATCATGGAAAAAGCAAGAGAGTTCCAGAAAAACATCTACTTCTGCTTCATTGACTACGCTAAAGCCTTTGATTGTGTGGATCACAACAAACTGTGGCAAATTCTTAAAGAGATGGGAGTACCAGACCACCTTACCTGTCTCCTGAGAAACCTGTATGTGGGTCAAGAAGCAACAGTTAGAACCGGACATGGAACAACCGACTGGTTCAAAATTGGGAAAGGAGTACGACAAGGCTGTATATTATCACCCTGCTTATTTAACTTATATGCAGAGTACATCATGAGAAATGCCGGGCTGGATGAATCACAAGCTGGAGTTAAGATTGCCGGGAAAAATATCAACAACCTCAGATATGCAGACGATACCACCCTAATGGCAGAAAGTGAAGAGGAACTAAAGAGCCTCTTGATGAGGGTGAAAGAGGAGAGTGCAAAAGCTGGCTTGAAACTCAACATTAAAAAAACCCAGATCATGGCATCTGGTCCCATCACTTCCTGGCAAATAGAAGGGGAAGAAATGGAAGCAGTGACAGATTTTATTTTCTTGGGCTCCAAGATCACCGCAGACGGTGACTGCAGCCATGAAATTAAAAGACGCTTGCTCCTTGGAAGGAAAGCTATGGCAAACCTAGACAGCATATTAAAAAGCAGAGACATCACCTTGCCGACAAAGGTCCGTATAGTTAAAGCTATGGTTTTTCCAGTAGCAATGTATGGCTGTGAGAGTTGGACCATAAGGAAGGCTGAGCGCCGAAGAATTGATGCTTTCGAGCTGTGGTGCTGGAGAAGACTCTTGAGAGTCCCTTGGACTGCAAGGAGGTCAAACCAGTCAATCCTAAAGGAAATCAACCCTGACTGCTCATTGGAAGGACAGATGCTGAAGCTGAAGCTCAAATACTTTGGCCACCTAATGAGAAGAGAGGACTCACTGGAAAAGACCCTGATGCTGGGAAAGACTGAGGGCAAAAGGAGAAGGGGACGGCAGAGGATGAGATGGTTAGATAGCATCACCGATGTAATGAACATGAATTTGAGTAAACTCCGAGAGACAGTGGAGGACAGGAAGGCCTGGCGTGCTATGGTCCATGAGGTCACGAAGAGTCGGACACGACTGAACGACTGAACAACAACAACAACAAGGGCCATGTAATATAATCCATCTCTCCCCCGCCCCTCTACACACACACCACTTCTCAAATGACTAATCAATGAGGCATTAGGAGGATCTGAGTCTGGTTGTAAAGCATCAGTGTTCTGAGCAGACAGAAGGCAAAGAACAGGGAGCCAAAAACACTCAAGGGAAACCTCTTTTTGTTGCTTATAAAAGAGCTATAAAGGATTGTTCAAGGCTGTGGATGAATTTGTCAGGATCTCTGTAGAATGGAGTTCTGGACAGCTGATATCAAAATGTTTGTTGGCTTTTTTTATTAGACTGATTTTAAATAGTCGCTCTTCCCACAGGCACAAAATAGATAAGGTAAAAGGAAATAAAAATGTGCAGAAATGCATATGTGCTTGTGAAGAAAGCAAACAAAAAAACAAAATAGTATGTCCCTAGGCAGGGCGTGGTGGCTCAGTGGGTATGATGCCAGGCTTGTTGATTGGAAGATCGCAAGTTTGGAGGTTCAAATCCCCAGCCCTGCGTGACGGAGTGATCTCGTGCACCAGCCCCAGCTCTTGCCAACCTAGCCATTCGAAAGCATGCAAATGCAAGTAGATGAATAGGTACCACTTCGGTGGGAAGTTAACAGCGTTCCGCACGCATCATGCGGCCACATGACTGCAGAAGCGTCTTTGGACAGCGCTGGCTCTTCGGCTAACAAACGGAGATGAGCACAGGCCCCTAGAGTCGGACACGACTGCACAACTGTGCGGGGGGAACCTTTACCTTTTAGGCAGGGTGAGGTTTGGGAAAACTGTTGCTAGATACTCCTATCAAGACAAGAAATAATCAGCAGTAAATATTTTGCTAACATGTTGGTTATACTATTATGTTTTTTTTTAAAGGCTACTTTTACATCTAGGAATGACCATGGCTATATTACTACTTGTGCTGCAAGTTGAAAAATTCATCTGTCCTATCTTAATTCTCTCACATTTTGCAGCCTTGTTTTCATCATCACATATCTACTTCTCTCCCTTCCCATGTTGTACTTTGCTTACCATCAAAAGTGGATGATCTTAAAAATATTTTTACTCTAAAAATTAAAAATAAGTTGACTCTAACAAAAATATCCAATGCCTTATGCCATCCAGATGCGTTGGGACTGCAACTCCTAGAATTTTCAGCCAACAGACACAACCATCCAATTCAGACCGCTTGATCAATTATTGTTTTTCTTGGCTCTGGCTTTTACTCTGACCTGGCTCAGTTCTGTGTTAACTTCAGCTTAGTCTTGTCACAGGATCAACCTGATGAAATGCTCTCTATAATGTAACAAATCTTTCCTCTGCTTGGGGCTCTATAAAGACCTTTTCTTGGCCTTTCTGTTATAGAATAGTACACAACATGTTCCTCTGGAAACCCCTTGGGGATTCTTCAATAACCTCAAGTATGCAGTTTATAACTATTACAGGGCATATTTCTTTGCCAATATTGTATTGTGCTAATTGCCAACATATTGACTACAACTCTGATGCAATGAAGCTCTTCAGAAATTCTGTTTTCTGTTTGCTTATTTCTTTCTTTTTGTCTTTCAGTGAGTTTCGGCCTCTACTGATTTCCACCAAAATAAATAAACCTGCTGACTGAGTAGAGAAATTTCTCCATCCATTGCTAAAAAAATACTTGGGCACCCTGAATACTGTATATCTGAATGGACCATCTAAAGTCACTTTTGTATCCCATCCAAAATGACTGTTATAGCAGAGTATTATATTATTAAAGAATTATTATCCCAGAGCAGCGTACTGTACATAACACAGTCTGTCTCTGCCTGGAGGCTTATAGTGTGAAAAACATAAAAGGTAATAGCAAAAAGAGGGAAGAAGGAAAAAAGTGAGTTCTGGTGAGTTATTACTGTTAAATGTCTTATAATAGCTAACATGAGTAGAAATTGTTCTGGGAAAAGAGATGCCAAGAGGAGCTGAACTTTCAGCTGCACTGATAGATTGGCCTGCTTCCAATTTCTCTCTGTCCTGAAACCACTTAGAATAACTACTGCTAGACTGTTGAAGAAAAGGAAGAGTCAACTCACTGCAGAGTTGATGGATGGATGCTGTTGTGCACTCTGGTGGAATTATGTAACAGCACAGTGAGTGGTGATTCTTTCTGAGAACTAAACAGTTTCAGGTTAATACGTATCTAGTCTTTAAAACTGTTGTCTGACCCAGCCATAAAATGCACCCATCTCTATCAAATGCTTTTGAATTTCCAGCCCTGCATATAATGTATAAGAATAGAATGTTCTTTCCTATTTGTGAAACATCTTTAAGGCAGGACATAAGCAACCATCATCCACAGCAATTTTTTTTTGGCATGGATTTTATTCTCTGTGTCTGGTCCACTTCTTTACAAGTCACTTAGGTAATTTTATAAGGGAAAGCCAACAAGCAAGAAGAATGATTCGAATGCCCTGATGACAGTTTGATGTGTTGCTTTTTTGTGGGGAAAGGATGATTAAAAGTAGTCAAGCAACGGGAAAGGGAAAGTTTATGTTTTCTCTTATGCCACCGACTCCCAAGAGGTATTGTCAGAGGAAGAGCTGAGTCATTACTATTCTCACATCTTTCCATGCACATTAGTCTGCACCACAGAGGAATATCTCATGGCCTGAATAATTGACATGGCCTGATAAGCATTCGGTTAAGACGCCAGGCTTGTCGATCCGCAAGTTCGGAGGTTCGAGACCCTAGCCCCGTGTGACGGAGTGAGCTCCTGCACTCACCCCAGCTCTTGCCAACCTAGCAATTTGAAAGCATGCAAATGCAAGTAGATAAATAGGTACCACTTCGGTGGGAAGTTAACAGCGTTCCGTGCGCATCATGCCAGCCACATGACCGCAGAAGCGTCTTCGGACAACGCTGGCTCTTCGGATAACAAATGGAGATGAGCACCGGCCCCTAGAGTCGGACACAACTGTGCGGGGGAACCTTTACTTTACTTTAATGTAAAATACATACCAATATCAGATCCTGTTGTACCCTAGAAGCCAGAAATATATCCTAAACCCCATACTTTAATGCGTATTGCAGGGTCCCTATCACAATTTGGTTGACTCCAGGATCAACAGTGGCAGTGACCTGGAATGTAAATGAGCATAAAATTGTATAAGTTATTGTGCCTATATTCACACAACACCCCAAATCTTGCTTCCTAGCATCCCTTCTGTAGAAAGATTGTGAGCTGACACGTAAAAGGACTAGCGCTTGCTGGATTTGCTGTACGATCTTTCAGCAGATACCTGCTTCTTATTCTTGTAAGCTACTTCTGATCTTTTCTTATTCTCTGCTTAAAATCTAGGTACTTAGCTGGACAGCTCCACTGTTGTTTCATTTGTTCTTCCCCTGCTGGACAGCTCCCCTGCCTCATTAGAGTTGGGAATCACAGTCTCACAGCACCGCCTTGGTGGGAGGAAATATTTGCTAGCAGGAGTACCCTTTCCCATTGATTTATGAAGAATGAATACCCGTTCAGAACTTGTGCTTCCCTTTTGATGTGCAGTTGAGGTTTTAAAGAGCAACAATACAGAAACAGAAGACAGAAGAGATGTGATATAATGTAGTTAGAGCTCTCCCTGGCTGTGAGCTGTGACGCGTGAAATGAAACAATTCCTCGGCTGGTAGGGGGCTGCAATATTTAATTGGGTTTGAGACTGACTGAGGAAAAGATGCATTTGCAGCTGTTCCTCCTCTTCCCTTAGGCCTTACTTAGGCTATTTGGGCCCAGAGATGGGAACGTGAGTCATCACAATGAAACAGCAAATAACTGAAGCAGTAACTACCTCTAAAAAAAGAAAGCCATATTGAGTCAGGGAGAATTCCCACTGATGAAAAAGAGGAAGTCACAATAAGAATGTTTTGGGAAAAGCAATTTAGGTAACAGAATATTTGTGTTCTTATACTGTATGTCCCATGTATGTGATGATACACACACAATTTTAATTGAAAAAGGTTTGATTACTTTGTACTGTATCTTATATTCTACATCTTAGAACCTTTGTTAGAATATTGTGTAATGACGTTGTAACTTAATGCACCACTGCATTCTTTAATATTCCAAAATATAGAGAGGAAACAAGCCAAATAAAAGCTGTTTTTCATAGAAGCTCTTAGTGCAAGGTCAAGCCAGTGATTTTGCTCAAGTATTTCTTCCTACGCTGTGTCCTTGAAGCTTTCCAAATGCTAGAAAATGGATTAAAAGAAACATCTGAGATGGTAGGATTATCCTATACAGCATCAATAGCGCAATATTCTGCCTGACACAGTGCATATATCTAAGTGGGGGTAATTTTTCTATAATGGAAAGCTTTGCCACAGAGCATAGATACTGAAGCTGAAGCTCAAATACTTTGGCCACCTAATGCGAAGAGAGGACTCGCTGGAAAAGACCCTGATGCTGGGAAAGGCTGAAGGCAAAAGGAGAAGGGGACGGCAGAGGATGAGATGGTTAGATAGCATCACCGATGTAATGAACATGAATTTGAGTAAACTCCGGGAGACAGTGGAGGACAGGAAGGCCTGGCGTGCTATGGTCCATGAGATCACGAAGAGTCAGACACAACTAAACGACTGAACAACAACAACAAATTCTTTCTATACAGAAGGATCAGAGAAGATAATGGGCGGTGGAGATCAAACAGTCTCTGAGGAATTATGTGGATTTTAGAGATATATAGAAAGGACAGGAAAAATGTAATGGGAAGAGCCTTGGAGAAGGCACAGAAGAAATTGTGTGCTGCCTTTTAAACAAAAAATGCATGAGTTTTCTTGCGTTTGAAGGAATCAGAAGGGCACCAGATTGAGAAAGGCAGTTATATACCTAAGCAGCAACACCGAATGCAATAAGTTGAATTTTTTAATAGGACTGTGCTATCGAGCAATAACTGGTTAGAATAGCTCTTTTTCTATTTATTTCCTGACTTTTCTATGAGTTAAAAACCATCCTGAAATTAAAACGAACAAGTTCTAGATACCAAGATATCATGCCTTCCAACGTTTTAGAGATGAAAATAAGGTCTGGCTCAAAAGACCCTCACCCTATATCAAGGCCCTATGGCCTCCATTTTTTTCTGTTTTCTCCATCCACTGGATGCTACAGTATATTAATCTGTTCTGCAACAGCATTGCCATCTGCAAAGCCAAGATGTCGATTGCTTTTTGAGAATGACCCTACTCCAAATGTACTTTGTTATCTAACACTCTTTTTCATGTCCCATCTCCGGGATAGGTGAGGTTATAAAAATGACTTTATGGACAGTAATATCCCATTTAGGATGCTTTTTTCTCAGTAAAGGCATCATATCATTCACATTGTTGGTGAAACATAGTTCTAGGAAGACTTTAATGGCTATTGTCACTATCTGGCTTTATTGTTATTCTCTGATTTTATTGTAATTTTTTCCCATCTATCATATTTATATATACTTGTATTATTTGTATATAATATTTAATTAATTTCTAGCCAACCCCTGTCCAGACGATTCTGGCAGCCTCCCAAAGTTAAAACAAAACAAAATTCTGTACAAAACAGGATAAATAAAAATAACTGTTTAGGAGTAAAGTCCTTCAACCTTGTCCCCTATAAGTCATGGGGCCTGTCCATCCATCTAACCGAAGGCCTGCAGAAAAAAAACATTCTTTAAAATAACCCTTAAAGACGGGCAGCATAGGAGCCCTGAGGATCTCCAGAATATTATTCCAAAGGGCCAGTGCAGCAAACAACACCTCAAGGGCATACTGTATGAAAATGCTACCCATGCTTATACTATATAAACAGATGCTGAGGAAGAACCTCTTCACACCTCTGTTGCACCAGAAAGAAGCATCTTGTGGTATTGCATGGTGTTTTAAAGATGGTCGGCATGCATCCAAACAGGCAATGAATATAAAGCATAATTCCTCCCTGCTCCAAGATACGTATAAAAAACAGCACAAATCGCACTAACAGTACATTAACAAGGCACTACCCAAAAACAAAATCAACAACAGTGTGTGTGTGTGTGTGTGTGAAGTATATATGGAAGTATCTATTGCTTTAGAAATAGACCTTGGGCTGCTATTTTCAGCATATTTATGTGGAAGCAAACTCCACAGCACAGTTTAATGAATTATGTGCCATCAAGTTGATGTCAGCTCTTAGCAACCACACAGATAGATTTTCTCCAGGACAATCTGTCCCAAACCTGGTCTTACCAGTCTTCCAATGGCGCACCCATCACCGATGTAATTGTGTCCATTTACCTTGCTGCTGGTTGTCCTCTTCTTCCCCTTCCTTCCATCTTCCCCAGCATTATATACTTCTCCAGAGAGCTAGGTCTTCAGATAAGATGTCCAAAATACCATAACTTGAGCCTGGTCCTTTGTGCCTTGAGTAAGGACCCTGGGTTGATTTGTCTGATGATCCATTGGTTTGTTTCTTGACTGTCCATGGTATTCTCAGGAGTTTTCTCCAACTTCAAAATTCAAAAGAATCAATACGCCTTCTATTCCGCTTCACTGAATACAACAGGTAAAGGTTTAGATTCTTTCAAGTCAAGTCCAGGTGACTTCATGGACACTTCCATACTGCTTTCTCTGCCACAATATGGAAGTGATTTGCCATTGCCTTCTTCTAGGTGGTTGTTGTTGGTTTTACTTCCCAATCTAGGTTACAGCACTGGGCTGTCCTCCCCTTGAAGCACTAACCAGGACTGACCTAAATGAACATTTCGACAGCTTCCAAGGTCAACTAGATACCACCATCTGCATTCCTTAATAAGCCCTGTTTATTGTGATTAAAAGACTTTCCTTTCTTTCCTTTTTGTTTCTTTCTCTGGATTTTCTTCTTCCACCCCTAGTCTTCATATTCATTTTCTGCTTTTCATTTTTCATTTTCTTTCTCTTCTTCTCATTTCATTTCTCTTTCCCAGATGGGTAATATAATGGAAATACACAATACTTTATTCAAATGTATTTCATTGACTTTGATGTAGGCCTTTAGACTAAAGGGAGAGCAGTGTGTGGACATGATGAAAAATATAATCAGAAAAGTTGTTTTCAAATTATTATTAAGGAAAGTGCAGTGCAAAGGTAATAGGACAAGTTGTTTAGAAAGTATTTGATTGGTTGAGGTTTCTTGGTTGAGGCATATGTTTAGAATTGATTGTATTGGCTCAATATATCCTTGAAAAGACGACTTAAGTTATTTAAAATTTAATTTATGAGTTGTTTCCTGAAAATAAAACTGTTTAGAACCTAATGGTAAGTTGAGTATTTTTTTTCTATTGGTGCAATATACTGAAATTAAAAAGAAAACGTCCCTAAAAAGCCTTTTTAGAAAGGACTTTGGAAGCACGCTCTTTAAAATTAATTGGATTGTTAGAACGTGTTCAGAAAATGCACATAGGACAAGTTTTAAATTAAACCAATGACTTTATGATCTGGTCTTGGACTGTAATAATGGATGTTCAAATACAGTATTTGTTTCTGAGATATTTTCTGTGAAGAAAGGAAGCTGGAAAGGCCCAGCGCAACGCTGAAGAGGCAGCCAGGCGCCCACCACCTCCGCAGAGACCTCCGTCTCCCTCGCCTTCCGAGAGACAAATGCGCCGCCTCAGAAAAGGCGGGAACGAGCCACTCGAAGGGGGCGGAGCTTCACGCTGAGAGGCAGGGGAAGAGCAGAGGACCCGTCAGCACCCAAAGGCCGTCAACTGCAAGGGCGGAGTTTGTGACTTCCAGGCGTGGTTTGGAGGCAAAGCTCTGGTACCATACAGTACGCGGATGGAGAGGGGGAAAAGGGCGGGGCCGAGTCACGAGACAGGAGGGCGGAGTTTCGTGGCGGCGGGGTAACGTCAGGAGGGCTGGGCAGGAGGCGGGGCGGAATGTCCCTCCGGGAAGACGCGCCAGCGATGAACAAAGAGCGTGGAGGGGCGGAGACTCGGTCCCGGGACTGGTGGGCGGGGCCCGGGCGAGTCAGGAGAATCCAGCGCCTGCCTCGCGCTGGGTGTGCGTGAGAAGCGGAGGGGGCCAGCCGGGAATCGGAGCCATGGCGGAGGCCGCGGCCGAGAAAGGTGAGCGCGAGCGGGACCCGGGCACGTGACGCCCCCGCTCAGTCACGTGTCCGGCGCCCTGCGTCCCTGGCACGAGCCTCTCTTTTTTTTTCTCCCGTTCGGATGCAGAGAAAGGGAACCGGCTGTAGGGGGCGCCCTCCTAGCGCAGGCTGCCAGTCACCCTTTGCATATGCTCAGAGGGGCCCTTTCGCATAGGCGCCTCCTTGCACTGAGGACTGAAGCTAATGCTCAGACCTCTTCCAACCACTCCGTGGTTCTGCACGTGATTTCCTCAGGGTACCTGGGCAGGGGCTGGAGGTCAGGCTGCTCCGGCCCTGGGCATCGTTAGCAGGAGAAGGAATGATGGTCAAATCCCTGGGCAGATTCCCAAAGGGGCAACTACTCGTGATGGCTGAATATTAACTCTAGCATCAGAAAGGATAATATTCTCAGGCTCTGGATGAGAACATCTGGAAGGGAGCAGTAGCATTGCTGCCTGGTTGTGAGCATCCCATTGACATCTGGTTGGCCATCATGTGAACAGGATGTTGGATTGGGTGATCATTTGGCTTGATTAAACATGGCTGGTCTAAGTTTTGTTTATCCCATGGTTAATTTAGAGAGCTGGGCTGGGGTGGTGTGTTTAGGCAGTTCCCATTTATTAAGGTGTCAGGTTGGGTATCAGCTGGAATGCAAGATTTGATTTGTTTATTTGAATATTTATGATTGGCTAGAATGAAGAATGGTATGCGTGAAAGTATTTAAGGAAAAAAATAGAACATATATTTGCAATAAATGTCTTCCGCTAGGAGTGTTCAAAAATACAAAGCACTGTCTTGTGGTCTTCACTGCTCTCTTTGCATGAAAAGGTGGGCCTCACTTTACTACATTCCAATCTTTGGGAAGTAAAACAAATCAGAACCACAATTACTGAGTGTGTAAAGTAGTAGTGCAGTGTCTGGGCATTTTATCAGTTTTTCAGATGCACTGCGACTGAAGATCAAAATCATGGGGAAAAAATATGTAAGCCGCCTAGAGTCCTCCGTTAGGGAGGGGATAGGTGGGGTATAAATAGCACTATAAATAATAAATAAATAAAATTACCGTGCCTTTTTTTTCACTCTAGCTATTTTCTACCATTGTAACAAATTATTTCCCTCTGCAGCTTATTACAGGTTCCTTGTGCTTTTCTTCAACTGTCTCTTGACCTTTGGCTCCTACTTCTGCTTTGATATTCCCAGTGTCTTGCAAGAACAGTTTCAAGGGGTAAGCATGACTAAATCAGGGTGTAATTCAACTTGGCTCCCTTGTAATTTCTGATACTGATAATTTTGTTTTCATTCTGATTTGTCATCCAGAATCTAACCTGCCCCAATGGAACTCAACACAATGGCACAGAACATAATGCAACAGCTGATTGCGTGGAAGGTCTTGGAATGACTCCTGAAGAATACAATCTTCTGTATGCCATCTATGCCTGGACGTGAGTCCCTAACACACACACATGTATATATATATGGGAAGAGGAATCACTACTTATCTTCACCTCCTTCTTGTTGTTATTTACTTGTTTGTTGTTCTCTTTAGTAATGCCTTGGTGGTGATTGTGGCTGGCTTCCTGATTGACAAACTGGGAAACCGCTGTAAGTTTGGAGGAGCTAAACTATGTCATTGTTTTTCCTTGTCACTTGCCTGCCCCCTCTCTGAGATCATCGGGGGTGGGGGGTGGAGGCTGTTCTGTATGTTCCTTTTGTCTTCTGAAATCCAGCTGGCTAAAGACGACATTTTCTGCTCTGGCATTATGGAGAGTTGTGTTTCCTGGAAGGTTAGGAAGATCGTTGGCATTCATCTCTGCCTGAAAACTTTGGCAAGACACTTTTAAATGCCTTGTGGAATGGAATGGTCCATTTTAGCCACGTCTATCTCAATACTTTGGCTTTGAGTGTTCTAAATGTATAAAGGCACTCAGTGGTTAGGGATGCGTTTGAAAGTGAAGCTTTGTTTGGGATATTTAAATTCTGCCTCTTTTCCATCCTGAGGTTAAAAGAAGCCGATTCCGAGTTGCCAAATGATTTCCATTCTGTTCTTTTGACAACACTTGTACTGGCCCAGTGTTAGAAGTTGGCAAGCCATGTGACCTCAGACCATACCCTTGCTTTGGTTATTTCTGTAGATGCCTGCGAAAGACACGGTTTAAAACTTGTTGGCAGACATTAATATGATTTTTCTTAATTCAGCATTGGATATGGATTTGATGAGCGTAAAAAGATATAAGACTGCCAGGGTAGTTGAGAATCTTTTGTTAGCCCTTTCAAAATTTTCCAGGCAAGAACCTTAACCAGGTTCTTCAGATGTTTCTTGGGAAGCATGTGTATATTGTGTGTGTTTATTGATTTTGCGCTGCAGAAGTTTGAGTAGTCTCTTCAGGTTACTTCCTACAACTTTTAACAGAAAATGTTTGATCTCTTTTATGAAGAAATAGGGAGGAAATGTTATCATGTTTGGTAGTTGCAACTGGAAATAAGCGGTGTGGCTTATTTAGAGATAGTATTTATGTGGTCAGAAGTGATTAAAGAGTTATAAACCTGGATCTTGTCTCCTCTTCGATTTGAATTTGCATAGCTGTTATAAAAGCCACACGTTTTACCTTTATAATTTTCTCCCGTACCTTCTTTTTCTCCTTCTCTCCATAGTTGGTGTTTTTGTCTTCTCTTTCCTCACTGTCTTGGGATCATCCATTTTTGCATTGGGCTCCCACTTAAAAGGGACGCCGTACCTCTTGCCACTGATGCTCACCGGCAGATTGCTTTTTGGTTCTGGAAATGGATCGCTTACAAGTAAGGAACGAGTAGAGTTCTCTCCATAGACGGGAGAGCACATTGTGTCAACGTGGTTAAATCTGCACTATGCCGACAAGGTTCTGCGAACTCAGGCAAAGCTTTGAATTCTTTAACTTTTTTCTACTCTTTTTCTTTGACAAGAAGGACATAGCCACAGCTGATTCCATGCTTGTAACATACAACAGGAATCTCAATTTGGGTCAAGATGCATTCACATCTCTTATTAAGCCCCCTTCCTTTTTTTTTAAGCTTATCCAACCAACAAACGAGATAAACAAATCATGACTTAGGGTGACATCTGAACCCATCCTTATCTAGTTAAGGAAAGAATTAACTTACTTGGAAGAATTTATCTTAACTGCATACTTCCTGATTCAGACTGTGCAAACACAAATTACTTCTCTAAGCTGTATTGGAAAGGGACTGAAGAGAACTTGCAGGCTAGAGGGATTGGATGGGCTCACAGAGGCTCTTCCCCCCTTTAGTCTTATATGGGAATGGAATCCTGTGAATGTTTGCTTTTATCTCCAAATTCATCCCTTTTTTTAGTGGAAAAGCAGTGCGCGTTAATTTTATTTTTATTTACAAATCAAATGTATAGCTTTCTTCAAGTACAAACAATTAAAATAGCAGTACAGGTAGTCCTCACTTAACGACCATTTGTTCAGCAGTGGTTCGGACTTACAATGGTGCTGGAGGGAAATCGACTTACAACCAGTCCTCTCAGCGTCCCCACGGTGACATGATCACAATTCAGGCACCTGGCAACCGGTTCACATTTACAACCGTCACAATGTCCCACAGTCACATGATCACCATTTTCAACCTTCCCTGCCAGCTTCCAGCAAGCAAAATCAATGGGGAACCACGTGATTTGCTTAATGACCAGTGGTTCACTTAAAAACTGCTGCAAAAAGGTCACAAAATCAGGTCGGATTCGCTTAATGACCGCTTCACTTAGCAACTGAAATTCCGGTCCCAATTGTGGTGGTTAAGCGAGGGCTACCTGTATTTAAACAACACCCTGCCACATGCAGAAATAATGTAGCAGAGAATGCAGTATGAAAACAGTGTCAATTGAGGTCTCAAAGTGGTTGCTTTCTTGTCCAATTCTGGGAAAATAAATTAAGAAATAAAGATTAGCGCGAGTTGAAATAATAACGATAAGGGTTCCAAAAAACCCTTCTCCCCATCACTATTCTCATTCAGTGGCAGGACTCAGAAAAGAGGCTCTTACAAAGTTTTCAGTTTAAGGCTAAGTGAGCTCCTTGGCAAATACCAAAGCATAAATAAAGTAATAATAGAAAGTAGAAATATACGGTGCATTAAATGCAGGGGGGAAAGCAATGGAAGTTCTTCATCCGCTCTAGATGTACCAAACAAGTTCAGATTACACCTGAAAGATAGTCCTGCTGGCATCAGGCAAAGGTGGCTGAGAGGGCATTTCATACAAATGGCCGCTTGACCCTAGAGAGAGGCCACCTTTGTGCTCCTGCAGGTAGCTCACCGAGACCTTCCGTTCAAGGCAAGGTGGGGAGTCTGGTTTAATTTTGTTGATTTTAATGCTGTGTCTTGGGGAAATTGTTGATTAAAAATGGAAGGGATATGCATTTTCATAGACATCACACACACACACACATAATTTTATTTTATTTTATTATTTTATTTATTGGCCGCCCAACTCCAGTGGACTCAATAGATTGGATCCAGTGAACTCTGGGTGGCCAGTCCACTGGACTCTATTGAGATTGACTAGCATGGTTTCTGCTGTGTGTTCTTTCTTTATACTATTTAACTATTTTATTTTATTATTTTATTTTTTGCTTCAAGTGTTCTGTTTGCTTCCTTGAATGGAGATACACGTTTTATAAAATACACAAAATATGCCCTCCTCTGTGTTGCCCTGTCCCTAGATCTCCTATTTGTATTACTGTCCGCTTAGTAATGCTGATCTCTTTTCTGCTTTTTGAGTTGTGCAGAATCGCATCACTGCCTTTTGGTTCAAGGGGAAAGAGCTGGCTCTAGCGTTTGGATTAACCCTCTCTTTCTCCCGTCTTGGGAGTGTCCTCAACTTCTTTTTCACCCAGCAGTTTGAAAGCCATTTTGGAATCCAGTGGACCCTTTGGGGAGGTGAGTTTCTCTTTGAGCATCATCTCGAGATTATTTTATCTCTACAACAGCATTTGGCCCAACTTGATACTCTCTGAAGATGATGTGCTATAACTCTCACAATCCCCAACCACATCTAGAAGATACTAGATTGGGAGAAGCCGCCTAGAATGCCCCATCAGAGCTTGGAGCTTTCCCAGAAGGTAAGTCAACAAATAACATAACACTGCTATTTCTCAAGAGAAGAGATGTAATGGAGTAATACGTTGATGCTCTGAATACACAGGTGACCAGACTTAAGAGTGTCATGCCAACAGTAGGGTTCACCATTGATGGAAGTTCCACCAATTGGTTCTTCTCTGTCCACAGGGGCTTTGTTGTGTGTGCTGGGCTTTATTTCAGCAATCACTGTCAGCGTGCTGGACAAAGTGGGTACGAAGCAGCTTGGCTTGGATGGCGTTATCCAACAAGAGTCCAAGAAAGTGGTAAGTGGGGAGGACGTTGCATCAGGCAACTTCTTAACTTTATTCTTAACTTCCAGAGAGTTCAAGATATCCGATACTTACCCCTTCGCTACTGGCTTTTGGTCCTTACTATTATGTTCTTCTACAATGGGGTCTTTCCTTTTGTGGCTGATGCGAGGTAAACTCTTCCACTTTGAGAAATGGGATAGTGGGTTGGCCCTGGGCAAGAATGGAGTGAATCCTATGTTATGCAGTATTTTCCCCAGAGAATCAGTTAAGTTCATGAAGAAAAGGATAAAGATCTTGCGCTGCCCCCCAGGGGACAAGAATTGATGTAATGAAGTTAAGTTGACAGGAGGACAGATTGAGCTGGAATATTAAGGAAAATGCCTTAAGAGGAAGAACCATTTAGGTTCCTTAAAGAGGGTAGGTTCTCCAGGAGTAGAGATCTTCAGATTATTATTAGCTTTGTTTCCTGGCTGTGAGTCATTCATGACACTGGCAGTCAGGAGAGACATCAGACATCTAAGCTCAAGTCTCTGTACTTAGCTGCCCAGTTTCCCTGTCCCTGCAAAGAGGAGACAATGGGGGTTGTCTGAACGGCCTTGGGTACTGAATACTTATTTGCTTATCAGGTACATTCTGACCCGGTTCATACATTCTACCAATGCCATTGTTATTTATGGCTTGATGAATAAAGACCAGTTGACTGGTCTTATGCAACCCTCTGAACCAAAACCAAAGGAACCATGTTATGGCTCAGAATTAATCTATGAACCTGGTTTCCCAGTTGCTTGTTTTGCTAGTTGATTTGCCTAGAGCAGTCCAGGGCCTCCAATTTCTTTTTTTGAGTGGGGGATGGGCTTATTAAGGACTTGTTTGAGTCTTGTCATGGTGGTAGGGTGTCAGCTTCTTTGCGGTGCCTTTGCAAGGCCACAATTTCTTCTGCAGTTTCGTGTGGAGGTTGGAGTCTTTCCCTGACACCCTCCAGATGTGTTAGAATTATGGCTGTTTGGACGTCTTAGTCCCTTCGGTTTCCCTTCCCTTGAACAGTGGGTAAGCCAAAATGTATTTCCTGCTTCTCCTGGATGCTTGTGTGGAGGCGATGACAAGCAGAGATAGTTTGTGACCCTCACGAAAACATCTGGCACTCTCAAAATAGGTAAAGGTAAAGGTACCCCCTGCACATTTGTGCAGTCGTGTCCGACTCTAGGGGCCGGTGCTCATCTCCGTTTGTTAGCCGAAGAGCCAGCGTTGTCCGAAGACACTTCCACGGTCATGTGGCCGCATGACGCCGCGGAACGCTGTTACCTTCCCACCGAAGTGGTACCTATTAATCTACTTGCATTTACATGCTTTCGAATTGCTAGGTTGGCAAGAGCTGGAGCTAGTGCAGGAGCTCACTCTGCACGCAGGGCTAGGGATTCGAACCTCCGAACTTGCGATCTTCCAATCGACAAGCCTGGCGTCTTATCTGCTGAGCCACCACGCCCCACTCTCAAAATAGTGCAGTCCAAAAAAAATGTTTTGTTGTCTGTGAATATACATTTAAGGACTGGAAATGCCTTCCCATACCACAAGGGTCTTATTGGGCTTTGATCTGGCACATTGTGGTTGTGGTCCCATTCTGTGGGAGAAAAACTTCAGCCTCTCTTGGATTACTGCATTATTATTATTATTATTATTATTATTATTTATTTAATTTATTCCCCGCCCATCTCCCATACAAGGGACTCTGCATCCCTCTGCATCCTAGTCTCTGGTGGCTGTAAATGCTGCCCATGAAAATGAACAAGCTTGAACAGGAAGGCATGATGGAAAATTAGCGAACCCTGGATTTGGTTCCCCCATTTCTCTGTTGCATGATCATATGGAACAGCATGGAATTCATGATGCATCATTATTTTTTCTTCTCTAACCAAGCCTTGGTGAAAATATAGATCTAAGGCCATCTTCTCCAGTTGAGTTGGGTTGCAACCCTCAGCCTATCCAGCCGGCATATCAGAAATGCTGGGACTTGACATTCAAGAACATCTGTTGTGTGATAGGCTAGAGAAAGCTGTCTTTAGAGGTTCTAATCCTCAGAGCTATGCTTCTAGGTGTTTAATGTGTGCTTTATTCTTAACTTCCAGAGAGTTCAAGATATCCGATACTTACCCCTTCGCTACTGGCTTTTGGTCCTTACTATTATGTTCTTCTACAATGGGGTCTTTCCTTTTGTGGCTGATGCGAGGTAAACTCTTCCACTTTGAGAAATGGGATAGTGGGTTGGCCCTGGGCAAGAATGGAGTGAATCCTATGTTATGCAGTATTTTCCCCAGAGAATCAGTTAAGTTCATGAAGAAAAGGATAAAGATCTTGTGCTGCCCCCCAGGGGACAAGAATTGATGTAATGAAGTTAAGTTGACAGGAGGACAGATTGAGCTGGAATATTAAGGAAAATGCCTTAAGAGGAAGAACCATTAGGTTCCTTAAAGAGGGTAGGTTCTCCAGGAGTAGAGATCTTCAGATAGAGATTGTGCAGTCTCTTGTAGATGTTGCTGTGCTGGTTCCCACAGAATAGGAATCCAGGGTTAGACATGATGGCCCAAACATCCCCTTTCTACGCAGTGTTTCTGGGAATCAATATAGCAGCTGAGATAAGTTTTAAAACAGGGCTAACCAATGGTCAAGCTATGATTTCCCCTAAATTGCAATAAAAAGCAGTCAGTTGGAAGATAGCTGTGATCACTTGGATTTCCAAGGTATTCTTGACAAACAAATAAGTTCTATGCATGCTTTAATGCCACTGGATTCAAATCTGGCAATGTGAAATTATAAGTAAAGGTCAGTCGAAGGAACCAATGATAATAGTTTTGGAGAGGAGTTTCTGAAGGACACCGATTCTGGGGAGCTCCACCCTACAAAGCTTCCACCAACCAGCCTCCTGTGCTATCCTTGGACCCAAAAATGCTGGGTGTAGCTTTTCTGTACAATGTTGCAGCTTCTTCAGAGGAAAGAGCTGATTGTCTTAGGGACTTGGATGGTTTCCTGACTCTGTTTCAAATGTTGTGTGACCTCGGCAAGTCTCCCGCATCGTTCTTTTACATCAGCAAAATAGAAATATTGATTGGGGGATAAGTAGGAAAAGTGAGACTAGATGTTAACCAAGGACAACACTGAGTATCTGAATCTTGCAGGCTTTTGAATCATGCCATTTGGACCTGGGCAGATATAAGTTGGACTTCTTTGTGTGTTCTACCCTGAGTTTTGGAGAGAAGCTTCACCAGCCCACTGCCCCAGAGGCTTGCTTTGGGAAATGGCAAGCTCTCTGTCCCTGGATATATTCAGAGGCCAGGAACCACCTGGTGGGGATTCTCTATACTGGATACTTAGGATTGAGCAGGGATTCGTCTGAGGGGCCTAGAATGGTCCTTTCCAGTACTGTATGAAAAAATAGATCAGCTGGGACACTTGAATGAGCAGTTAATAATTAACCATCAAGCTAGTGTTGCCTTTGGATGAATAGGTAAGTTTAGAAGCAAGGACTGGGATTTGGTTGGGGAATTTCTCTAGGTTCAGTGAGAAAGCCGTATGGGGCGTGTCCCTCCACCAAACCTTAGCTAGCATGAGGAGCGTGGAGGTTCCCACGTTGCTTGGGAATTTGACTCCTAGACTTTGGTTTTGCTTGCCAAGGCAGCATCTTAGAACAAAGCAAACAATGTCACCAAAGGCTATTAAAAACGCTGAATGCTCAACCCAGAAGAGTCGACTTGTTTGTACAATAATGATTTTTTTTGGGGTCTCCACATTAGTGCCAAAATAATCCGATTTGGAATCCTAATGGGTTTCTCTCTCCTGTTGTACCCCCCCCCCTCCATTTCTTTTTTCTAGTAAGTTTATCCAAGATAAGTATCCTGGCTACAGTCAACAGGCAGCTGCTTATATAGCCGGAGCGGTTTACGACAGCTCTCTTGTTCTCTCTGCGGCTGTTGGCATACTGATCGTAAGTTCTTAAGGATGATTTTGAGGGCAGAAACAGGGCAGTTCCACAATGTGGCATCTGCCTGGATTTGCATTTGCAGGGTGAGGGAAAGCAAGCCATAAAATTGTGCAAAGGGAAACGAAGAAGCCTGAAAAGAATATACAACACGGCAGGGCGTGCAACTTTTCCTGGGGCGAGGTCTGCATTGAGTTTTTGCCTGTTAGAGGCCATGTTCCAAAAGGAGCATAAGACAAGGACAAAAACAATTTTTTAAAAGTCAGGCTTGGCTTCTGATGATTTCATGAGCACATTAGCGTCTCACTGCCTTGTTTAGCCTAACATTCTGGGATTTTCTGAGGTCTCCCGTTCAAGTACTAGTGAGTACTGGACCCTGCTTGTTTTGTTTTGTTGAGAATACCTTTAGTTAAAATTGAGAGCAGTTAATTATTACTCTTCAGTCATAAATACATTCAAAAATTTACAACGTGGCAAGAATTTGGGAGCTGTCTGGGCTTCAGGTTGTGCATCTTTGCCTTAGAGCAAATATTTGCTCTAAGATACTATAGAGTATACTGATCTATAGAGCAGTATTTCTCAACCTTGTCAACTTTAAGATGTGTGGACTTCAACTCCCAGAATTCTCTTCGATTGGGACTAGAGCTCTCAGACTCCTGGTTTCTAGCCTGCCGCCTTGATCTCTGCACCGAACTGGCTCTCGTTTCCTGTAACAGGCCACTTTTTTTTTTTTTTTTTGTTCTCCCCCAGGACTACGTTGGGCTGAGGGGCGTGTTTGCTTTTGGCTGTGCAGTGCTAACATTGCCCGTATTTGCTCTCTTGGCCTTCACATTCGTTCCCCCACTCGTCTCCACAGTCTGGCTGGGAATCACCTACTCCTTTGCAGCCGTAAGTCTTCAGAACGGTAACGTATTGATTCTCTCCTGATTTCTACCCAACTGTAAGCCATTGGAAAATTTCTATTATTGACCTAATAAAGGCTCATCAAGACTTGTTCCTGGGTTCTTCTTTAGCAGCAGAAAGGCCTTCCTTTAGGAGGAGGTGGGGAGAGAGTGTCAGATCAGTAAAAGAACCTTGCCCCAATTTCAGTGGAATTTTGATTTGCTGAGTCTCACATTCCACTGCTGGCTTCAAGAGTTGGAAGGGGCCACGTAGGACATTGTGTCTGTCCCTGCTCAGTGCAGGAATCCAAATTAAAATGTCTGATAGGTTAAACAGTCCTGAGAAATGAGTTGACTCCTGCTACTGGGAGAGAACAAGTAGTCCGTCTAGCAGTCTAATCTGCAGCATTCCATTGTGATCATCAGTAAACAGAGGCTTAGAGGAAGATTGGAATCCCATGATCACTTACGAGTTGTTGAACATAATTCATTTTGATTCTGGACTGTAAAACTTTTGATTGCTGCTTCTGAGATGATAGTTTTGAGGTTGCTATGAAATTTGATCCTTCCTTCCTACAAAAGTAGCTTCTCACACACTATTTCTCTGGTCTGTCTTTTCAACTGCCTTTTGTACAGGCCAGCATGTGGCCTTCAATTCCACTTGTGGTTCCCCAAGCAACTTTGGGAACAGCTATGGGGCTTGCGACATCCGTACAAATGATTGGCATTGGCCTCTCTAATGTGATTGTGGGACGGATCTTGGGAACAAAGTCCAGGTAAGAATAGCTGTCTTTCTGCTTAAGTGGAAGCAAAATAGTTGTGCTTTCAAATGAAAATAGTGTCACAATCATTCCAAGCTGCTTCCACAAATCGTCTGATACTTGGTTATGGAACTAATGTAGTAAAGAAGTAAATGCTTGGACTTTTGTTTCTCTTGCTACCTATGCAGGCAGATAACGTTCTTTTTTTAAACCTTTGCCAGCGAACTGAAGATCCCCTTATGGCGCTGGCAACAGATGATGGTCTTCATGCTGGCAAACACCGTCGCTTGCATTGGGACATCTGTCTGCCTTAACGTAGTAGATAAGAAGCAGGTAAGAGCCAATCTTAGCAGGGGGAACGGTTACACTGGGACTATGTCCACAAAGGCTCCACCTTCACACCATTTCCCCACTTGTATGAATTCCCAGGGTGGCACACTGAACCGCTCAACCAAACGCTCACCAACCGAGGCGGTGGGCCGACAGCCTATTGACGCAGCTCCCCTCCTCCATGAGGTGGAAGAAGAACGATCTATCAACTAAGAGGCAGCCTTCAGGACATGGAGGATAACACAAAAGTGCCAGTGGATCTCATTCTTCAACGTGTCCCCCCTTTCCTCCTTTCTTCCAGGGTTTAATAAGGGAATTTAAGAAACAGGGCATAAATCCAGCCTATAGGAATAGCTCCTTTTTGAGCAGCTGTTAGTTGCTCCCCGATAACTGGCTTTTTCTTAGAAACAAAGAATCTTACACTATAGCTAATTCTACAGCTGCCATGAGTGCCAAGATCTTTAATGCCAACTTTTGAGATATTTAGCTATTATGATTCATTCTTCATAGTAGGAAATTTTCTGCTGAGGAGGTTGAAGTAATTTTTCTGTGGATCTTACTGGAAGAAAGTCAGGAATGTAAATTAACTATTCTGTGCCAGCAGTTGTATATACAAATCTTGCACTCATTTTTTTTTAAAATCCCCTCACACTATTAAAGCTGAGTAACGGATTTTGTGCTCAAATGTGCTTGTGGCATCTACCACACCAGTATTATCAATATTCATGTCAATTTACAGAGAAAATCCTTTATAATCTTCCTTTTCCAAAGCCATGAGGTATGAGTAATAGTCATAACTAAAATTAAGTCAAAGTTTGCCTTCCTAACACATCTGTTTGAATTCTCTTGGCTTCTTTTTGAAATAGATTCTAACAATATTGAAAATCCTAATATATTCAAGAACTGAGGCATTACAGTACAGAACCAGATTTTTCATTCAATTTCCGCTTAATCCTGACGACTTCCGCAGAAGGGTTGCAGTAGCTCCACCCTCACCATTTTGGGTCATAAAGGCTAATATGAACGATTGATCTGACTGCATATTTTATATTCTGTACCTTTTCCGCATAATGTAATTACTAGTAATTGTGACTTTATAGGTTGGTAGTTTCTCAAGAGGGCTGTTTTGCTCTAGAAGTATTAAGATAATCTAGCAAGGCTGCTGTTAACTATATTCACTTTACTCAGTCTGGACAGAGTCAACCACTCTCTGAACTCAGTCCAGTGGCATTTGATGTTTTGAGCCAGCAGTAAGTAATGTGATCCAGTTATGAGTTAGCTTTTGGCTCTGCCGTCCTTCAAGCGGTTAGCTAGCCTTAAACTTGAGAGGTTGCACTGCAATTATAAAATAACACAAGCCCATGCCAGTAACTGTTCCCAGCCAATTGCTGATGGGATCACCACTTGATAGGAAGACTATGTTCTGATTTGGGGAAGGGAGGAGATGCCACCAAATTCTCCAGAATTTGGAAAAAATAGGATGTAGACTGTACGTCGAAGGTAGGACTCCCTGAACATAGATGGACTTGTCTCTCTAAAAACGTGCATCAGCATTTCTGATCCACTCCCTTCTATCACTTCGCTATCAAATTACAAGCTCACTTGTAGCCCACTTGGTTTTAAAGCACAATGCCAACCTTGGCTTGTCGTTTTCCCACCTCAGCTTGCAGAACAAAAAAAACAACAACCCAACAAACAGTGACCTGTAACTCTGCTGGGGCAGGCCACTTGGAATCTTAAGATTTAGAATGAGAAGTATGACACACACATTTTCCTGAAGTGGCTGCTATAGTGGGCGTGGCCACCCACAAGAGGTCTCTTTGCAAAATTATAGTTAATCGTTCCAAGCATTCCCTCTGGCCCTCCAGGATGTTCTCTGTGCTCCAATTACTTTTGCCATTACTTCTAAACAAAGCGTTGGGTTGCAGCCATCTACTGTTTCTCAGAATGCCTGTGTAGCCCAGCTTGCATGAAAATAAGAATGCCGGCTTAATTTTTTTTTATTGAAATAACTGTCACATGATATAAAGAGCAATGGACACATGTTGATTTGTCTAAGAGCAACAATTCACATTTAGACACTGGATAGGAAAAAAAAAAAAGGGACACTGGTAGTGTTACAAAAAAAATGTGGATACACCAGACATCTTGACTAATGTGAGAGCCGATGATACAGCAGTGGATTCAATCAAGTTAATACTATTTCCCTGATCATTTACAAAGAAAGTCTTAAAGGCATTTCAGTAGAACAAAAACATTGTGTATTTATGACAGGAAGAACTGGGGAAATCCTTTTCATTCCCCTGTATAGATTGTCAATTTAACAAAAGGAACTGTTTGCATCATAACCTGTTCAAAGTTTTGAGAGTGCATTACCTACAGAAACTGAGCAGTCAGTTCAAGGGTCGAGTGTCAAGGTTGCATATTTAATGATCATGCCACCCCACAATGGCTATTAGCACGAATAAAAGGAATTCTATAAACCTTGCTGCTTCTTCTTTTTGCCTCCAACAATAGCTTCTGCAACTCAGAATTCGTGCAATATACTGTTAGTTTGGTTACAGTTAAGATCTCAGGATTACCAGCAACTTCACAAGAAATGACTGGCTTTTATGAGAGGTACCTTGGGCTCAGACTACCTTAGTTTCTACATGTAAAACTCATGAGGTTATAAAGGGATAAAAGTCAGGACTTGAAGAATCCATCAGCTCTACTGTAATGGACTAACCAAATACAGCTGTTTATTAAGCAGCACATGATTCAACACATTTGAGTTGTCATTAACTCCTGGTGTACTTTTTTCTTTAAGAAGAAAAATACCCTTTCTGGATACACAGTGTAATCCCCAGACACCCCTTGAGAAAAATGGTAGGCACAACGTTAAATCAATAATAACTTAAGGCTTAGCTGGAAAAACTGCTCTCTAAAAGAGAGGCACTAGTGAAAACACTCCTTCGAAATTTTGCAACCCCAAGTAATCCATGTGTAGCAATGACCTATGCAAATAGCATCCAAAGCTGGTGTTGGCCAATTGTTCCCATATTGCTCCTTTCAGCAGCACCATTGCAAAGCCAAACAGTGTCTACATTCCACTGGTTTTTCCATCTCCCTAGTATTGAGGGAATGGTATTTACTAGAACCACGAAAGAAGAATTTTGCAATAAATATTAACTGAAGCTGTATTTTAAGCATGGTGTGACCATTTACTTCATAGTTTACCAGAATGTTAAACTACTTTAGCTTCTGGTGTAGAGCTCCTCAAAAATACTTTGCAACTAACTTGTGATATTGCTGATGGATCAAGCTACTCTACAAAGGCCATTGGTTATCTGGTGTGCCTGATGAACCCCAACAGAAGATGGGAGTTCAAAAGGCAAGCTATGGTCTGACCATTGACATTGAGAAATCCAGAACCCCATCACAGTCTAGAACAAACTCACCCAGAACAACAATAAAGACCCCTTTTGTCTCTTCCCCAACTCACACTGCAATTACGGGAAACAGTGCAAGGTGACAGCCACCAGAGTATATTGCAAACATCCTGGAAGCAACCTTGATGAGGAGAGACTAGCAGGGGTCTTGAGTCAGCTCCAATAGTCTACAGCCAGGTAAGGTAACCCATACCTCCATCTTGTGCCTGGAGATGTTAGCTAACCACTAAGTATAATATGTAGCAGGACTGTTAACACTACATTTCCCCTTGACTCTATACAGTATGACCATCATAGCCAAGTTTCTAATTCTGCCAATTTCTCAATAGGAACAAGCACAGAAGCAGCCAACCTGCTCCTTCAGTCCTCCCTCCCTCGGCAGTCATCTCACAAATTTGCATCAATCTCTTGCTTCTGTCCTCTCCAGCAAAAGATTACATGTAATACACACCTCAGGCAAACTTTCAGGATAACCACTGGCTGCCATTTTGCCCATGTTCCTTTGGGATTTGTTACCCTGAGCTGCATCTGCATAGCAAAAAAGCAGACATGATGTCAGTAGGACACTGATTGAAAATACGCCAGCCAAACAGGTTCGCGTGCTTCTGTGTCAAATAAAGGAGGAGAAACAAGGGACACAGTATTTGGTTTTGTTTTCTAATTTTGCCTTCCTGCGATCCTGTCTTTTATGGGGATTGAACAATGAATGCTGGAATGTATTTTGAGAATGATCTTTTCCAGTCTCTTGTAAACTTAGCAACAAATCCATTCTTGGGTGACTTTGCTTGCTTATGAATGTCCTTTGAATTATAGAACAAGGTTATTTGAGCATACAGTATGGATCTGGGCTGTTTTATAATAGGCCAACTCATATTTGTTCCAATGTGAAACAGATAACTGAAAAATTACAAAAAAATGCAGTTTTATCATAATACTTAAACATATGTTCACACAGGGAAGGGAAAGAGACTACGCTACTGTCGGAAATGTTAGGGCAGGACAGCTCTGACTTGGGATGTAAGATCATTACTTGAACATCAGACTAAACAAATGACAGTCGTTATTCAGACATCATACTCGCAACAACTGAGAGTGTTCTTGAGTGTGTATGTGTGAGAACTAGGCTTTACCCTTTCTCACTGGTACTAAGCTGTTGGAAATGTGCCTCAAGAGGGCTGGGTCATCCTAAGAATTAGGTTAAGAATTCACAGGAAGGTGATATTCACAGTTTAAGGGTTATAACAAGGTAAGGGCATTTAAATACTATCTTGCAAGTTAAAAGGCACAGAGATGTTATTGTTCACTTGGCACATCTGGAAGTTTTCTCTGGCTTCCAGTAACTACAGAATAAGTGACCTCTTACATACACTTCTTTTTTTAAAGAAAGCTTTTGCATTTATATCCTTCCAAGGAATTCTCTCCATCTCTATTCCTGAGCATTCAGGCTTCTGTTCTGGAAACTAACACTTGAGTGTTACAGGGAGGGTAGAAGTCAAAATCTCTAATGTTCTTTAGATGAGCTCCCTTTTAGCAGTCCCTCTAATTGTTTATATATGAGGCACTTTCAATACCTTGGTTCTCAAGCTTTCTTCTGTTAGGAAATCTCGTTAGTCATCAACGCCCTGGCCATTTGGGGGACTGGTGTTCAGGATCTGTGCAGCCACATGAATTGGCACTATGCAATGTTTGAAGCGGGTGTATGTGGGAAGAAGCTGCTGCTGAGGAGGAGATAAAATAGGTGAACATATAATGAGATGGAGCGAGGAACTGTTCCTGGAAAGCACAGGAGGGCGAATATGTGAGCTATGAGACCACCATGGTTAAGAAACTCTTTTTGTTACTGCCTGCCCTACTGGAACTGGTGGGCCCCACAACTTGATTTTTTTTTCCTGTTGGCAGAGGGAATGGAGGAGGTGAGCCAAAGCACTTGAAAAACTAAACAGGCAGCAGCTAAGCTCCACCTCATGTTGTTAAAGGTAACAAACAGTGCTGTGTCTGCATGGAAAGACCTAGCAATGTTTCCAAAAGGGAGACAGAAGTAGCTAAAGGCAACCAAAGAGCAAAAAGGGGAACAGACTAAGAGTCAGCAGAAAATTAGACTAGAACCTTTTCTGCAGCAGCAGCAGAAACAGCCTAATGGAAGTTAAAATCTTCAGGCACAATAGCTTGTGCACGGAGGTTAGTGACGAAGAGCAGGGTTAGTCACTAGCTTCTGAACTGCCTCCTTGGAGAGGATTCAGGATCTAATTTTAAACTTAAGTGGTTTGGCTGAGCTCTCTCGACAGACTGTTTTGTGCCACTCGCAACCTCAAATACCCGCTTGTTTCGTCACTCCGCTTGCCTACCCAACTAGTCAAAAGAGGAGTGCCACAAAACGAAAGCTTTTCAAACTCTTTCAGAAAGGGATTGGTGCATGATTCGTTTCAATTACAATCGATCTCAAAGCTGATTTGCTTGCAAAGGTTCTCCTTCACTTTTTGCAAGATGACAACCCAGGGGCAGCATCCCTCCCTTTCAGACCCAGAGAAAATCCCCTCGAGGCTGCATGACCTGACTGGCACATCAAAAAGGAGTATCACACCTCAATCGGAATGTCTTCTGCAATCCGTCACAGGAAGTCTCCCTTGACTGTGTTCAGAATGCAGAGGGAATGCAGGAGCTCAGCACTCACCACTCTCTTACAAAGACACCGCAGAAAGGCTTAGGCTGCCATGTTCTGAAGAAGCCAACCCACTAAGGGCTGCCTCCTTCGAGCACCAGAAAACTAGCCTTTTGGTTCTGATAATGAAAGCTTGGGGCATTGGGGATGGGTGGGTGAGAGCGAGCGGCCTTCCTTAATAGAATGCGATGCTGGATTTGCCTCCAGGGGGGTTGAGGACTTTGTTGTGGGACCGCGGCCGTGGTCCCAGCCTGGGCTCGTGATCGTCTATCTTGGGGCCAGGTTCTTTGGTCCTCTCCTTTGGCACTTCCTTCTTCTCACTCAGGTCTTCTCCCTGTGGTCTTTGGTCTTCTGTAACTGTGCAAGATGATATGTTGCAGGTTAGAATACTATTGTCTTTCATTTGGTCTTATGACAACTATGCTGGCCACGCTTGGGTTTTACACGCAATGTTCCCCAAGCATGGTGCGGTATTTGATTCGGTCTCTCCTCCCAGCTAGTCTTCCACTACTGCCATCCTAAGCAGATGTTAGCTAGCCCAGCTGATGCAACGCTTCCCCCACATGATCTCCTGGAAGGATCGGGGGGACGGGCGGACAGGGGACTGTCTTAAACTCTAACATTTGTAGCATGGCATATCAAACACAGTACATTGTTAGGTTCATACGGGAAAATCTATCAGAGGGACAATGGAGGTTTCATTGGATATCTCTCACACTGTATTGAAGCTATAATGTGGTTTTCAAGAGTCAATATGGTATAAAGGATAAAATAATGGATCTGACTAGAGTGCATCCGCACTCCAGAAGCCTTGCTCCCATTACCTTTTATTTCCTGTGTCGAATCCCCTCTATCATTCAAGAGAAAGGTGTGATCCTGGATGAGGGAGGAAAAAAAAGGTTCTAGATATTAACCAACCTTTTTAAAAGGCCATTTTTTATTTACTGAGATTTCTTTCAAGCCTGAAAAGAAAACAAGTCTGGCAATCCAGCTTTACAAGGCAATGCTTCTAGGACACGCAAACTCCACTTCCCACATCAGACAGACAAATCTTTAAAGGTTTTGTTTTGTATTAACACCAACGTTTTCCTTACAGACAGCACAATTTTAATGCTATGCTGTTAGTACTGCCTGGCCAATCAAGACAGTATCAATTTCATAAGAAGTTTCTATCACTCACGAGGTGCATATTCAACAGCTTCCTTTATACAAACAAAACGGTTTTGCCTACACAAATTAGTGTAATTTGGGCTTCCCTTTTGGTGGCCTTTTTTTTAATTAAAGAAAGTGAATGAAAGCTGTTAAGAGAGTTACCTTGGGCTTATTTGGATGTGCTTTGACTGTGCTGACAGACAATGGAGACCCAAAGATATTGCTTGTTTTTCCTCCAGGTGGATTTGTAAGTTGCCGAGATGGGTTAGGTTTATGATCCTCAAAAATGCCACTGTCCTTCCCACCTGCAAGACAATAACCGAGGAAGTTTACAGGAACTGCTCTTCCGCTCAGATTCTCCAGAGGAGGAGGAAATGAGCCATGACCTCTTTAGCTAGGATGTTGAGGCCCTTCGGGGTCTAGAAAAGCTAGCAAAGCATTGGACAAGGGTTTGCTTTTTAAAATCCTGATTTTCCTTCCTGTGTCTTAATATTTCTTTATTACCAGCATTACAAACAGAAAAAAAAAGAAGTCGTTATAGAAAACCCGTTACCAAAGAAATTATCATGTAAAAATAAAACAACACATCTAAGCCAGAGATTTGCACATGTCCACAACATGTAAAAAAATGTCAGGGCTTTGATCGCGTGGCTGTGGCCACTATCTTGACTTTACGCCCTCCTTGTGGACATCCCTGCTAGCAACAATATTTTTCAACTCCCAAGTATTAACAATATTAGCAAAGTATTCTCCACCTTGTGGAGAAGCTGGGCGGTAATATAAATCCAATCAATTAATCAATCAATCAATACGCCAGCACCTAAAAATCTTACATCTTACCAGGTGCCCAAGAATGTGACCAGAGTGCTTTGTAAAACTTGTTTAAAAATTACATCCGCAAGTAATCTTGCGAAACACATCACTTATGCATACTAATAGAACTGTTCTTTTTATGACTATTTAGCTCTGAAATTGTCAGCAAACTAAATTACGTCAGCTAGGGAACGGTTGGTGTTCTGTTGAAAGCAGGGCATGGGCTGGGACTACATAATCCATTCACTGTAAATGGAATCACATTGATTGGTACAAAGTGATTTGTGTAAAATATGTTAAGTTTGAGTGGAGGCACAATATTATTTAGTCAACTGTATCCTAGAGCAGTGGCCATTATAAATGATAGTTATCTTGTTTCGCAGATGAAACTAACAAACCTGTCACCACCATCCACAATATTTTCAAGAAGAGTATCGCTCTCACCTGGGGGATTTGTTCTCTTTGGGAAATTCAGAGGTTCTTCAGCGGCTCCAAATATGTTGGAGGCCATTCTGCGTGACCCGGAAGAGGACGCCGCCTCTGGGCTTCCAAAGAGATTGCTGGAGGTTCCACCTGGTGGCTGCAGCACCCTGTTTTGCACAACATGGACAGCGATCAACCATGATCATAGAAGATCGTCAATACACCGAAACAGGCAGTGGGGGTAAGGTTCAGATACCACGCTAAGACACAATATTTGGCTTTGGTTTAGCGTGTGATCGTCTAATTTGAAAAACATGTTTTTTGGCACAGAATGATGCACAAACCTAGTCAGCATCTGACCAATCAAGGTCCTTCCCTTTGTCTGGCAGTCTTCATGGAATAATTTATCTAAAATATTTTTTTTGAGGGGGCAGCAACAAGAGCTTCCCAGGAGCCTATAATGCTTAACTATCTTCAAAATTAACATTTGTTTAAATCCATGTGAAGAATTCTGATTAAAGTATCAATCTGTGCTGGCAAAGAATGTTCCTAATACAGGCCTTTGCTATGAGAACTGTATGTATACTTCCCCCCTCTTCCACCCCAAAAAAGGGGGGTTGTTGCAAAGAAGGATCAACAATTGGCTTGATTCTTCTTGCTGGAGATCTTCCCCTTCTCTCAGTTGCTGGGTGAGGCCATAACCACACCCAATCCCAGACTGAATAAGGCTGAATTCTGAATTCAATTTATCCCTTGGGAACTTGTTCACACCCTTTGATGAATGTATGAAAACTACTTGAATACTGATTCAGAGATACACACCAAGTTATACACTTTTAAAAAAAAGATTACAGATTTACATCATTGCCTACTACAATACTGCTCTTTATTTTTCTCTCAAGGATTAAACTACTTTAGTACTGCATTTTATATATTGATCTGTTAAAGGCTATTAGTCTAATCAGCTGTCCCCAAACTGATGGGCTTCAAAGGTGCTGGAATTTCAGTCCATAGAATTCTGCATCATCATTTAATATGTTTGAAACTTTCTGGTTTGAGGTGGACTCACTGAGATTAATAAGGGTAGCCCAGAGACATTAAAAAAAGCAAGTTTGGAGTTGGCAATTACAAAGAGATGGGGCTCATCATCAGCAACAAATGCAAATGGCACATGAAGGACTGTATCACAGACGACTAACAAACACATATGCTTTGTTTTGGGCATATCTGCATACTGTGGAGTCCATGGTGCTCTCTGAGCCTTGTTTTCTTGCAGACGTTTTATTGCCAGGCTAGGCAACATCTTCAGTGCGGAAAGGGAGTGGGACTTGCTCTCTGTTTATATACCCTTTATAAATGTATGCAGATATGTTTATATTTATGTTTATATTTATGTTTATATCTGCATACATTGTTAGACTGTTGCAGTCAATGGGAGTCACTTTTCACAGTAAAGCCCAACTTGCCTGCAAAGCTACAGGATGCATCATTAATGAACACAGCTTTAGGGGTGGCTCTTGTGCAGACCACTGTACAATATACACCCTGAAGGATTACCGTTCTTGGCCATATGGGGTAAAGAGCAAGGATGACCTATGACTAACTAATGCAGAGCTCTCCAAACTTTTCACGTTGGTGACACTTTTTAGACATGCATCATTTCGCGACACACTCGACACACTCTTACAGCAGGGCACAAGGCAGGCACTAGGACCTGCGCGGAATCACGGCAGGTTTGGAGGCAGCCAGGCACAAGGCAGGCACTAGGACCTGCGTGGAAACCTGGCAGGGCTCGGAGGCAGCAGCAGCAGCCGCGACACACCCAGACACTGCAGCCGACACACTAACGTGTCCAGACACACAGTTTGGAAAGCTCTGAACTCATGCCTATTAAAAAAGCATGCACTTCAGGAATATGTACTGGAAAGCTCAGCGATAGTCAGTTGAGAGGTGATGATCTAAAAAGGAAGGTAGGGAGATAAGATGTTTCACTGGTAATGCCATTTGCCAAGGGGATGGCAAGAATGCACAATTATAATCCATGCCAGATGTTTACCATGCTTATTTCAAAAAGCAAATTTCCTCTACAATCAAACTGCTTGGATAAGTAAAAGAAATGAAGACAACTCCACTATAGAATTACAGCTATTTTCTTTCAATGTGCCACAGTGGAAAAGACCCTGCAGTGTTACACCTTCACACAGTTTACATACAAACCATTTTTCACGGGCAGCTAATCTATCTCGGATTTAACTTCAAAAATGCATTTATGTAATTCGTATTTCCAGAGTTCATCCCATGCTCTACCCCGATGCCTGGGGAAAGACCCAGAGTTTCAGGACCTCATGGAAGCCCAGCAGGGCCAGGGCCGTGTGAACTGTGAGGGGGATATTGTTCCAGAGAGCAGTTGCTCTAGCAGAGAAGGCACCCCTCCGGGGTCCCACTAGGTGACATTGTTGCATTGAAGGAACCCAAAGCACCCCAATGGATTTCGTGGGAGAAGCAGAAATAACTGGAGACAGATGGTCCTGCAAATAACCTGGCCATGTACCATGAAGGGGTTTATAGGTAATAAGCAACACCTTGAACTGCACCTGGAAGCCCACCGGGAGCCAATGCAGCTCATGAAGTAGTGGTGCTACACAGGTGCACCCGTAACTACCCGAGTTGCTGCATTCTGGACCAATCGCCATTTCCAGGTTTTGTTTCCAATCTGAACCATTTTGCATACCTCTTGAGGCTAACAGAACCAATTGCCTTTTTTTTTTAACAACCGTCACCCTTTCCTTCTATGCAGATTCATAGGACACAGCCATAGTTCTAGAGGCAGGCTTTGTATAATCTTTAACACTGAAATAAACAGTGGGTTGAGCTCTTCCTTAAAGAAAATTCTTCATAGTCAAATTGCCAGGCAACCATACTGTATTGAGACCATAACATTGAATGCCGAACCTCGCTCCTTCATTTATTAAGCAACTTGAATTTGAATATTAATTGTAAAGCAGCGCTATTTGGAAATTCTAATCAGTATATCCATTGTATGTTCAATAACGAAATAAATTCTACGGAAAAGTTATGATAGGTGTTTCATATAATGCCCATATACCCCACTGAAGTTTAGAAGACTACTCTTTAGGTCAGAATGCTGACTGGCTAAAAAATGCCAGAGATCACTCACAGTATTCTGCCATAATTCCAACATATGATTGTCTTGTGAAACTGGCATAAGTTTTGCTGACTTAGGACTTATTGATTCATTGCAAGCATGACAGTGATATCGATGATGCTTTGGCATGAACACTGTCAAAGAACAAACATTCCCAAATAAAATGTCCCAGGGTTTGAGTAAAGGATGAGTTCTACAAGTCCTCTCAGCAAAGGTCTGTGGAAAACCATTTGGCACAACTTATCCCCAATTGCTTAAGAGAGGGTGTGGTATCAAGAGTCCTGAAAGAGACTGCAGTGAACTCCCTGTTGAAAAAGTTAAACTTGGATTGGGATCCAAATCAAGATCCTTAAAAACCTCCATGTGCCAAATATTCACTGAACTGAACCTTCCTTCACTATCTTGGTGGGTAGGGATGTTTATTCTCTAGGATTCTTAGTGGTTTTTGATGTCAGAAGTTAGGGTATATTTCTGGATGATCTCATGAAGATGGATACAGTTTTTACACTAAATCCATTTAATCTTTAGAGGATCAGTTTCAGAAAGTGGAATTAAAAGACAACATTTTGATCATGAACAAATCCACTCAAATTCATTATCCACATAATGTAGATTGTACAGACTAACGAGGCCATCTAAATATTTTGGACTAGAACTCCCATCATCCCAAGCCAGAAAATGGCACACTGGGAAGTTTAGTACATACTATGAACCATTTTATTTACAACCACTGTAGTATGTTGGTTATAGTTGCAGATTATAGCTGGAGAAAATATGCTCCAAATCCAGATTCAGTCATAAACTCATATAGGAAGTGATCATCTCCATATTTACACACAGCCACTTGTATCTGGAAAATGAAGGTTGCCTAGTCAAGCACATTACCAAGGTCTTGAAAGGGGCAGTGATAACTCTATTTATGAAGATGTACTTGATCACGATCAGCTGATCTACAACCTCCTCTTTTTGGGGAAGGTGGTTGACAGACCACAGGGCTCTAATTATGGACCTGCAGAGAGGAAGTGGATTATCTAGACCCAGTTCAGTCAGGATTCTACCCAGGAATGGGACAGAAACGTCCCTAGTTGCCCGAGTGGATGACCTGCATCAGGATATGGATGGAATGACTGCACCCCTCTTGGTCCTTCTGGACCTGTCAGCAACCTTTCATACCATTGATCGTGGTATCCTTCTGGACCAGTTGTTGCGGTGGAGATCAACTAGGCAGTTACCCACGCATGAGATGCTGGAGCTCATCTCTCTTTCCCTTCAATATTTACCATCTACATTAAGATAGAGTGGGGGGAGGGACTCATCAGGATGTGGTATCATTAATATACAAATTATATCCAATGTTACATTGCCATTCCTGTTAAGGCTGGGGGTGGGGAGTGGGGGAAGGGACAGTACCTGGAGGCTGTAGGGAAAAAACAAGATGGGACAGAATCCCTGCAAGATGGAAATGCTGTTTATCCAGAGACCACTATGCACTCTGCCTGCTCCTGTGTCAAATGTGGATAGGGAGACATTTGCCCTCTAGGACAAATTCCACAATTTGGGGTCCTCTTAGACTTAAGGCAACAGCTAAATAGGCAGATGGAGACTGAAACTAAAGGGGCATCTGCCCAGGTCTGGCTGGTATGCCAGTTGTGGCCTTTCCTGGAACATTACGCCCTGGCAACATGCCCTCATCATTTTGGAGGCTACTTGGAAGCAACAGTATAGAATGCAATAGTCCACTAACTGGTGAGTGAGAATGGTCAATTTCATATAACACCAATGCTGCTCTGACAGCCAAAGGCTTCTGAATATAGTTCAATGTCCTAGTTTTAACTTACGCAAACCCATGCAGGGCTTTAGGACTTGGCATCTGCAGGACCACCAGTGTGGCCAGCCCAGAGGGGGGTGTTGAGCTCCCCCCTCCCATGAGATCAGAAGAAGAGAAGCTAGAGTGCATTGCTTTCATGCTGCTCCCCCATTATGGCACACATTATCACCAGAGATGCAAATGGTCCCTTCTTAGATTCTGGAAGGCAGTTAACATAGAACTTTTGTAAGGATCTTGATACCAAAGTTGATGTAATGCTCTGACACCAGGGGAGGGCTATGTTGTGGGGCTTACTGTTGGCTTTATGTGCTTTATTCATTACAAACCACCATCAGTTCTTTGGAGCTAGTGGTCTATAAATATGATAGAATGTATAAATAAAATGTATACTGGTTTAAGTTATGAGAGGTACAGTAAGAAAAGATTGAATTCCAACTTTTATCCTGAGTTTACTGCTTCATAAAAAAACAAAACAAAAAGCCCACTGCACATTGCCTGAAAGCAATTCGTTGGCAGTTTTAGAAAGATGATTTTATGCCTCAGGCAAGAAGCGAAACTGCAGAGATGTAGAACTCGAGCAAGATCTTGCCTCCCACAACCAACACCCACTTTGTAACAAAGCAAGGGAATGCAGTTCAGCCTTCTTGAAAATTCATACCAGACAGCATGGTTGGATGCCTTTTAATATGTAGCATCTGATTCCCTTTGACAGCAAAAAAATTATGCTACAGTATTGCAACTCAAAAACTAGTAATCAGATGGCAGGTTCAAAAGAACAGCAATCAAACTCATTTTGGTAATTTGAAATATTACTACTCAGATTCATCTTTATAATCCCTCAAGGCAATTGCAGAAGCTGCTCAACATGTGCCTATTAAAAAGTTGTTTCTGGCACATGCAGAGTATTGTTCTAACTACACAACCATATTCAATGGAAATTTCTGCATGTCTATTTTGGAATGGTTGTGGGTTTTCCGGGCTGTGTGGCCGTGTTCTGGCAGATTTGGTTCCTAACTTTTCGCCAGTAGCTGTGGCTGGCACCTTCAGAGGACAGGAGCACAGCTAGAAGATTCTCTCTGTACCCAAGTCCTCTGAAGATGCCAGTCACAGCTACTGGCGAAACATTAGGAACCAAATCTGCCAGAACACGGCCACACAGCCCGGAAAACCCACAACCACCATTGGATTCTGGCCGTGAAAGCTTTTGACTATACATTCTATTTTGGAAATTCCCACAAAATTTATCCAATTCCAGTAATATATATTAGCAGCCTATACCTGCAAAACGGATGAGCGGATACCTTCCAGACATGTTGAACTACAATCCCATTACTTTCATTGTCCTATGACCTAATGCTGCAAGGAGACATCTCTTTCTATTCCTTTCATGAAAAAAAAACTGTCCACAAGCAGCCAAGTCCCAGTAAGTTTGATGCATGACCTTTGAACATTCCTAAATACAGTAATACTTTCTATGGGAAAAATAAACATTGTTGGGCCTGACAAAACCATGGGGCCTGACTTTTGGAACTTACTTTAAAAAATTATATTTTGCTCTTTGGCTCATAAGTTACAGAATAAAAACGAGGCATGTTATTTAATAAGATGCATATCCTGAAATAGTGGGCTACACTTAGTATCTATGAACGTCAAAGGAAAGTCACTACATCAGAGCTTTCCAAACTGTGTGTCGGGACACGTTAGTGTGTCGGCTGCAGTGTCTGGGTATGTCGCGGCTGCTGCTGCCTCCAAGCCCTGCCAGGATTCTGTGCAGGTCCTAGTGCCTGCCTTGTGCCTTGCTGCCTCCAAACCTGCTGTGATTCCGCGCAGGTCCTAGTGCCTGCCTTGTGCCCTACTGTAAGAGTGTGTCACGAAATGATGCATGTCTAAAAAGTGTGTCACCAACATTAAAAGTTTGGAAAGCTCTGCACTACATGTTATTGCCAATGTTTTTACAACACCCGTATAAGTGTTACCGATGCCTAGAGTCTGTAGATTTGGCAGCCTATAAATATAAATAATATGTATTTTATTTATTTACTTGTTCAATTGATATAGCCACCCATCTCCCATGCGAGACTCTGGGCAGCTCACAAAGTTAAAAACGAAAAACAAAACACATATAAATAAATAACAAAAAACCACAATAACAAAAACCATTAAAAACAAATTAAAACTTGGGAGTACCAAGCAACAGCTTATGAACTTATTTTCTATAACCCCCTTCGCTTCTCTCTTGTCCTAAATCAGGGGTTCCTCAACTTTTAGTTATCACACCCTTCCCTTAGTGTAATCTTACTGTACAACCCCCCTTAAAAATCCAAACACTATAATAAACACAACAAATAAATAAACACCCCGCCTTTCCCCAGTTACATCTACCCGGCCCACCAGAGTGGGGAGGCAGGGTATGTTGTGGGTCCCATCTATGAGGGAAGTACATCTAATGGGACCACGAAAAAGGGCCTTCTCTGTGGTGGCTCCCTCCCTATGGAATATCATTCCCCCCCCTGAGATAACATAACCTTGATATGGCTGTTGTGGGTCTTCCAGGCTGTGTGGCGGTGTTCTGGAAGTTGTGGTTCCTAACGTTTCGCCAGCATGTGTGGCCGGCATCTTCAGAGGGCAGGAGCACAGACAGAAGCGATCTCTCTGTGCCCAGGTAGAGTGGCAATGTTTGTTTTCTATTTATAGAGCTAAGTTATAGAAGATTAACCTATAGAAGAATAACCTTGATACTTTTCCGGAAGGCCCTGAAGACATGGTTCTATCAGCAGGCCTGGGGACCCCAGGTTGAGACAAGGCCGATCAAGTGGCTGATTTGATTGTTGGCTGTTGTGGGTCTTCCAGGCTGATTTGATTGTGTTGGTGGCTGCTGCGGAGGGTGGGGGGTTGATGGGTTTTTGTATTGTGGATTTTAATTCTGTAAGGCACCTGGAGTCACCGTGTGCAAGTTGGACAGCCATATAAATTTGTTTAATAAATAAATCGAACAATAAAAACAATACAACGAAACATTGGGAAAGGTGGATGGATTGTAACAATGTAACTGAAATTTAACTGAAATGTAACTAAAATGTAACTAAAAGGTTCTTCACGCCTCTCCCAGGGAGATACACACCTTACCTTTTGGGAAGCCCCGTCCTAAATCCTGAAAGCAAAGCCCACGTGACCGGAGCGACCCGCATCCCAGCCACTGCCCGGACAAACTGATTTTGCAGCGGGGCGTTTTGGCAATTTGGGAAGGTAAGCGGGGCTGGGTGCCGCCTTTTGGCCGGAACGTCTTTCACGGTATGTCGATGAAGGTTCTCAGTCATCCAGGTGGAATTGTCTGTAGCTTGAATCATGTCAACTGGATTTCTATTTTCTCAGTGGAAACGTTTCGCTCCTTATCCAAGGAGCTTCTTCAGTCTGAGAAAAGTTTGTAAGGGAATCCTTAAATATGTTTCTAGGGTGGCTGTGTGACCTTGCACCTGGGGCTAGGTCATGGTTATTAAGACCATTTCGCAATCTCAACAACAGCAAGGTAATCTTAACGATCCTCCTTTGGATGATAAAGGGACTTAGAAATAAGCATCTCAAATAACCATGACCTAGCCCCAGGTGCAAGCTCACACAGCCACCCTAGAAACATATTTAAGGATTCCCTTACAAACTTTGCTCAGACTGAAGAAGCTTCTTGGATAAGGAGCGAAACGTTTCCACTGAGAAAATAGAAATCCAGTTGACATGATTCAAGCTAGTCTTTCAGGGTACGTTTCCCACCAGCTTTTTTTTTTTTTTTGGCTCTCGCTGCAAACCCGAGCAAGGCAGACACAATAGGCGCCGGCCACCCCCCGCGTCGCTCGGGCAGGCGGCTTCATTTGGGGGGGAGGGAGACGACCCCCTGCCTTGGTTCCCTCCAGTCCCCCAACCCCTCACCCGGGGCTCCAGCCGGCCGGTTTCCCCTCCCCAGAGCGAGCCCAAGTCGCCTTCGCTGGCTCCAAGGGGGCGGTGGCCGGACTCACCCCACCCCACCCCACCCGGAGCGACGTTCGAGGCTGGATCCACCCGCCGTGCTAGTGCGAGACCCCAACCGGGCGTTCCCACGAGACAAGCAGGGCCGGTTTTCACGCGCCCCGGGGAATGTGGTTCCTGGGTGGCTTGCGGGAAAAGGGGGGGTGTCCTTCAGGACTGAGGTTCCACGCGTCGTGTGAGCGCGACCTGAGGGTTTCGCTGGAGGGCAGAGCCGCCTTCTCCGTCCTCCAGGCGGCTTCCACGTGTTCCCCTCACGCCCGGCTGGGCGCTCCCGCAAAGACGAGGGCATGGGCCGGCCAACCTCAAGGCTGGGGATGCTGGGATTTGGAGTCCCTCCCCACACCGGGTGGTCCAGCGGCTCCTGAGGGGGAAACCCAGCCCCGCGGCCGCCTCACCTGGAACTGGGTCTCGCCGCGTCGGGGTCGGGCCCCTGGAACATGGTAGCGGGCAAGCGGCGAAACAGGCCTAAGCTCCTCGGTTACCCAGGCGCGACTCACCTCTCTCCCGCGTCCCTCCGGCCGGACGCTCGGCCCACCCTTCGAAGCCGATTGGCCGATGACGCAGCCGCTCCACCCAGCCTCGGCCAACCGCGGCGGGAGAAGGACCCGCCCCTCGGGGCGCGAGGCGGGGACTTTTTTCTGAGGGACGGAGCCGAAGGGGGCGGGGACCTCTCCGAAGAAGTCGGGCGCTCATTGGATGAGGCGGAAGAAAGGAGGGAATTACTCTGGACGTTTTTTGTAATTTAAAGGGCCGCGGCCTTTTCCCCCCGCCCACGTGTCTCTATCGCTGCCTGCCCGCGACACGCTTTACCTGGTTCCTGGATGAAGCCTCCTTTCTGGGCTCGCGCTCTATAGAAATTAACCAAATGGGCTGAGTTCGCACAACGTGATGAACTGCACCAGACCCAACCGAGGTGAACCCTCACAAAGCCCAATATGAATGAATGCAGTCATCAGGTCTTAACCTGGTTAAGTGGGCCTGTCAGTTGGAAAGGGAAGGAGCAATCAAGAGGGATAGGCAATCGGCTGAATGGTGTTTGGAAAACCATTGAGCTTTCTTGGCAGAGATTAACTGATTGGTAAATCTTTGACAAATTCAGAGATTTACTTGTTCTGTGCAGGCTTGATTGTCCTGGTGAATCATGGTCAATTAGTACAGGGTGTTTTGTGATCATCCAGTGTGATTATAGTTCAGTGTATTGGTACTAACCCAAACATTTGGCTTAATAGAATATAGTTCAATTATACTTGAGTGGTTGTGTGAACACAATGGGTGGTGTGTTAAATCATCAGATCAGAGTATCAGCTTCAAGTCCATCCACAAAGAAACTCATTACGGTAATGACCTAGATTCATTATCTTAGCCAGGGGCACCAGCCCGGTGGGGTGTGTGTCAAAAAAGGCACAAGAGTAACTGTGACCATGAGATTGAAGTTACCCTTCTTTTTTACATGCAACACACATGTAAATACATATAGAAAGGAGAAAGGCCTGAATCACACATTCATAGCCACCATCTTGACTTTTTTGGCCCTGGCACTGGGCAGGGGGTTGGACCAGACGACCTTCAAGGTCCCTTTCAACCCTATGATTATATGATACCCCACCACCCTGATACACCCCTAATCTCAGCCTAATCTGGGTTACGGGAAACAGATGTTTGTTGTGGGAAAATAGAAATGTGGGCTGCCTTGAGCTCTTCGAGAAAATCTGTCAGAAAACTACTAAACCATAAACACTATCTACTTAAAATTATATACCCTACTTTCCTTTATACAATAAACTCAAAGAATGTTATCAAAAAATGGATTGGGGGAGCATGACCTTAAATCAATGCTGGCCACATAGGACAGGGTTGCAAATAAAATTTATCCATGTATTTCAGAAAAACATTCTGGGCATTTGACAAAATTACAGTGTCTTTCCAAGGAAATGGGTATTGCTATTGTTTATTCTGCATTTTGGAGATGTGAAGTATTTTGGAACCCTCTTATTCTCATCCTCCTATTGATGTTATTTACAAATATCAGGGCTACCCAGTTAGAACAGGGAGAAATTGAATTAAAGGTATGTCTTCCAAGCTAATGGCAAAACAAAACCAAAAAAATTGAATTGGTCCTCAAAGAATTTGGAAAGCTGAAACAAATGTATATTGTAATTTTTACCAATATAGCATTCTCAAACTATATGGAAATAGGATGGATCTGATTTTTAATTTTCTTTTGTTCTTAATAATCAGATACTGCAAGAATATATTGCATTCTTTCCAATAGTTGGGTTAATTAATACTTACTGACCATAACAGTCTTTGGGTTTATTATTTTTTTTGGTCGATGGCTTTTTTTTTTTGGTCGTTATAATTTGTTGTGAGTTGCATCCATAGGAAGTTAATCATAATTCAATACTTTTAAATTGATGGATTAACAAGCCACACTAATTTCAGTGAGACTAAACTGGATTTATTTCTTCAGAATTCACTCTTTTGCCTTTCTGTATCTAATTTGGGCACCCTTCTCACATCTGGAAAACAAATCTATTGTTTCACATCAAGGATGAACCTGTGAGATGTTGATCTATAATTTAAAGCATCACTGATTATGTTGATCGGGATAGTTGGCAGTTCTTGTCTGGCAACATCTTGGATGTTGGCTATAGGTTCCAGCCTTCTGCAAACTGGCACTTTCTAGACATGTGAACATTTACTCCCAGAATTCTCAGCTATACTGGCTAGAGAATTCTGGGAGTTAAAAGTCCACAAATCTGTTGAGGGGCAAGATTTGGGAAGGATGATCTGCAACGTTCAAAGCTGAACAGTGTTGCTTTCTATTCAAAAGTCGGTTGCAAAAATCCAGGGTCCTTTTTAGCTGTGGGTAGCAGCAGAACTGACTCACCACATTTTAAAGTAAATTAAGTAGTGCACATTCCCATGGAAGAGAGGCAGTCATTAAAACTAGAAGTAAAATGATTGTATATTAATGCCTCAAGTGTGAAAAGTTCCAGGACATTTCTATACTCAATTTCATCAAGTGTAATGCAACACTGTATTTTTCCACAGAGCCTAAAAGGGATTACCAACAAACTCTAATGCCTCTGAACTCTTGAGTATGTAGGAAACTTAGAGAAGAGAAATGGGTATTAAGTCTATCTCATACACACAAATTAGACCAAGGATTAGTAAGTGTTTATGGACAATCATAAAAACAACTTTACAAGTTGAATTGGAAATTGAAAACAGAGGAAGTTAACTTTTGTATATTATATTAAATAACCCAAACACCTTTCCTTTTTCCAAAAATTGATAAAGAATAAATAATATAATTTACAATATGGTACAAAAAATAATCAGTTAAGGACAGGCATTCTTGCTTTATACATACGCTATATATGCATATTATCTGAAAAACAAATTCACATTTCAAAAACAAGACAGAAAACTTTAGATGATATGGCTTAACTATCGTTAAAAGAAACAGCAACATCGTGCTGCCAAATCCACAAGCTCTAAAGCCAGTTATCACATTTTGGCAACTAATGATAACTCGTTGCTGTAGTGCTTGCAAACATTTTCATTATTTAGCATTTACAGATCACGAGAAAAGTTTTTAAAAGGGCTTGGTAACTCAAAAAAAAGTGCCGTATTCTCCTTACCAATTCATCCAACTTCTCTGTGTAGGCATACGTGTATGAGTGTATATATGTGTGTTAAAAAAAAAACCAAACCCGAAATACAATGCTAAAAACCCACAACTGGTCAAGTCAAAGACAGGCCATCTTTATGGGTAGAATTGACATCAAGTTGCCTAAGCTGACCAGGAAAGCATAAAGCATAAAGTTAACCATCAAAGAGAGGTTACATAATGCCAGTTTAGAACAACTTTGTGTAAAGGAAAAAAAGTGTGTGTATAATTAGGACACCATTCACAGGGAATTTCACTTCAGTGAACGTTGTGTAGATGAAGCTGCTAATGAACTGTATCCCAGTTGATAAAAACTAAAATAAAGTCAACGGTTGAATTGATTGGCCAATTTAAATGCAATGCACAAGCAGGACCATCAACTATTGTCCAATATAGGCACTCAGGAATTGGCAGACGCAATGCCTATCCCACATTCTTAAAACTTTACATTAGGTTAGGAGCAGACGTTTTTGATTCCTAGTGCCCTGTCTTGTAGGACTGTGAGAAAAGCTTATATCCACTGCATACATTCTCATTTGTAAATGCACTCTTCAATCCATCGTATGATAGCAAAAGGAACACTGAAGCAAAAAGCTTTCCAGGAACCAAATACACAAATGAAAACCAGGCAATCACAAGAGCCTCAAGCAAAAATAAAATGATTCAACTTAGAAGCAGCCAAATTTCCTAGAAGTTGCACAGATGTTCTTTACAACAAATCCAACGTCCTTATTGATCCAAAGGGGCCAGGAGAACAGCTCAAAATAAGTGCCTCCTGCACTTATCTAGTTAGTGTATCGCGACAGCAGCCATGCTGCTGCATCTCAAATGTACGAATGCTGACATTATTCAAGGCCAGTAGCTTCCCAAGGACTGAAGATTGCGTTCTGTAAATAAGCATTTTTAGTAGCAAAATCAATGGCTGAAGTCGAGATAACCAGAGATTTCCTTTTGTTTAGTTCTAAAAGCAGAGCTGTCACTGCTATTTAGATGTAGTATGCAAGACATAAAAGGCCACAAAAGGATTTTCATCTTTGTGGACACTTTTGCTAAGAAATAAGACAGGAAAGGAGACAATGAGAGCTTGGAAGAAAGTTCAGACTTGTGTGCAATTTCAGAAGGACTAAAGCCGATACGTAGATACTGCTTTAAAACGGTTAATTATTAGGAAAGGGGCTGCTTGCAAATGTTTGCTGACTTCTTGGATGCTTCAGGCAACAAAACGGTATTAAAAATCTGCTGGCCTGATGCATAGCTATAATAGCTCTTACAACACCCTATGTTTTCACGGACTGGGAAAGCTGGTGGCAGAAGGAAATTGATCACCACGCAAAGGATAGGTATCTGATAGGATTTTTGATTCTACTGCAAGATAGGTGAATAATCCAGACACACTGAGAACAAGGAGCTCCATAAACTTACTGAGTAAAAAAAAAAAATCCATGTGAACTAGCCCAATAATTAAGAGGAAAGAATTCCTAAGGAAAAATCCACATACAGGCCTTTAACCACAGTGCAAGTTGCATGATGATCACTGGAAGAACTGGCCTGCATTGCCTTATTTGAACAAAGCGTGCTGAATAAAAAGTTTCCTATGGGACAGAGAATTGCAAAGAGCTGAAAGGTACTGATGAGAAAGTAGGCTGTATCTGACGGACTCTGGCAGAAACTGCGCTTGGGTGCAATGAGAAGGTTCCAGAAGTGGGGTATCTAGGCTAGGTTGCTAAGACACCTCCTAAATCACAGGTGGTATCTGGCGTCTTGATTCACGCACATCCAGTATTCCCTCTTGCTGGTAAAAGCAAGCAGGGAATCTATAGGGCTGCCAGAACTGTCTGGACCACTATTATGTCCATTGATATCTCAATCGTGAAGGACGTCTTGGCCTGAAATGAGAGAGTACCTTCTGCTAACAATTATGACAGAATACTTGAAAGGGCTATTATTTTCAAAGGAGCGGGGATATCAGAGGATTATGTTACCATAATGACCCAAGAGGTTTACATGATCTCAGCATTTTTCCAATCAGCTTATCCAGAATCTGGAGGGCATTTTAGTTTAATGCAGTGTTTCTCAACCTTGGCAACTTGAAGGTGTGTGGACTTCCACTCTCAAAATTCTCCAGCCAGCCATGCTGGCTGGAGAATTTTGAGAGTTGAAGTCCACACATCTTCAAGTTGCCAAAGCTGAGAAACACTGGACTAGATGGTTCTTGATGGCTGCAAAAATAAAGTAAGTGCTGGTTGCCTACTAGTCAGGCTCTGAAGCTAAGAGGCAAACATATACAGACCTCAGAAACGGCACTTTATAACTGTAGTTGTAGATGACAGACCCCACTGTTAAACTGCTATTCACGATGGGAACCTCCAGGAAGTGGAGAATTTTACCCATTCCTTTCACCTGTAAGACATGATCAAAGCGTTGCACCTCAACTATAACAGGAAATTTGTGTAGGAGGGATTTGTTCTCCAAAAGGCTGAAATCCAATAATTAAAGGGGGCTCTTAAAAAGGAAAGATAAGGTGCCTTCACGTCAAGCTTGACTCCTGATGTCTAAAGGGACACAAACATGATTTCTTTTTTTCTTTTTTAGCAACAATATGGGAATGAATTATCTTCTTTGGGGATTGTTTTGACATCCAGGTCTAGTCTATGGCCCCGATTTTGCCAAGAGGTCTCTCATCCAAGTACCACCAAGAACTCCCTAGCTGTAGACTAGACTGGGAAGTCAAAAACACATCCCCAAAGACGACAATGGAAACCACCTCTGTACTGTTGCCAAGGAAACTACAAGGATATATCCATGGCCGTCACCAGCGATCACACTCAACCCAAAGGAACTTGACTTTAAAAGGACAGTGGAAAGTATCTAAAAGACTCTAGAACAGTGTTTCTCAACTTCAACAACTTTTAGGATGTGTGGACTTCAAGTCCCAGCATTCTGGGAGTTGAAGTCCACACATCTTAAAGTTGCAGAGTTTGAGAAACACTGTTCTAGAAGAATGGACATGTTTACTTGGTACTGCAGATCAGAGTCCCTTTAATAAGGTTTCTGTCCCTCACAGGAAAAATGGAAGCCCTTCGGTGGCAGCTGGCTTTTTTTTTTAAGGATGGGGAAGAAGGTATGCGGGTTCAGTCAAAAAGAAGCAAACCAAGGTTAAGGACTGCACTGTGTCCTTCCAAGGTTCCCTCTGACCGTATCCTAGATGGAATAGAAACAGGTTTTTTTTCCCCCATGCCACGCTGGAATGTTAATGAATGCAAGGAAACAATGAACAAATTCTGGTAAAAGCGTTGTGGAATTTAGCGGGAATTTAGCGGCTGTGCGACAAGAAAGTGCAAGGACTACCAGTTTAACCGACTTGCCAACAAGACAACCATGACAGATCGAGAGAGGTGCGTCACAAAGAAAGTTCTAAAAAGCAATACAAACAAAAACATACCACTATTTACCCCCATTTTCAGCTTATTTGTGGATACCCCAACGGTTTTGGTTTCTATCTAAGAATGTAGCTTGTCGGATTTCTTGCTCAGACCACAAAACCAGAGCTGTCTTGTAAACTTTGCTTGTCCCCAGCTTACACATGTCACTTCCTATAATACTGCTCCACGTTGTATTGTTCCCAGCATATTGCACTTTCCAAGAACCGTAGAAGGTTGAAGACAAAAAATCTCTCTTCTTCTCAGGCATGCTCCAGCCAGGACAATGAAAAAAACCAGTCAGCTGCATAGCTATGACGTCATTCCTCCACGTTATGGCCAACTCAATGGTGCCCACCAGCCAGCTGGTGGGATGTGTTCACTGAGAGAGGTCGCCAATGGGGGGGCCGCCACTCCCTCCGTCAAAGAGAATCTCTCGGCGGGTGGGCTCAGGGATTGAGAGCTCCTGGGCAAGGTCGTTGAAACGAGATATGTAGTCTATGCTGTTCTCGTTCATCATGCAGGCCAACTGGGAATCTACCACCTAGAAACAAAGATGGGGGGGGGGGGAGAAAAGAGATGATTGGCTTCTCTGTCCTCTGCCAAGACCAGCTTTCCTTTGACAGGAGCTGAATTTAGGAGACGGTCAAACGCACACTAGTTATGATGAGTGTGCAGAGTGCAACTTTACTAGCCAATAGCTATGCTTAACATTTTGGGGGGAAGGGGGAGGGTTGCTGGGGGTGGGGTAGTGATGCAAAACATCACATGTATGGGCTGGGCCAGGAAATAATGACAACAACAACATCCCACCGTTATTTTGTACAACTCCAGGCGGTGTACATAATGCTCCTGCCTCCTATTTTCCCCGCAAGAACCCTGTGGGGTGGCTCGGGCTGAGAGTGGCTGGCCCAAAGTGACCCAGCCAACTTCCATAAGTTGTAAGGGAGGACTAACTCATGGCTTCCCAGTTTCTAGTCCAGCACCTTAACCACTGCAGCACACTAGCTCTTAATCAGGTTTGTGCCAGCAAGACGCCCTTCCCCTCCCGATCTTAAGATTATTTGATTAAAAAAATTAATACATGGGAAGCAATGATGCTGTAAAAGCCCAGACTGACTTCAGAAGAATTTTCAGCGAATAAAGTGACTGCAGCTTTGTTTTATCATCTGCTATATGTCTATGAAGGTTCTCAGTCATCCAGGTGGAATTGTCTGTAGCTTGAATCATGTCAACTGGGAGCGAAACGTTTCCACTGAGAAAATAGAAATCCAGTTGACATGATTCAAGCTACAGATTTATCATCTGCTGTTTTTTCCCCAGGAAACAGAGAGACAAGAATACATTTGAACAGTGTTTCTACAGCAGAAAAACTGCCTCTTGGTATATACTACTTAAATTACTAGAGAAGGGTAACATAATGATGCACACTTTAAATAGCAAGGTACTGTTTCTGCATCAGAAATTGTGGGTTGTATCGTCCAGAGCAGTGTTTCTCAACCTCATCAGCTTTAAGACGTGCGGACTTCAACTCCCAGAATTCCCCGGCCAGCTATTATTTTTATAAATAACTCAAGGCAGGGAACATACCTAATACTCTCCTCCTCCTATTTTCCCCACAACCACCACTCTGTGAGGTGGGTTGGGCTGAGAGAGAGGGACTGGTCCAAGGTCACCCAGCCGGCTTTCGTGCCTAAGGCGGGACTAGAACTCTCAGTCTCCTGGTTTCCTATTGGCTCCTTCCTAGGGCTGAGAGAGAGGGACTGGCCCAAGGTCACCCAGCCGGCTTTCACGCCTAAGGCGGGACTAGAACTCTCTGTCTCCTGGTTTGCTATTGGCTCCTTCCTAGGGCTGAGAGAGAGGGACTGGCCCAAGGTCACCCAGCCAGCTTTCACGCCTAAGGCGGGACTAGAACTCTCCGTCTCCTGGTTTGCCATTGGCTCCTTCCTAGGGCTGAGAGAGAGGGACTGGCCCAAGGTCACCCAGCCGGCTTTCACGCCTAAGGCGGGACTAGAACTCTGTCTCCTGGTTTCCTATTGGCTCCTTCCTAGGGCTGAGAGAGAGGGACTGGCCCAAGGTCACCCAGCCAGCTTTCACGCCTAAGGCGGGACTAGAACTCTCTGTCTCCTGGTTTGCCATTGGCTCCTTCCTAGGGCTGAGAGTGTGTGACTGGCCCAAGGTCACCCAGCCAGCTTTCATGCCTAACGCGGGACTAGAACTCTCAGCCTCCTGGTTTGCCATTGGCTCCTTCCTAGGGCTGAGAGAGTGTGACTGGCCCAAGGTCACCCAGTCGGCTTTCATGCCTAAGGCGGGACTAGAACTCTCAGCCTCCTGGTTTCTAGGCCAGCACGTTCACCACTACCCAAACCGGCTTTCTCCCCATGCCATCACCCCGGCAGAAAGCTCTGCACCAGATGACCCAGATTAAGCATGTTGTACCTCAGCGACATCTGCCATGGACCGAGAGACAAAAGAATCCCGCGAATTCCCATCCAGCAGACCAGGTCCCAACAAGGAGGTGCTGCTTGGGTTGCCCACTGAGGTGGGCAGCATTTTCCGGCCCTTCTCCGGAGAGAGGAAACTTGCTGTAAAACAGATGGATGAAGATGTCAGACAGCAACCTCTGTCTTTGGCATCAAAGGCAGACAGTCCAAAGATGTCCTCAGAAAAAGCCCACTTTCGGGCAAGAGGCAGCACTCCACCTGGGCCTGATTCAACCAAGTTCTTTTCCCAACTGGCATCAAAGCATTAGTAAAGAATTTGATCTCCCAACAATCTTATTTTTGTGTGTGTTAAGAAAAAGAAGCGAACAAGATGAGGTGGTGGTGGAAACAATTGTGCTGATTAGACGGGCCGCTGCTGTGCTCAGATTTTAAGACAGCACGGTTGGGTCTCCTAGCGGCTCAACGTACATCTCCAAGTTGGGTTTTGGCAACAGACAAGCTATGGGGCAAAAGAAAGAGATGGGCTTGGTCCTAGCAACCACCCCGGATTGCAAGTCCCTCCGGGACTGCACTCACAAAATAAGCTGCTGAGCGAAGAGTCGGTGGAGTCGTTGGGATACCACTGCGGATCGTGGCTGGGCGAGGCAATCCAGCTCTGCTGGGGGCTGCAGGAGGGGGATGGAAGACTTTTGGAGCTATCACTGCCGTTCAGCTTGGCTGGGGACAGGGACACGTTCTCGCCTGTAAACAGAAAAGGCACAAAGCGGTGAAGGAGAAGCAGCCGGGGCATGCGTTTTCATATGGCACTGGCCTGGCTAATGAAGGAACGGTTGCCTTCCTAACTTGACCCAGCGGCCAACACAGAAAGCAGAGACTCAAATTTGCCCCCTCCCAAGCAGCAAAAGCAGCCCCATATTTGTCTGCTGGAGAAGATGCAGTGCAGACATGCTCCATTTATTCTGTAGTTTCTCCTCTCCACGGAACTGTGGAGTCAGTAGTTAATGTTGCTGTTCTGGTCTTCACCGTTCTTGATGCAGATTTGAAGCAGCGGGAAATTATACTGTCTCTCCCAAGGAATGCATGCAGAAAATAGCACACTGGGAAGCACACTCATTTGAGAATCCCTTGCATGTGGGATCTTTAATGTCTAATTTGATCTAGTATGTGTGATCTATTAAACAGATGCTCCTTTAAAAGCACCCCTGTGCATTCCAAGGAAGTATAATATTGTGGAAAACAGTGCCAGATACCCTCTTGAATTATACTCACCAAATCTCATCTGTCCTCCACTGTGATTTAGGGAAGGCTCATAAAAAGTATTTGCAGGATCTACTTTGACACAAATATCTGCAGAGTTTGTTTATGTCGTGTTAACAAAAGGGATTTCTCCGAAATGGTACCTTATATTTCAATAACCCTGCCCTAAGAGACCAGCTTATACTCTTACTCGTGTGTGTTCAGTCAGTGCTAAGGCATTTCAAGTACAGGTAGTCCTTGCTTAATGACCATTTGTTTAGCAACAGTTTGGATGTATGAGGCTGCTAAAACATGACTTGCGACCGGTCCTCGCACTTATGACTGTTGCAGCGTCCCCACGGTCATGTGATCACAATTTGGGCATTTGGCAACTGGTTCATATTTACGACTGCCACAGCATCCTGTGGTCACATGATCACCATTTCCAACCTTCCCAGCCTGCTTCCAGCAAGCAAAATCAATGGGGAACCACGTGATTCGCTAAACCACATGGTTCGCTTAACAACCATGTGATTCACTTAACAACTGCCACAAAAATGGTAATAAAATCGGGTTGGATTCACTTAACGACCGCATCGCTTAGCAACCGAACTTCTGGTCCCAATTGTGGTCGTTAAGCGAGGACTACCTGTAAGAGTTTGATTCTGTTGTCAGCTTCTTGAAAGTATTGCCTCTGTTTACATCTCTCCCTCTGCTTTCAGTTTGTTCAATAATTGACAGTTATCATTTATGTTTGCACATGTATTTCATCAGCTGATTTGCTTGTACTTCTTGAAAATATGTGGGGTGTGTAGTGTGGGTGTGTGAGAGAGTGAGGGGAAATGATTCTATCGTGATATTACTGAAGCATGTAACATACGCAACCGTCCTTTAAGACAGGATGGAGAACCTGAAGCCAAGGTCTAGTTCATATTTGGAAGGTCGCAAGTTCCCCATTTAAAGAACACTTGTCTGTTCCAGTTGCTGAAAGAGCGTTATCAAGCTAACTTTTGATAGCTCGCTCATTCATTCATTCATTCATTCATTCATTCATTCATTCATTCATTCATTCATTCTATGCCTCCTCTCTTTATCTCTTACCATATTGGCCAGAGCTAATTGCTATTTCAATGATGGAATCACTGATTTGAGTAGCAGGTTCTCCCTGAGACAAAACATCCTCGGGGGGTCCAGGAAGAGAGATGTCAAGGAGAGCAGAGACATTGGGAGGAGACAGACGGGTACTGGAAGTCTCAGAAGAGGGAAGTGGAGGCGAAGAAAGACCATTCTGGAGAGATGTTTTAGGCAGCTCTGGCAGAGAAAGGACTGGTGTTCCCTGTGGTAGCAAGCGCAGACAGTAATAGTATCAGCAGTAACAACAACAACAGGTCATTCTCTAAAGCTTTGACGCTGTGCAGAAGGCCCAGAACCTTGTCAGGTTGTTAGCAACCCTACATGCATTCTTGGATACGGAAAGCTTCCTTACACCAGACATGACCAGTCTTTCCATCTATAGTTCAGTATCACCTCCCTGGAGATGCCAGCGTTTGAAAGTTTTGCTTACAATCCCCCATCCCTGTGCCTCCTTTCAGCTCCCAAGAGACTTGGGACATTTCCCCTTTTACAGATGGCACACAACCAAGTGGATGGGACAGCTCTACCAAATGGTGGGATCTGGAGAAGAGTATCTATCTACCTATCTATCTTGTCAAAGAGCAAGGTTCAAATCAAATCCCCTCAAGATTCAAACTCACTGCTGTGTTGGGCAGAATTTAGACAAATGTCTTGTTTTATGTACATTATTCAATTAAACATGGATTTCAATAGACTGTCTTCTGTTGAAGAAGTAAACAGTCTAGTATCTAACATGGATGCCCTTCAGATTTATGGACTTCATTGCCCTGAATTCTCAGCAATAGCTCTGCTGGATGGGAAATTCAGTCCCACATAATTGGGAAGTTGGACACATTGGGGAAACTTGGTCTAGACTACAGGATGTCAGCAAGTCCACAACAAGACGGTATTCTTGCATCTTGTTTGCATCTTGTTCACAGATTGAGTTTTTTTCTTCCTTCTCTATAACTACGAGTGTATCAGTGTTTACAGTGGCCAGCATGTCGTGTGTTTATAGATTATGGAAAAAAGAGTTCAGGTATCTAATAACAGGCTATAAAAGCTCACACAACCTTCAGATGAGTGCCTCACTCTTTGTTTAGGGGTGAAAGAGTTTCCAAAATGACTATTCTAAAATGACTGTGTCTAAAAACAGGCTGTAAGAAGCTCAAATACTGGTTGTACACACAACCTCCTTATTCAGCACTACAGTGACGGTGTGAATCCCCCATAAGTTCTGAAGGGTAAGTAATTATGACTTCATGTCATACTTTACCTGGAAGCCATCAGGAATGGCCTCCTGCTCAGGCTGGGATGGTAGGCCAAGGAAAGGAACCCGACATTCATGGCTTGAACCCTGGAAATTGGAATCAAGAATGACTGACTGAGCCACACGGCTGGAAGAGAGGCACTGAAATTACAGAATGGAAATGTTTTATCATGCCTGCCCTGCTACTGCCAAGATGGAGAAATATGGCAGCCGCTCTGCCAAGGAACTCACCTTCAGAATTTAAACTGACAATATATACCTCACCACAGAATTTTGTATTTTGAATTCCTCTTGTGAGTTCCTTCACAGCAGAAGCTTAGAACATACTAATAAAAGAGAGTCAGCATGGTACCTCAGTTAAGGTGCTAGACTAGCATCAGGGAGACCCATGTTCTAATCACCCCTCAGTCACAGAAGCTCCCCAGGGCTTTGGGCCCATCACTCTCTATCAGCCCAACCTACCTTACAGGATTGTTGGTGTGGGGGGGAAAAAAAGGGGAGGGAGCACTGTATATGCCCTCTTGAGCTCCCAAAGAAAAGAAGGGAAATAAACCAATGAGAGGAAAGTTTTTCTAATGAAGGAGCAGGCTAAACCAAACTGAAACATAAAGGTATGTGGCAACAACCTTGGAAGCTATCTCACACCAGCTTTTGCAGCCTTTGCTAACTTTTATCAGTGGATTCCCATAGCAACCCATGAATCTCTGTATTCAAAAAGTTTGTTCCTTCCCTTCTTCCCACTAAGACAATGGCTTTATTTAAAGTAGTTAAGTAGGACAGAAAATAACTTGAGAACTATTGCTTATGAATATGTATGTATGCCTGCATCATCATAGGAATATGAATGCTTACATCATTTCCTTTTCTGGAATGTATAAATATCAGGGCATTTCTTTTGTCTACAGGGGAGGCACCCACCATCTTGGTGAGAACCCCTCCGGTGCACACTGTATCAATAAAGACTGCAGTCAGCCTTAATTATTTTTGCTTTGAGCCCTGTGCTCATTCCACACCAATAAATAGTAAAATAAAATAAAAAGGGAAGATACAGAAGAGCAGTTCAGAGAAACCGGAACGAACATTTCCATCACTTGTCATGGCTAGCTGGCCTGGGAGCCCTTCTCCTTCATTACAGAGGGCAGGAACGACTGTCCTGCCAGGTAGAGCAATAGAACCATTAATGCCTACAGTGGCAGAGGAGATGTCCATCTGGATAGGGGCAGGCAACTTTTTGAGGTTGGGAGGTCATTTCTGGAAAGCTGGGGCTGTGGGGTAGGATAAGGATCCCAAGTAGGGAAGGTCAAGATTTTTAAGAGGGTCTTGGTTGTCTGGAGGAGTCTAATTGGTGGAAGTTGTGCCCAAAGCAGCATTCTGGCAGAATGAACTGGATAACGTTGCTGCCAGTGGTTCTAAAAGAAGGGAAACATTCTAGTAAGGATGAAAACTGACCGCCACTGTAGCTACGGAGCTTCCATTCTGACGTGCCCCTGTAGAGTCTTGACTTCCAACCACAGTGGTTACTGCCTCCGGTGAGAGCGGGGAAACGCTTGGCAAGCCTTCGGTTCCCAGAAGTGGCAAAGGACTGCCGGGGATAATACCGGCAGATTTAGCTGCCAAATCAATAGCACCTTTGGACAGAAAGCAGAGCAACGTGAGAAAGGACATTTTCCTCAAGGCAGAACAGTAAACTTGAGGTTCTAGCAATGTTACATCAACCCCTGCAGGAAAACACTCACTTTATTTTAATAGCACTTCTTATATTTACATAATTCACCAATTCAGTACAGGTAGTCCTTGTTAGTGACCGCAATTGGGACCGGCAACTCAGCCATTAAGCAAAGAGGTCACTAAGTGAAACCGCGACTGTGCTTATGATCTTACTTCAGCTTTCCTTTCCTTTACAGACCTGCGAAGGTTGTAAATGTGAGGACTGGCCGCAAAGTTACTTTTTCATTACGTCTTAACTGCAAACGGTCACTAAACGAGGCAGTTGCTAAGGGAGGACTACCTGTATCTCAAAAGCTAAGATTTTCCACTGCTTCGTTATCTCAACCATATTTAAAACCTTAATCTCCACTGTCATGGTCTCACCTGAATTATTATCTTAGGTAGGTTCTTTTTCAAAAGGATTTAGGGCCCTGGGTGAACTTACATAGATAATGATCACTTCAAAAACTAATCATGGGGGAAGACAAAACCAGCTACTTTGCAACTAGTAACATTCCTCTAAACATCCTGGGCCTGGACTTTCTTCTTTGGACAAGAAGACCTACTGGACAGACGACTGGTGGCTTGAGCTGGAAGAATCTTGGGAACAATGGGACGCGACACAGCAGCTTTAGTCAGTGAAGACTGGATTGGCCGAAAAGATCCCCTTCCTAAAGAAAGAACAACGAAAAACATTGGGAATGGTTAAGAGTTGAAAAAAGTCACTTGGGAGTCATACCCCTGATTCTTTCTCCCAGGAAGGAAACGAAAGACAAAAGCTTCCTTCACTTGGCTCAGCTGTGTCAATGGGCATACAAAATCTTAGTGTTGATGATAAAACCAAGTCCCCAGAGTTAACAGCAAATGGGAGGCGGGGGGGGGGGGTGAAGTTAAGGAGACTCCATCCACTAAAACAGTGTTTGTCAACCTTAGCCACTTGGAGATGTGTGGACTTCAACTCCCAGAATTCCCCAGCCAACCATGCTGGCTGGGGAATTTTGGGAGTTGAAGTCCACACATCTTTAAGTGGCCAAGGTTGACAAACGCTGCACTAAAAGCAGGCACAGGGGAACCACACTTCCTCTTTCTGCCCAGCAGAGTATCATGGACATGACGGATATAATGATGACACTAGAATGGGTGAGCCCCAAATTTAAGGACCCCCTTTTCTTTTTTACGTTTTGAGGCTCTGGGGGATGGGTTAAGAGACAAAATCAGTGCTTTAAGTATTGAAGAACCTTAAGACACCCTTTTTGCCTGAAAAAACGTCTCCAAACAAGAAAAAAACTGGCTTGGTTTGGAAGTAGGATTTGAGGGTCACAAGGAGCCCCCAAATAAGAAAAGATCTGCCTATCCTGCAGAGGATGCTGCACGGGACACTCCAAATTAAAGGGCTGTCTTGTCTCTGAAGCCAGTGGAAAGTGTAAATCCACAGCTGGGCAACCTTCACCACCGAGAAAGAATGCTTGTATTTTTTCACATTTTAAAAGATAAACTAGAAACAGTGAAAATGGAAACCTAACTCAAACCGCACTGATTTCATTCAATCTGGTATGACTTAGCCCAGAAATATCTTCAAGAGATGAAACAGGGTGTCACGTACAGTATTCAGGAAAATACTGAACAAAAAGAGAACACGGTGGTGGATTCATTACCCATTAACTGAATCCACAAAGTATGGAAGCCAGCCTGATTCAAGTTTCAGCATCTTCTGCACGGAGAGGTTTCTTTATTCAATGATTTCAATGCGCAATAATGCCTTTTTGTGTGAAGAGGCCCCCAGTAGAACGAATGGGCAGCACAAGGGTATGGCAAACATCTGTTGGCTACGTGCTGAAATCTTCTTTTCCCAGCTCTCACTGGGGGTTTCATAGTAGGATCCCGGGACCCCCCGATCTCCTTGAGGCATGCTCCCCTATAAGTGTGCTTAGGATTCTACCCAAAGGGTCATGCTTCACTTCCCCAGAGGAAGGAAAGATGGCACCACACTTAACAAGCAACATAAAGACTTGCTGTCACGTGGCTGTTAGGATGACAGCTACCGAGAGTTGCAAGTGCTCCATGACAAGTCCATGGATTAGAACTCTAATCAGCTCTAGGTAAAGAAGAGAAGTTAAAGCCTTCTCCAGATGGGCCTAAACACCTTGCTCAGATTATATACATGGCTGTGTCTCACCTGTTATGGAAGAGTTAGACAAGATGGAAAAGGAACAAACATGCTGGGAAGGATTTTCCGACGGCCTAGGAAGCAGCGTTCTCTGCAACAAGAAAGCAAGGTAACTTTTTAAAAAAGAAAATAGAAGATCCTGAGTTGTATTTGGATTGTATCTCTCTGGTCCACGTTCAACAACATAATCACCATACAGACAATCTCCAAATATGTTCTCCATAACAATACATCTATGAACGCCTGGGGCTCTTGCTAATATTTTATTGCATTCAGCTACGTTAAGGGCTGGGGAAGTCTGGTTTGATACTGAGACCTATATTCCATTAGGGTTTATCTGTTGAGGGCCATACGCTGGCGATAGGCAGGACCCTGTGCACCCTTTATCCTATTCCCTCCCCCCTCAGGAAGGACAGATCATCTGACCAAAAACTGTCCGTCTCTTTAACAGATGGTGGTAAGAACCAAATATCACTTTTATGATACAATGTGAGAATCAAGTTTCTGCATCTTAAAAAGAATTCTAAAATGTGTATTCAAGTCCGATCCATTCCACAGTACAAAGAGACGCATCTCTGGCTGGCTTTTCATAGCCCAGCTGAAATGCCTATGGAATTTGTTTCTCACTCATGCTGACAGGCCTTGTAAACAATCCAACTATTCTGTTGCAGATTTCAAGTGCCGGCCTGCCTTGAGGTTCTTGCCACCTCCTGCACGATCTGTCCCACCAACAGGTAAGACTTCAACCTTTTCTTAGTTCTAAGAAGCTGAGTTGGGTTTGGGTGTTTTTCTGTCTCAAGAGGTTAGTTTGGTTTTGAGGTACATACAAGAGAAAGCAGAGAACAACCTAGCAGGAGGAACCAACTAACTCTGTCCAAATGGATTGGGAGAAAAGCAAGTAACAATAACCCAAAAATCAGCCAAATGAATCCATTTGTCAGTCAAGTGAAGAATATATTTTAATTAGCTGTTCTCTTTTACCTGTACAACTAGCGGCTTCCGCAGGTGTCTGCTGCGTAGTTTTCTTGGCTTTGGCAAGAAAAAGTCAGACTGCATCTGAAGAGAAACAGTAGTTCATGATACACCATTCTGATAACCTAACCAGACCATTAATACCTTGCCTGTTGCCTGAAAGGAACTTCCAGCAGCTCTGGGCTAGCTAAAGTGTCCCATATTGATGTAGTGTCTCCTGTGGCAAAGACCTCGTGGCTCTACTTAACGTGGACAAGGGAACATGAAAGATGTCCAGCTAATTTGGTAATAGAAAGAGCAGAGTAACTGTTCTGCTGCAAGACAAGCAGATCCAGAAATTGGGAAAGGGTGGCAGGCTCTTTCCAACTAAAAACAGGAAGTTGATTCAAAGTTGTATGGTTCTGCCTGGAAAGTGAGAGGCAAGACTTCAAAATATTCGTCAATAGAAAAAGAAGCAGGCAATTTGATTCCCTACTGAGCGGAACTTTGCATTCATTCTTTCCCAGCCAGGAGGGAATCAAATGAGATTTTTCTTCTCATTACCAACAAAACAGCTTTAAGCCAGTACATGTAAAGCATCTAAACTGCCATAAAATCCTATGGTGTGACCAACATTGAGACCTGGAACTGATAACTTGCTTAACTTGGCCAGCCACGGGGAACGCTGGATTGGTTTTCTCTCCGTGTCACGTTTGCACATTTTAAAAGCCGCAGAGACTCACACTGATGGTGTCCAAGCGCTGACGGAAGCTCAGGTCTGCTTCTTTGCTTTGCAAGAAAAGCTTCCCATGCCTGCTGTTCGGTGGGAGGGTTGTGGGAATGGCAAAGAGGCCGCCATCAGCATCAGGATTGCTGGAACTTGAAGAACTAGCCACCAAGAAGGGTTTAGAAGGATTTCTCAAACCTGGCAGGAAACGATATGGACACAAGTGTTGATTTACAGAGAATGGCAGCCAGGGATGACTTCCATTAGGAAAAGCCTTGGAAGTAAAAAGACCCCTTCCACAAATCTGTATGGATCTGCAGGAAGCTGTGAACCGCTTCCACAAGGAAATAGGGAAATGAAGCATGAGTGTTCCTGGAAAAATGTCACTATTGATCATCATTTGTTGTCAACTAAAATGAATATACCAATGATGCAAGTACAAGTCAAGCGAATACTGTGACAAGAGCGACTGAGGATTCCAACTTTACTTCTTCTCTTCCTAACAAGTAACTGATTAACTGAAGGTTACTGGAGTCTGGTGGAAGAGGAAATGCAAACCTGAGGCTACCTGTAGTTCATTTTTGACACGCTAAATTGTGTAAAGATTAATATTTGGATGCAATTCAGTTCCCCTCTTTCAGAAGCAGGCAGGCAACTCGAATGATGCATTCACACAACATAATTAAATCTGGTTATACTTGCACAATTCACTGAAGAGTAAACTAACCAAATGGGCAACACAAAACACAACCCCACCCTCATCAAGGCTTAAATGAACCATGCTTTGCACGCAACCTCTTCGTCTGTAACTGACCTGTTAAGTCTGTGGTGTAAGCAAGTAGATAAATTCAGACCATGCTTTAGATCAGTGTTTTTCAAACTTGGCAACTATAAGATGTGTGGACTTCAACTCCCAGAATTCTGGCTGGTAAACTCTGGGAGTTGAAGTCCACACATCTTAAAGTTCCCAAGTCTGAGAAACACTGCTCTGGATCAATTCTTCTTAATCTATCAATACCACCCCAAATGTGTTGAATCAACGCCTATATTTCCCAGTCAATCATGGCCCAAAGCAGGCTGTTTAACCCAGCATCCTCTAATTCCCACCCAGCACTGGGGAGAGAGACACTTGTGGCGTGGTGGCTCAGCGGGTAAGACGCCAGGCTTGTCGATTGGAAGATCACAAGTTCGGAGGTTCGAATCCCTAGTCCCACGTGACGGAGTGAGCTCCCACACTCGCCCCAGCTCTTGCCAACCTAGCAATTCGAAAGCATGCAAATGCAAGTAGATTAATAGGTACCACTTCGGTGGGTAGGTAACAGCTACCGTTCCGCGCGCGTCATGCGGCCACATGACCGCAGAAGCGTCTTCGGACAACGCTGGCTCTTCGGCTAGGAAACGGAGATGAGCACCGGCCCCTAGAGTCGGACACGACTGCACAAATGTGCGGGGGGAACCTTTACCTTTACCTACTGGGGAGAGGAACTAAATCCAACCCAACTGAGCACGCACAGACCCCTCACAAGCCGCTTTTAACTTATGAGTAAGAGGTTCCCTCTTTCTTGTTTAATCCAAGATGCCTAGAGAGCAGCAGAGTGAAAAGGGCTGTCCAAGCGTACCTTGTGTGTTTTCAGCTCATGCATGAAGAAACCTGCAACCCAGAGAACTCCATAGGACACTCTGACAGATCTGTGGCTCTCTGGAAGTTGTCAAATTCAACGTGACAGGACCATTTCCTCCAACTCAGAACTTGAACATGGCTCTTGGACAATATTGTCCAATTTAGTAATTAATTCAAGAGACCCAAAATCTGGAGACTTCCGAGTTGCAGAATTTAGAGGGGGGCGTGTGTGTGGGCACCGTATAGGGTGGGGAGTTTCTCTGCATGGCTGACTCACCTGAGGAGCTGGAAGTGGCACTGGGGGAAAAGGTCTTCTTATGGAGGGCAGGCTGATTGCGCGCACAGCCCGGACTCCTGGTGCTAATGGCAATCACCTTCCCAGGAGGGGTCAGCGCATGCTCCTCTTGACTGGGCTTGATAGGGGACGTTGCAACGGAATTCGTTTCAGGGATCTAGAAAGGAAGCAGTTAACTCTCAATTGCAGCACGCTTCAAATCGCCACCATCCTCACCATCACCATCACCCAGTGTTAAACAGCAGATATTCCAAAGAACATTCAGAACTACCATGGTGCGCCAGCGTAATGGTTAATTCACGAGTTGTCTCGCCCAGTGGTCCAGAAATATTTGCTTTAAGTCAAGCGCTGTATCATTTTCTAAAGTTTTAAAGGCTACCACAGAAGCCAGCACTCCTCACAAGAATTTGGCGTGGAACTCTGATTATATCAGCATGGGAAATTGCTAAGAGAATTATTTTGAGGAATTAGAAAAGCACTATTATTTCTGGACATTAAGGATTGGATTTAAGACATGCATAATATATCCTTTCTTGAAAAGGCAAATTTTTCCACTAATCAAAAAATAATGCAATATGTTTCTCTTTGGCACAAATTTCATGATATTTTACAAGAATTTTTCCCTTAATTTGATTTTTTCATATATTGTTTAATATGATATAAAAGTGACACTTCTATATGGTTCATTTTTTCCATTTTTTTGGTTATGCCTTCTTATTAATTATGTTGTGTTTTGTATTTTTGTTTATAGTTTGTTCTTGCTTTTTTGTACAGGCAGTTCTCATTTAGTGACCACAATTGGGACAAGCAACTCGATTATTAAGTGAACTGGTCGCTAAGTGAAATCGCGTCTGTGCTTATGATCTTACTTCAGCTTTCCTTTGCTCTACAGACCTGCGAAGGTCATAAATGCGAGGATTGGTCACAAAGTTACTTTTTCATCACTGCCGTAACTGCGGTCGCTAAATGAGTCAGTTGCTAAATGAGGACTGCTTGTAGTTTGTTGGGGGGGTTATTTTCGTCTATTCTTACTTAACTTGTACAGGTAGTCCTTGCTTACTACCTCATTTAGCAACAATTCAAAGTTATGACAGTTGAAAAAAAAGTTTTGCAACTAATCCTTGCATTTACGGCCACTACAGTGTCCCGCGGTCACATGATAGCCATTTGCGAGCTTCACAACCAGCTTCCAACAAGCAGAATTAATGGAGAACGCAGAAGTGAAATCGCAAGTCGTGGTCATGTATTGTTTCGCTTAATGACCATGGTGATTTGCTTAATGGCAGAAGTGAAAATGACGCTGCAAGTCCGGCACGGTCACGTGATTTTTTGCTTAGCTACTACAGTGCTTAGCAACAGAGTTGCCGGTCCCAATTGCGGTCGGTAAGTGAGGACTATCTATACTAAAAAATGATGAAAATTCTTCCTGTTTTGCCTTCTCCCTTTTCTTTTTCTTTTTTTTGGGGGTAGGATGGCAATGAACAGTAGATGGAAGGTCCACCACCTGTTTCCTAAAGTCATTACTTCAGGAGAGAGGGGCAAGCAGGGAAGGGAAGCTGCAGGCCAGCTGCAAAAGACCTAAAGGCCACATCTGGATAACTGAGAAAGGTGGAGGACCTTCAGCCAAACATATCCACAAGATCTGTTAGGATCAGTTGGAGGTTACTGTGCAGGAGTCCAACAGATACTTACTGGTTTGGGGTTAACTTCAGTAGAGATGAGTTTTAAGAGGCAGTTGAGGAGTTTCTGTTTATGCAAAGTGGCTGACGGAGGAACAGATTTAGGTTCAGAGATCTGCTCCCCAGCATCCTGGGTTTCCTGCCCCAAGACAGTCAGCCAATCGTACTCTAGCTGCAGTTTGTTCGGCTTGCCCATCATGAGGTAGACTTCAGCCAAGGTAATGCTTTCAGAGGTCCGCAGGCTCCATCCCTCTTCTCGGACTTGCTGTGCAAGGCGGCCGGGTCCATCCTTGAGAGACTTTGTGACCATCTGTCCCTGAGGCGGAGGTGGCGGCGGCGCTGGCAGTGAGGGGTTGAGCTTCTCCTGAGAGTCCTCCATTCCTGCATCAGAGAGCTCCTTAACACACGGTTCTGCTTGGAGTCCGTAGCAGTGGAAGGCCTGAGTTTCAGATGTGGAAGGACCACACCCGGGCAATTCCACCCTGCCACTCGCCAGCTGTGTGGGACTGAGGTTGCCAGCCTCTGTGCTGCCAGGGAAACCCCCCCTGGGAGGGGAGCTCCCCGGCAAGGCAACGTCTTTCCTGTCTGGCTTGTCCGCACAAAGACACTTCTCAGGGACAATCAGATCCTGGCAAGACCTCATGTAGCGAGGAAACGGATCGAGCAGAGAGAGTTCCTCCAAATCCGGGGGGAGACTGCCACAACTGCACTTGGCGACGGTGGGAGCTGCCTCTCTGCTCTCGGCCAGGGGAACGGGCGCCTCGAGGCTCCTGCTTGGGTCCTGAAGCCCAGCAGGGGGTTTGCCGAGGTTGTTGACGACACGGAGATCCGAGGAGGCTCCTTCAGCCAGCCCAGCTTCGGGGGAGCCATCTCCGGGGTTCGCGATGGGATCAAGGGTCAACTGAGGGTTTCTACTCACTTCTGCAGCACTCTCGGGCTTGGTTCCGCCCTTACTTTCTGCCCCCCGTGAGTATTTCACCTGCCCTCTGGCTGTCCCCTGACCGCTCTGCATGCCCAGGATTTGGGCAGGGGGCAGCAAGTGGACATCTTTTGTACTCTGCTTGCACCGGCCAGATTCCTGCCAGTGCACAGTGCAGAAAGCTTTGGAGTGTACCACTCGGGCAACCCCAGGCAGGGGTGTAAGCGTACAGTTCTCCCCTGGGAAGAGGTGAAGCATCATTTTCTCTTCTGAGTAGCTGCTGCTGGCTTCAGTGTCTCGGGAGTCTTGCAGCTGCCTTTCAGCTAGTGTTTTCCTCTACGTGCAGGACGTTCAGGAAGACAGATGTGTTAGAAGAAAAGGGGAAGCTACATCTGTAAATGTTTCCCCAGACACCCCAAACAAGCCAATGGCATCTGGTTGGATATCCCATGACTTCTAAATGCAGAGGAGGGCTACTGAATGCTAACAAGCTCAAGAATGCAAATGCAGAAAACCAGAAAAGAAACCCTCGTTCTAAATGGAAGAGAAGGCTCAATGAACGTTAGTAACGTCAAGAATACCAACGCTGGGTACAAGGAAAGTAAATGACTTCTGCATTGGAGAAAGGATACAATGCGTACTTCGTGGAGAGCCCATTTCTGTTTCAGGAACTCAATGAGGCTGGATACCTTCCGATGCAGCTCCACAATCATTCTGACGAGTCAGGCAAGAAAGAAGAGAATGGAAGAATCAGCAAATGATAGATATCATTACTGTGGGATTGAAGTCACCAGATAAGCTAAGCAAAGCACACATCAGCCTTCCCCATTCCTACCTCCAACCCAATCTAGGATTGTATTACTCCAATTTTTACTTCACCAGAGAAAGGCATAAAAGAAGAAGATACAGAAGCACTGGAATTCAGGATACGAGATCACTTAAACACCTATCTTTTAGCAGGAAAGAAAAAATCCTACAAATCTTGTCCTTTTTAACAATGGCTCAAATACGTCCCAGAAGCTGCCAATAACATTCTAAATTCTCTGCTCAAACTGAGTCACCCAGTTATTTTGCTTGCTGCTGTGAATCCAATTTCCAGGATCCAGATTCACACCAAATCACCTGCCCATAGCCAGCCTTTAAAGTACCTGAGACGTGGGTTCTGGGCCAGACTCTGCACACGGGCCCACGCGTGGTTATTCCGTGGCTGCAGTTCCACAGGGACCTTCAGTGGAAGACGCACAGGCTTCTGATCTTCCTCATCACTTATGCCTATAAGACGAAGCAGAGGAGATGCTTGAAATCCATCCATCCCTCCTGTCAGCCCAGTTACAGTTAAGCGAAATGCTCAGAGAAATCACATTTCAAGAGAACAATATATCAGGGAATTAAATTGCTTTCTGGTGTAGTGGAAACATGCTAAGCAAATTGAACAGTCTTTCTGATCCTGCAGCATCAACATAAGGAGATCAATAAAAGTAACTGCAGTCTTAAGGCATTCCTGTGGGATATGTATCAATAATCAAGAACAGATACTGTGGGCTGAGAAAAAAATAATCCCTCCAGACTGCAGATAGAGGTCAAATAGAAGGGTCAAGGAAACATATCAGGGAAACCAAATTGCTATACTAATTGCAAGTTGGTGTTCAGCCTGGGTTGGGACTGAGGGAATGAAATTATGGGGCTGGAAGAGAAACATCTCCATATATGGTAACTTGAAGAGAGAGCTGGTGGAAGATAGGAATGAGATCAAACTATCATCCCTAACAAGCCCCACCGGAGGTAAGTATGGGGCATTACCCACGGGACTGTTATGTGATTTGAAGGTTGAGGAGGAGGGGGGAAGCAAAGCAACATTTGCTCTACGATTACACAACTAGACCATGGACCCAGAATAGCTTGATAGGTACAAAATAATAATATAAATAAAAAGATGGTCATCCTAAAAACCCTTCAGACATCTTCCCAAGACTGATGAACAAATACAAACCCAGTTCACATTTCAAACTTCTCTTTGGTATATGTTACTTCCCATGTCAATGCCCTCAAGCCACCATCTCAGCATCTGCCTTTAACAGTGAGCATCAGACTGCTGGCGGCACATGGATTTTTCCTCCCCGCAAGCTGGGTCAAACGGCTTTCCGGCCCAGAATTTCTGACATACCATCTGGATCACAGAGCTTCTTCAAAGCCCTACACATTGGTGCCTTGATACGAAGGTTCCTGCCTTTGTAGCGAACTGTTGTAGCTCTAAGAAGAATATTAAAAAGGGGTGAGATTCTGGAAGATACCACCAGGGAACTACAAAAAGCTGTGTAATTGGCATAAACCAATAAACCTTTCAGTGGCATTTGTCTATATAGGGCCCAAAGCAAGGGCGAGACCATTTTCTCATTGCAACCCCCAAGCAAGCATCCAGTCATTCTTGATGGTAACGTTATTGTAATTATGATTTAGATCAGTGTTTCTCAACCTTGGCAACTTGAAGAGGTGTGGACTTCAACTCCCAGAATTCCCCAGCCAGCCATCTTCAAGTTTCCAAGGTTGAGAAACACTGGACTAGATGGTTCTTGATGGTTGCAAAAATAAAGTGAGCGCTGGTTGCCTGCTAGCCAAACTCTGAAGGCTAAGAGGCAAACATGTACAGACCTCAGGAAGGGCCTTTTAGAACTGTAGGTGAAGATAAGGGACCGCAGCGTTATTCACAGTGGGAACCTCCAGGAAGTGGAGAAAGCTGGCTGGGGAATTCTGGGAGTTGAAGTCCACACCTCTTCAAGTTGTCAAGGTTGAGAAACGCTGATTTAGATTAATTACAGCTACCCTACTCCATAAGAGTTTGAAAAATATACTGAAATAGTTCCATCAGGCACTTGACAGAGTACAAGAAAACAAACATCTGTTCTTAGAGTTTGCAATGTGAAAGAACGAGACATCTTAAAAGACAGCAATTATGTTTTTCAAAAACTACTCACCCAGCCTGGATAAGCTCGTTGAGTTTAGCTGCATTTTTGTCATCCATACCTTTAAAGAACATGAAAAAAAAGGAATCACGGGCAGAATATCGGAAACGAAACATGACAGGACAAATTAATTAACAGCTTTAGGGCCATCTTGATCACTACACAACTGCCATTCCTATGGGGATATCATTTTAATTACGCATCAACAGAGCAAGATTCTTCAAGTTATTCTAGAAAACGCATTTTAGGCATCAAACCAGTACAGCTTAATTGCATGCGAAGTACCCCTAACCCAGATTTGCTCAAATCACAAATCGATATTATTCAATTTTTAAGAAAGTATAAAATGCACCTCTCTCTGATCTCCTTGTATGAAGAAGGATTGCAATGAATACTGCAAGAAGAACGATGATGATGAATGGAAAAGAGGGAGGAAAAGGAGGAATGTGCACAACCGAGAACTTGAAAACCCAGACAAGAAAGTGCCATTCCTGGATCTTCACAATTACTTCTAAATAATGAAATCAGAGTCTAGAATAGTTGCTGGGCAGGCATGCCTCAAAATTGTCTACAAGGAGGGTTATATTCCACAGGCAGAAAAAGCATCCACCCCCCGTTGATAGTTGTGTGTTTGCAAGGAGAGGAGAGTCTATGTTTCTGAAGTACTAGCTAACTTCCACTCAACCATGAAGCTATTTACTGTCTCTCAGCTTAACCTACTTCTCAAAATTGTTAAGAGAGGAGGAGTGAATGGAAGAAAAGCTAATGTGACAGCCTAAACTTCTTCGAATAAAGGAAATAAAAGAGAAGACATATCATGGAGACACAAGCGTCCACCAGGATTGGTCCAAGATGTGTTGCAAAATCAAACATGGACACAGACCATTTCTTGAAACAACATGACAGCGTTCCTTTTACATAAGACAAAGTTCCTCAAAGAAATCATTATCCAATAAGAAAGGTACTACAACAAGGCTTCCCTAATTGGCCTAAGATACAAACATTCATTACTTCAAATGATTAAATAGGACCAGATCTAATTTTGACCAGAGCGTGCAATAAAACCAAATCAGATAAAAAATGCATGGTCAGTTTCGACAAGATAGTCTGATATTGAGAGGGTTTTTTTTAAAAAAATAAGCTACTCAGAAAACTTATTATTTTTCATTCCTAATCTGGAGTCAGATATTATCCCCGTTTTCAATTCTGCAGAAGTCATCGTGTGTAGTTCTCATCCTTCTGCTAGGCAGGGACAAGCAGATTTCTCATTGTATGTGAAATTACACCCACAAATAACAGATGCTTCCTTGTGTGTTTTCTGCTTCATTGTATTGCACTCTGCATGAAAGAGCAAACTACAGATTATGCTTGGAAATCTCTCCCACACAAAGCCAGGGAAATACATACAGCAGAGCTATGTGCAAAATAAAGGGAAAACTAGAAACATCTGGTAAGACTGTTTTGGAAGCGGTTTTCCACGGCAGCAGAGAGAAAAACCCCATACTTTATAATTTCGTGGCATCAAACAGCTGTATACTCACAGCCCCCAATCTTCTTTCGGAGCTCCCCATAACAAATTAAGCCATAAAGCTCAAGGGAGGATTTTTTCAGCCCTTGAGAAAACACTGCAAAAGAAAGAAAACCAGAGGTGTTCAAGTAAAAGATCATACCACATACACCCATACACAACTTGCACACAACTTGATTCAGCGAAGAGACTCGGCGTCCTCTTCTTTAAGAATCTATGAGATGACGAGACAAATGCTGACATTTATTTCAACATTACCTGATGTATTAGGAGGTCTCCCTGCAGTTAATACAATATTATAGTCTGAAAAGGGGACACATTTCATGGCTGGTTTTAGGAGTGACACCGGCACCTGAGCCCACCTTTAACTTTTGCAATATTCTGATAATCCAAGGTATAACAACTGTGATTGATATCCTTGCTCTCTCTGTGGGGTTTGTGTATTTTAAAATTTTTGATAATATTTTTATTTTAATAATTACTTTTTACCTTTTTATGATGATTGTTTTTTTTATCTATTTGCTGTTTTATCTAATTGTTGTACGCCGCCCAGAGTTGCTTTGTGTGAGATAGGTGGCCATATAAATATGACAAACAAATAAATAAATAAATAAACAAACCCTATGCTGCTGGGTAACTCTTCTATCCTAGTACCAGGTTTAACTTTAAAAATTACAGGATAAATGGAAATCCGAACCCTGATTCCAAACCCTGATTCTCTCACCCAAAACTCATTCGCTCCCTCCAGTTCCACACTGATCGCAATTTACTTATCTAGTAGATTTATCTCCCACTTTTCCTTCTGGAGCCAAGAGAATACATAGTGCCCCCTCCTATTTTTTCCAACAAACACCCTGTGAGGTAGGCTTGGCAGACAGATTATGCGACTGGTCCCAAATCACTCAGGGAGCTTCTGTAGCAGAAGGTGGACTAGGACCTCAGTCTCCCCTCTCCTAAGCTGTGGGAAGCTGCAGGCCAGCACACCTGGAGGATGCCAAGCTGGGGGAACAGAATGAGATCTTACAAGAAACTCCATTTTAATTATCTTGCCACTAAAAGGTTTAGACTTTTTTGGTATGTGTTTTATTGCGATCTTTCTGACATTCTGTTTATTGTAAACCCTTTGGGCTTGTCAAAGAGAAAGGTGTAATATTGTTTTGTTTCACCCAACATATCCCTTCACCAGCCTTCATTAAAAGTTTAAAACATACATTAGGATAGTGCTCTAGGTAGGGACTACGTGTCTTGGAGCAGATTTATTCACCTGTTCCTCCCCAAACCCCAAAGCAGTCAAGTTAACGAAGTGTGAGTTGAAGAGTATCCTTTGCTGCCTCCTTCAATGATTTTGCAGATTTGCCAAATTGTGCCCGAAAACATCACATGGAACCACCACCTGCCATATTGCTCATGTTAATCTGATGCAGCCTTCCTCAACCTTTTGACCCTGGAGGAACCCTTGAAATATTTTTCAGGCCTCGGGGAACCCCTGCACATTCAGGCTCAAATACAGGCCAGAAGTTACAAACTAATTATATTTGTTTCATGGGTAGGCCTGTATTTATGGATTAACCGTGTTCTTAAACTAAAAAATAAAGAAGGAAACTTACCTCTTTAATGTGAAGTTGCCCGAATTTGAAATAATTTTTTAAATAAATCGTGATCTCCCAGGGACCCCTCGTGGAACCCTAGGGCGCCACGGAACCCTGGTGGAGCAACCCTGGTCTGATGTAATGAACCAAGGCAAGAAGAGCTACCTGTCATCAAGGTGTGCCTCTTATAAACACATATTCTTCCTTTTAACCTGCATCCCAAGACTATATAGATGGGATTTACAGATGACCTGTCCTGACTTCGAGTGAAGGAACGCGCTGAGACTTGGTGTACAGGCTCTAGTGTTTTATTGTTCTACTCTGCTAGACAGAATCCAGCTAAACTAAAATGAACTGGTGATGCTCAGAGAAAGGGCCCCAGAAATTAGGGCGGTGCCACCTTCAGCCTCTTACGAGGAAAGCAAAGCGATTCAGTACTGCACATGCGTTTATCCCCCTGGAGGGAGCCCCCTCCTTCTTCACCAGTTATCTGCCTGACATGACCTCTACTTCAGTCGCGGATGGGATGGAGGCCTGCTTAGTCTGAACAAGAACACGCTCTGGGCAAATCCTAACTTCAACCTACCACCCCCTTTCTACAAGCCGTCCACCCAAAGACAATCTAGGCTAGCCCAACACTAGCTGCATCGCTCAGAGAACCCAACCTTTCAGGGTGTGCTCACCATTATCAAAGTCGATGTATTTGGAAATCTTGTGCCAAGTGCGGTAATAGAAGTGCCGGACCTGCTCCTTGTTCTTCACCATGATGGCAGGCTTGCTTTTCTTCTTATACTTCAGGGCAATGTTGTTTTGAATGGCTTCAAAGTCTTTGCCATGCTGAGAAAGACAAATATTGCAGAGTGAGAAAAAGAGGGGCAGCCGGAAGGAGGAGATGGAACGCTTCTTCTAGAGTGGGGTCAACCTTTCGTAGGTTTTTGGGAACAAGTGTTTCCACATCATGCAACCAGACAGACAGATATCTAAATTGACAGGTGATTCTTCCGCAGAGTCATTAAAAGGCTGTACAGATTTCCAGAAGTTGACATTTATTCCAGAATGGCTATAGAAAATAAGTATTCTGTATGAATGCCGACATTCAGAACCCTGCACAGGTACAAATCCACTCTCCTTACAATAGGCAGGATTAGAACAGACAAAATTCTGGTGAATTTCTTCATAATACAAGTTCTGGGACTCCAGACAATGCAGCAGAAACATGGGTGAAGCACCACTGGTGAATTACAATTCATTCAACACAGAAAATACTATGACTGGATTTGTTTCTATTTAGAAACCGCTTTTGGACTATTTGCTGGTAATGGAAAAAAATGAAGATTCTGGGTTTTGACGATTAAATGGTTTGTTTTTATAGAAATAATGTTAGCCAAAGTTTAACTAAGCGTAAGATATTAAGTTAGTATAGTAAGCATTTATATCTATATTTATATATATTGGAGAAGGTCGGAAGTCACCTTCTTCTCATATTTTCTTGCTATACCTGCACTTTCTTAGTTTGTCTTTTTTCTTTAATTCTGTATTCAAGCTTTTCTGTATTCTGTATTTTAACTTTATCTTGACACTTTAATAAAGTTTTTATGAAAAAAAATCATTTAACACATAAAGTTCTGGGATAGCATGATATATTAGGTATTCATTGGCGATCACTCGTAGCCATGTTGTTCGAATGCCTGACCATCGTCTTCCAAAGCAGCTACTTTACTCCCAACTTAAGAATGGAAAACGGAATATTGGTGGACAGCAAAAGAGATTCAAAGACACTCTCAAAGCTAATTTAAAAAAATGTAATATCAGCATTGAGAACTGGGAAGCCCTAACTCATGAGCGTTTCAATTGGAGGTCAGCCTTTATTAAAGGCGCTATGGACGTTGAAGAAGCACAAGTACAGGGCGAAAGGGAAAACAGAGCTAAAAGGAAGGCACGTCAAGCAAACCCTCACCATATTAGGTAATATACTGGGGTAGCATGATGTATTTCAGATTGCTTAGATGAAGTGAATAGGGCATATAGTTTGCCTACTTCTCACAACAACAAAATTTATGACACATGTCTTTACGTTTGCCTTAAATATTGCTTATACAGGTAGTCCTTGACTTACAACCACAATTGGGACCAGAATTCCCATTGTAAGTCGTTGCAGTCGTAAGTTTAGTCACCATGTGACCGGACCCGATTTTACGACCATTTTTACGGCGGCCATTAAGCTAATCGCGGGTTGTTAAGCAAATCACTGCGGTCATTAAGCGAATTCAGCTTCCCCAATTGGTGTTTTTTGCCGGAAAATGGCAAAAAAGCCGCAAAACGTGATCATGTGACCACAGGATGCTGCAACCAGTTGTAAATGTGAGCTGGTTGCCAAGTGCCCAAAATGCGATCATGTGACCGCGGAGTGGTGGTGCGATGTTTTGCGATGCTGGGAAGTGCTTTATAGGCCGTAAAGCACCCATTCCGAAGCCGTCGTAACTTCGGACCGTCATTAAACGCATGGTTGTAAGTCGAGGACTACCTGTATATCTTTGGAACATGGTGCATCAGTTCGCAGCATTTTAAAAAACATACCTCGTAGAGGCCCTCAAAGAATGTATTCTTATCCTCCGTGCTCCAGGATTCCCACTGACGCCTAACTTTCTTGCCTTCTTCCTTTTCTCCAGTCGATGAGCTCAGGTTCCTTGCGGTCGATTTTGAATTGCTGGCTGGGGTGCCGGAGGGGATTCCTGAGGAGTTGCTAGTTGAGGTCCCGCCATTATCTGCCCCTTTAGAGAAAAGAAGAAAAAAAAAACAAGGTCAACCCAGCCAACCCCAAAACTGCAGCACAGATATTTAATGCTGCAGCCATTGTTTATATTAGATGACTTTTCACAAACTTTAAGGCGGCTGGAAAGCAGGATTTAATCTTTTAAAAGAACTTCAGCCTAAAAAATGTCTTTATTTATCAGACTGATATCCCATCACAAACATAAAAGACTCTCGGCAGCTCACAACAGTAAGAAAGCACAATATCACACACAATCTCTTTTGTGCATTAAAAGAATCACGACATAATATATGGCGTCAGATCTGAAAAGCCCTCCGGAAAAGCTGCTTTCGACTTTTTCCAGAAGGCCGATAAAGTTGGGGACAAACGAATTTCAATAAATTGTAAAACTGTATGGTGTAGATTGAAATGTAATACATTCTTAAATAGGGTTTTGCAAAATGGTTATTCCAAGTTTTTCAGCCTAGAAATAAAGCACCCAGTTTTCCAAGCTCAGGACAAGACTGTGCATGTGTGTGTGTGTGTGTGTGTGTGTGCTTTGTTCCACCTCGTCTCACGTGTTCTGCCGAAAGGAATTCACAAGCCTTTGCACTCTCATTTTTCATCTCAAAAGTAAGAGGGATAATAGCCCATGATCACTGCTAGCTGCCATTCAACCTACCAAAAAATTGGCCAAGCACTTGATTTGTACAGTAGAAAGCAAGCAGCACAGAATACTACCCGATCGATGCACGTTTTGACCCATGTACAGAATGAAACAGGTCTCCTCCGTCCCACGTATGGACAGAAGCGCATTGTTTTGGGCAGAAGTGATTCAGGGGGGTAAGAGCAAGAAAAGCCAAGACTGAACTGTGTCCTTGGTGATGGTGTGGGTGAACACCAATGAAGGCAGGGGGAAGGGAAGGTGCTTGGAAGACTGGGGGTGGGCGGGCTGCTGGGATATGCCACCACCTTATGCATGAGACCACGGCCCAGCAGTTGTAGAGGCCAGGACATCTGCAGTACATCTCCAAAAGCTATTATGAAAAAATTCAGGACAACCAACACGCAGTTCACGAGAAGGGAAAACGAAGCTAAGCACAGGATGAGATGAAGATTAAAATCATTCTTAGTAGATGCCACACTTTTTACCAAAAAATACATCTGAAAGAAGAAAACGTATTCAACCTATGCTTTGGGTATTATTACACATAACCCTTTCTACCATTTGGAAGATAGTTTCTGTTCAAACGGGACACCAGATTTCCCACTGTACTAATTCACTGCCCCTGAGAAATGTTTCACTATGCAGAAATGGATGCCTGGTTTTTTTCCTTTCTTTTTTTTAAAAAAGCGCACAGCTAAATCCATAGAATGGTTGCAGGACCCACAACCCTGCCATTCAGGAAAAAAAGTAGGACTAAGTGCCCATGAGAAGGCGAGGAGCCTAAGAGTAAAGCTCTTCGGCGTATTCTCTGATACCATGATGTCCTAAGCCAAGGGGCAGGGGCTGCGTGCTTCCTTGATGCAAGGGAATCCTGCAGGAAGCCCCCGGAGAAGTTTCCTAGTCAAGCTCCCACTTTTCCCAAGTGTCACATGACACTACTACGATGGAAGCTAAGTATCTCCAGGAGGAGATTGTACTCCACATTCATCAGAAATCATGTTAACCCTCGTGTGTGAAGTATAAAAACAGTAAATAAAATCCATCCTCCAACGGGAATTTTTTAACACTGCGGAAATCCTATTCATACTCCTGATCTTGGTTATTCCCTCCACAGTGGAATTGTATAAGCTGGCTATGCTTGACACTTCCAATAACACAGTTAAAGGCTCCCTCCTTGTTGGGGAGATGGGCAGCGATATAAATGTGATGAATAAATAAAATAAAACAAACATTGAAAAAAGTTACATAATACTGGTTGTCTTCCATCTCTGCAGCAATTCAGTAACAGAATACAAGCAACTGGTCTGATTGAAGTAAAGGAGACATAAGACGAAAAACAGGGAATGAGTGATATAAACCAATATATTCCAATCGTATCTGGATCCCAAGGGATACATAAAGGTAGAGAAGAACTTTACTGTTTTGAAATCTATGCAACTTTAGAGGTTTAAGTTACAACCTTGGGTAAATAACTGTGCCAGGTGAAACAATTAATACGGCTATTAAACCAGGATGAAGTGTTGGTATGAGAACATAACCAGCAGTGTTCCAAGATACCACACCCACAAAGATGAAATGATGGTGCTACCATCATCGTTTTGATAGGGTGTGTCATCATACAGTGCTACTTTGCATAGTACAGGGTGGAGATAGGAACTACATGGGGTATCCGAAGACTGGAATCAACTTACTCCGGAAGGAACAAAAGATTTTGGCCATGGTGGAGGCTTCAAGGTTAAGCCACGGTACTTAAGGAGTATCAGTGGCTTGTAATTAATTACATAGAAGATCAAGACTCATCTGCTGCACTTATGGAAATGGCATTATCAGTCAGGCTTTGCCCAGCGATACTAATCCAGCTGCTACCGAACAAGTCTACAGGAATGGGGTGTTGTAACTTGTTTACTGCAAATTAACCAGTGGATTGTTTTTTTTTAGCAGACTTCTAGCAGTCTTCCACTGACAGGCACATACACGCAAGTTTTAAAAAATCCATGTAGTGTGTTGAGCATCTTCAAGTATTCTGAAACGTACTCTTAAGCTCCGATTTAAATGAGTTGTACTGTCACCATTAAAATCAATAACACAGCTGAGAGACAAGCTAATGTAGGCCACTAGGAAATAAAGTAAACTGACATGGATTCTGACAAACCAGACTTGTTGTGCTAAAGAAATATCAAGGCCATTTTACACTTTCGCATAAATTAACCACTACCCAAACGTGTGACTTCTCCATTCTGGGACCTCACAACCTGGATGGGTATGTTCATGTGTAGGCTGAATATCACTCTGTTGCCTGGTTAGGTTGCACCTATCTTGCCTCTTCCAGGTCTGCTGTCCCTGAAGCAAAAGTTTAACGGAGTAGATTTCATTGATTCATGCTTGGGAATAACTCTGCTCAATAATGAGAATCAGGGGAGGGGAGGGAGAAAAGTTTAATCTTAATGTTAAGTTTCATCTTCTGTTAAGCTAAACAGAAAGGCAGGAACCCAAGACCTCTGTATACTGATTGCAACTCCAGTAGAAAACAGAGCTAAAAACTAGAAAGAGTAAAGCAACAGAAGCCCATCCACTTTTATTTTATGACCTTCACACAGGAAGGCAATTTGGCTGGTAGAAGCATTAGCTTTGGGACTCTCATTCCAAAATGGGAGGCAGACCATCTAGAGCCGGAAGGTGGAGAGAAGTTCGGACTTTAGAATTCTCTTCACAAAGAAGGCTGGGATTTGTGTATGGCTGAGCACGTGAGCGGCAAGAGGGGTGCATTTCTCTTCTGCTTCAGTTACCAGCACGGAGAACTCAGCCTGTACACTATACAATCTGTTCGGGATCAGGCATCAGTTTGGATGGAATCCTGGATGAAGGAACAACCCATCCAGTTTATCAAACAAATGGAGCAATTCAGCTCAGCAGAGAGAAGGTTGGAACAAACGAGACCAGAAGACTTAACAAGAACATCTTAAGCCTGGGCATCCTTTCTAGGAAAAGAGGCCCCAGGTTGGGAAGGTTGCCTTATATAAGAATGTTTGTATGCGGTGAAATTTAAGACCTGTGCAGAAAACCTGTGCTATACTTTTGAGGATAAAGATCCAATCAACAGTCAAAGCAGAGGAATGGCTGCTGCAACACAGCAACATTTGTCTTTAAAGATGTGCTTACATTTTTTTTCCTAGTCTATCTCTAAGTTTCTAATAAGACCCTTCGTACGGCTCAAGCAACACGTCAACTTTTTCAGAGCAGCATATCACATTAGATACACTCCACAGAACACAAGCAAGAAATGGATGCATCTGGCAATTTCTATTGGGTTCTGATAATTTCCACTTTCTAGTTAAAAGGAAGGACTGTCAAGATTCCAGGACTGTTTTAGCCTACAGATGTTAGTTAACATTGATTGCTGTGATAGACCCACCATCATAAAATGGATAAGCATATCGTTCTGTAGGTTTCTAAATCTTTTTCAGTTTTCAGGGGCTTATGTGTCTACAACAGGGGTGGGCAACGTCAGGCCCGTGGGCCATATAAGGCCCGCAGGGCTCCTGCCCGCAAACCCCGCCCCTTCCGCGCGATTGGCTCCCGCCCACAAACCCCACCCCCCAGTGCTTGTGATTGGCTGCCACCAGCAAACTCTGGCCCCCAGTCCGCGGAAATCCCAGAAACCCCGCCCCCCACCCCCCGGTTATAAATATCCAAATGGCCCTTGGCAGAAAAAAGGTTCCCCACCCCTGGTCTACAACAAGGCTGCTGAAAACGACTTCTGGGTAGACATGCTCCACGCTGCCATGATTACCAGTGCTTATGTCACTTACCTACTGACAGCCTAATGGGTCAAAGCTACGTAGAAATTCCCATGCATCTGTGCTGTCAAAACAGTGTGATACTGGCAGGGCGACTCATCACAGAATTAGGTCAAACCAGGTGACAAACCATTTACAAATATTATTACAGCTTTGGAGAGTCCACCACCTATGCGTTGCAACAGCCTCTATGTAGAGCTACTGTATATGAAGAAGCTCTGAAGTCATTCTGAGTGTAGACGTGTCAGTAAGATATGGCTTGTTCTCCATTAACCAACTGGTGCCCAACATATTGATATTATTGATGATCTGCAAAAAACATGCAAATTAGATATACTTCTCTGCCTTATGATATGTATTACATTTGGCTTCTGGTGCTGAAAACTTGGCACAGCCTCTGTTCTGGTGAGAAATTTTGAGATGCAGCATCAAGAAAACAAAACTGCTTTATATAATTTTCTATTTAAACTATGAAACAGAATTGTATTGTTATACAAATTGATAGGTGAGGTTTAGAATTCATGGTCCCAGGAAAACTAAGCTAGTCTGATTTCTGATTGTGCCCCAAAAGTTTTTAACAATTTGAGTTATTTACTTTCTAGGCTGTTTTGCATGAACGCCCTTTGTAACATGTAAAATCCACAGGCTCCATGATGTACAATGTACAAATGTACAATTTCGCCAGAATATCTTGTATTCCTCCAGCACTTTCTGAGAAATTATAAACTGTGTATAGTCTATGTCACACAGAAATTTTGACAAGTTTGCTGCAAAAAAAAATGTGGCACAATCTCAGTCGTGTTGATGAAGGCATGACTCGTGAATAATGGAAATATTCCTATAAAGTGTATTTATTTATTCAATTTTTATTGCCATTTGCTCGCCAGGCACTATAAGCTAGTATGAATGTGAGAACAAACAATGGCCAACCCATGTCAAAAGCAAAGTATTCTAGGCAAAAGAACAGCTTCAAAAGAGAGAAAGTTTATGCCTAGGGGATTAGATTCTCTTGCAACCAAAGAAAGGGATCATCCAGATAACCACAGCATCCAATCCAACTATAGCAATCGAGAATTCTCTCCAAATACTCAAAATTTGAAAAGACCGTTCACAATTGGTTTGGTTTGATCTTTAATATTAACAGCTGCCTAACAGTTTGCATTCAGAATACACACAGCATATTCTTTTGAAGCAATTAATGAGGTTAATATTTTTAAAGAGTTAAATGGTAAAGTTCTTACATCAGAGTTCTCCTCCTGGGTATGGTAAATATTAAACGTTAAACAGAGTTATTTCTCTCTTAATTTAGATGTATTGAATCAACCGTACAGCAAAGAATTTTTTTACTCTAACTATAAAGTATTTGTAAGATTGTTGCAAAACGTTTAGAATTTGTTCACCAGAGTCAAGAGCAAGCTCAAAGTAGGATAGGAATAACCAGCAACAATTTAAAATTAAATACTAGATTTAACAAGCATGTTGTTAATTTCTCTCCTGACACCACTCTTGAACATCCCCAGAAGACATTTCCATGGTTTTTAAAAGGAGCCGTCCCTAAAGAACAAAAACTTCCTCTAATAGCTTAACACAAGATGGACTCCAATTCCACCAAAACAAGCAAGGATTCCACACCAAGCCTTTCTGCAACATACAGGATATTCATGCACCAACGCATCTCGCAGCACTACGGTCCATATCCCCCAAAGCTTATGCCATAATCAATGTGTTTCTCTTTAAAGGTGCCACAAGACGTTTTGGTGTTTTTACTGCAACAGATTAACACAGCTTCAATTAGAAAAAGAACCTGTTCAAGACCATGAGTATGGTGACAGCTAACCAAGGGCCAACATCTGGAAGAAGGGAAAAGCTTGACAGAGGCAATTTTCTTTTCCTACTACACCTAAAGTAAAGTAAAGGTTCCCCCGCACAGCCGTGTTCGACTCTAGGGGCCGGTGCTCATTTCCGTTTGTTAGCCGAAGAGTCAGCGTTGTCCAAAGACGCTTCCGCGGTCATGTGGCTGGCATGACGCGCGCAGAATGCTGTTACCTTCTCACCGAAGTGGTACCTATTTATCTACTTGCATTTGCATGCTTTCAAATTGCTAGGTTGGCAAGAGCTGGGGTGAGTGCAGGAGCTCACTCTGTCACGCGGGGCTAGGGTCTCGAACCTCCGAACTTGCGACCTTCCGATCGACAAGCCTGGCGTCTTACCCGCTGAGCCAACGCGCCCCAATACTACACCTTAATGTGCCCCAAATTCATATTATTTTTCAATTAAAGTACAAAGCTTCAGTGCACTTTCTTCTAAAGGTCAGCAATAATTTAAAAAATGGTAAAAATGTCAACTATATGATTGAAGTATCAGCAAACACTGAAATTTAAAAGCATCTGACCTTCAAGATCTATTTTTTACTTTAAGAAACTTTAATATAAGAAATTGATGTGTAAAAAGAGGCGTATATACATATCTTCCAAACTGTATGTATAATGAAATATACCTTCTCATAGGCTACACACCTGCACAAATATTGGGTTATTCCATTTAATACTAGGGTTCAAACATTGCATAAGCAAGAGTTTATTGAATAAATCATAATAGATATATTCACAAAACGCACTAAACCCAAATTGCCTCCCTACAACTGAAATTCATAATGATTGAAGTAGTATACTTCATTAAGACTCACACATCAGAAGACAAATGGAAACCCTGGCATTTTCCTTGTATTCTTGCAACTGTCGAAGCATGTTGTTCTGTTGAAAAGGTTTATTTTTCTCTTCTGCTACATTTATGTCAAGAACGAAAAACAAGCTCCAACTTCGTACATTCCTAGCTATGCTGTTAAGGCCATTGAAAGAAAGTGAGGCTGCGTTAGCACATAGCTATGCTTTGGTAGAATTTCCATTCATTCCATTCTGAGTTCTGCAGGAACTTATTCAATTTAATTGTACAGCACAGACTTTGCTTGCAAAAAGATTCAGCCTCCAGTTAGAAGGATCAGTTGGCAGGTGAAAGCTTTCCATCCAACACTCTGGAAAGAACATCTGCCAATCGACACTAGTCTATACCAGTGTTTCCCACTTGGGCAGCTTCCAGACCGTAGACTTCCATTCTCACAATTCTCTGTAAACTTCCACTCCCACAATGCTGGCTGGGGAATTCTGGGAATTGAAGTCCACACATCTGGAAGTTGGCCATGTTGTCAAAAGACAACAGCTTCCTCTGCATCTAACTATTAATAAGAACTAGATCAATCTAGGATAGTACTGAATATGACAGATGCTCCTTTTGAATTTAATAACTAAATATATGTTAATTTCAGGTTGTCAAAATATACATCTAAGTGAAATATCGCACTCCAGAAAGACAGATCCACATAGGGAAGTAGCATTTCATATAAACAGCCAACGCAAAGGTACTTTGTGATGCCTATTTTGCTTTCACTAAATATACACATTCACACCAAGACGTTATTAGCTGTCCTCGGTGCAACAGTATGATAAAAGATTTCAGGGAATAAGTGAATGTGGGCACGAACGTTTATAGTAATGCGAAGGGTAAAAAAAAGTAAAGTAATAAAGTGGTATTTCTTTGTTGAAACAATGCTGAAGTTACATAGGGCTTTGACAGGTTTAGCATACCTATGTTAAAATATGATATATTTAACTGTCCTTCACTGAATAATTGACAACTGGCTGGATTCACACAATGTTAGGACAAAACTCAACAAACCACAGCATTATGAATGAAACCAGACAGTTAGGTGTTATTCAAAAAGCCATGATTGATGTCAAATCTGATGTGGCTTCAACAATATCTGCCCTATTGCCAAGAAATATCACATAAAGGATTCTGTAATTTTTATTTATAAAAAATGTTCTAAAGTTGCGGAAGGTTGTCTTAAACAGACTGTCTTTAATGACATCTCTCAAGTTATTTATTTCTCCCATCCAATATACCAGATCATCTGGGAAAATATCTTTAATAAAATGACTGAATGATGACCATTTTAAAGAAATGTCTTATAGTTGCACTCCAATCAAATATTGATATTGGTGATTACCTGAAACGGTAACTGACTCACTTGATTCTATTTCAGAAATGCATACAATCTATTGCTCAAAGACCATGGTAGAACGGATCAAGAGATACACACTATGTGCACATCAGATCCACCCCAAACGGCCTCTCTTTTCGCTACTCAAAAAGCATCAGAAATAATATTCCGAAAACGGGCAAGAAAATATTGCGACTCATTTGTTGAGTAAGAACCAGACCGTGCCCAGAAACGCCAGATGCTAGGTATCCATGCTGGAACTCAATCATCATGCAGCAATCCAAGGGATCAGATTGAGGCTTTTAAAGGAGAATGTTTCTCGGAATATCAAGGCTGATTATCATCATAATAAAAAAATTAGATTCTTGACACATTCAGACCTGAGAGTGGGAAAACTTAAACCTTGGCTAAAAACAGAATCACTAAATTAAAAAAAAAAAATCCAAACAGCAGGGATACCACAAAGCAATGCTCCCCATCAAAATGACTTCCCAAAGCGAATCCAAGAGTTCTGGGTGGATTTGATGCCACCCAACCCATTCAGAAAAAAATCAGCCCGACCTGATGGGATGACGCTTCGGATCCGGCGGCAGCCCACCTGCACCCCCGCGTTACACGCTCGGGGTCTACGATTACCTTTTCCTTTTCCAGTGGGGGCCGCGCTGCCACCCCCACCGCTGCCCGCCCCGCCGACGGCTGCGCAGGATGCCTGGGGATCCTTCCTTAGCCTCTTGCTCTGAGGTCGGACACTGGACCGGAGGAAGTGATGCTGGTCGTGGCCGGGGACCGGCGGGCCAGAGGCGGGGGGGCGAAGCCGGGGCACCGGAGGTGGGACCCCCGTTCGTCTCGCCCCGAAGGGCCGCCTCCTCGCCTTTCTTTGTGCTGCCGGGGGCCCCTTCTCCTCCTCCTGCTTCGGGGCACCCCTCTTCCTCGCCGGCTCGCTTGCCCAGTTTCCTCAAGCCATCCTCGGCGCTGGCGCTGCTGCTGCTGCTGCTGTGGTCGCCCAGCTTGACTGTCATCCTGCCAGGGGGAAGAAGAGGAGGAGGAAGAGGGTGAGGCTGGCGGGCCCAAAACAGCAACCCGGGATGGGTGGCCGGGGGGCCCGCGCCCAGCGGGGGGACGGCCCCCCGCGCGGAGGGGGCTCGGGGAGCAGCCCGGGCGGCCCCCCCCGCCCCCGCGGCCCCCGGGTTCCTTTTTCCCCCCCGCGGGGAGAAGTTTAGCCGCAGAAATTCCGCTCAACATGGCCGCCGTTGTTTGCGACTCAATCCCCTCTCGCCGCCTCGTCCCGACCCAACCGCTCGGCCCACGGGCGGCGCGGGGCCCGGGGGGCCCGCCGCCTCACCCGAGGGGGACCCGCCCCGCCCAGCGGCCCCCGGGCCCGTTGCGGAGTGCACCGGCGGGCGCCCCAGCCCGGGAAGCGGCCCAACTCGGGAAAGTGCTGGGCAGGCAGAGGAGGAGAAAGAGCCACCCTCGGCGGAGGCGCCCGGCCCAGAGCGCGCGGGTGGGGGCCCCCCCGAGCGACCCCCCCCGCCCCGTCCTACCCATGGTGCGGGTCTGCTGGGCCGGGGGGGGCTCTTCTTTCTCCTCACCATGGAGCCGAGGCGAGCCGAGCTCCCGAAGGGGGGGCATTCATATTCCTAGATGCAGCAACCCAGCAGCAGTTTCTCCTCCTCTCTTGCTCGCTCGCTCTCAGTGCGAGCGAGGGTGTGCGCCTGTGTGTGCCTCTGGGTGTGTGTGTGTGTGTGTGTGTCGGAGTGTGTTTCCCTCTTTCTCTCCAGGACGGGGACTGCAAAGATTTCCAACTCTTCCCCCCCACCCGCTATAAAGAGGAAGCCCCTTTCCGACACGCACCCGAAAAAGAAACGCGCGGCTCTTTCTGCAAGGGAGGCGCTGGCCGGGGGAGGCGAACAAAAGCATGGGGGGGCTTGGGGGGGTGGGTCTGGGGGCGCAAAACGGCACACACATACACACAGAGGGGGGCAACCCGCGGCGCGCCCCCACCCCATCACTGCGTCTGCCCCCCTTTTGCTGAACGTACTTGCTCTTACATTGGAAAGCTGGAGGGTGCTTTATTTGTTGGGGGGTTAAAAAAGGGGGGGGACAACCAAGTTAAGGTGGGTTGGAGGAGTTCAGCAGAACTTATTTTTTTGCAGGGGAGGGGAATATAACCCCCCCTTCAGTATGGAGAATAAATGGCTGCTGAACGTTTAGATTCCAAGCAACTCCCTCCTTTCTGTCCTTATGGCCTCTTTCCAAATCAGGGGTCACCCACTTGCCAGGTAGAACTTTTTAATCAAAGGGGCTATCCGGACTTGATAGTGACCCCTTTTTTTCTGAGAATCACATAACTGGGCTGATTATAAAAAAAAATCTAATCTAGGCTGGAAGCCTGCAAAATGGTATTAACCACTTAAAGCCCCCTTTTTAAAAATAGTGCAGAAGAAAACATTTGAAAAGATGCAAAGCAAAACATCTTTCAACATCTATCAGGGCACACAGAAATATCAGAAGAGACAGCTGCTTGGAAATACACTCTGAAGAATTAAGCATTCTTCAGGATATATTAAGTGGCCAACATTTATGACCAAACACACATTTTCAGACTAGAAATCACAATTCAGCTCCCATCAGCAAAGGGCTAATAACTAGCATAACAACAACAAAACAACAATAATAGTAGTAGAAAGGTGTTTCAGGCAAAAGATTCAGCACCCTTCAAAGAATATAATCCTTTGAGAAGATAGGGCATATACATTCATTTCATAAGCTTCATTGGGAAGAGAACTTGAATACAGAGTATTCTTCTATTTTATACCCATTTTCAGAACATGATACCAAGATGGAAGCTCCCTGACTTCAGTGGAACTTAGTTCCAGAAAGTATTAGAAAAAAAATCTAATCTAAAAATCTTAATCCTTTAAAATCACATTCTTGGTACACTTTTTATTTATTTGGGGATACCCTCGTTCAGCCTTGGACAGGGTCAAAAACGGCCAAATGAAAACAATACGGCATTATAATCAACGATCTGCAGAATTGGCTGTCCAGGTTCACAAAGGCAGAGAAACAGGTCCATGGGCCATAAACAGACATGTTAAAGATGATGTTAAATAATCACATATGTTATTAGGCTATTAAAATATCCCCGATCCATACTTGGGGGATGATTAAGTAAAGGCATGACACCCAGATAGGGAAGTGGCATTGTCAGCAGGCTGGAGCTACTGGCCCGTTCCAACATGCCCAACTGCATAATAATAATAATAATAATAATAATAATAATAATAATAATAATAATTGAATTTTACCCGACCATTCCTCCCCCCCCTTCCACATGGCTGCCAGATTTCCATCCCTCCCCGCATCCTCCCCAATCATTTCCCCCACCGCACCGCCACCTCTGCTGCCAGAGACATTACCTCGGTCACTATTTATTCCTGCCACCGCTCTATGCCCTCCCCTCCGATGACACCTTCCCATTTTTGCCTTCCTCATCCGCAGGCCCCTCTTTCGCCTTCGCGGTGCAAGCTGACCACCGCCCGGCCTCGCCTCTACCGTCCCTCTCTCCTAAGGAGCCCAGCCGGGGCTCCCCATAAAACTCCTCCCTGCGCCCCCCTCGCGGGACCCCAAGGTGGCAAGGCGAGATTCCGCGGAAGTCAATTCCGTTGGCCGATGTGCATCGCACGCTCTTGATGGGGCTGCAGCCCATCGCCGCTTTGCAGAGCGGGCTGGACGGGCGGGGAGACACCCCTCCCCGGCATCCAGGGTCCCTGGGCCCTGATCCTACCTGATGCATGGGAATCCCCCGGCAGCAGCTGCGGCGGGGCACCAGATCCCGGCAGGGCGCAGGCCGTTCCCCGCCCCGGCGGCTTCTCCGCCCCGCGATGCCTCCGCAGGCGGGCGCCTTCCAACGCGGCCCCCTCCTCGACTCACGAGCGCCCCGGTTTCTTCCGCTTCCTCGTTGCCGCCACGCACCGCGCGGAGATCGGAGAGAGCCCGGCGCGCGAGCCCAGGAGGCCCAGCGGAGAGCGCTACAAGCCACGCCTCCGCGGGGGAGGGGGGAGAGAAAGAAAGACAGAGAGGAAAAAAAAAGAGGATCCCCAAACAAATGTTTTCATTGGTCAGCGGCGGACGGACGGGAGGCGGAGCGCGAGGACGCGGAGGCAAAGGTGACCAATCGGAGCGCCGCGCGCGGCAAATGACTCGAGACGCCCAGGGCGCGAGGAGAGGCGGGATGAGGGAAGGGAGGGGAGCACGGCGCCGGAAGTGGTTGAGACGGACGCTACTGGCTCCGAAAAAGGGATGGGCGGGGATTCAGAAAGGGGAGGGGACTAGGGCACTTTCTGGAGCGTCAATTGGCTGATTCCTGTTGGATGGGCAGGGCAGAGGACCATTGCCAAAAGAAGTGGAGCAATTTAAAAGGCTACAGGCAGCACTATTTTCCCGCGAGTACGCTCTGTCGAGGCGATGTTGTGCAACTATTTGTGGTTAAACTAAACTGATGAGATAGGGACTTTATTCCATGAAAACTATTGCTATTATAAAAATAACGACTAGTAACGTCAGCCAGACGACAGGCTTCTTGTGGTTCTTGGAAGAGGAAAAATCACACGTCATTTAGGGTCGTGCATTGGTTAAAAAGTTGGATCAGGAAGGGGAAAAGTGGGATCCGGGTTCAAATGGCACCCGGCCGTGGAAATGCACTGGGTGCCCCTTTTTTCCTCCGGCTGCTCCATCTCGCAAGGTGGTTGGGAAGATGGAATTGGGAGTGACTGTCATGGAGACCGCCTTGAGAAATGGAAAAGTAAAGCAAAGCATGACTGCAAATGGCAGACAACGAAACTGACCTTATGATGTGCTCACGCACGTTAGATTAATCTTATGTGGTCATTTATGTGGCTTTTCAGCCTGCAAAATACGAGGAACACCCGAAGACGGCGGATTGAGTTACAGGGCTAATTTATGCATTGGACGGAATCCAATGAGATATCCAAAGAAGGGAGGGGAGAGGAGTGTTAGAAACATAATTAGCTGCCATATAAAAGTCGAATCACATTTAAAAGAGACATCTTTTCCAACCCTTCTTACAGATGCCGGAGATGGATAAAGGGGCTTTATTTATTTGGAAGTAAAATACTGGCGCTACCGTCGAGCTCTCTCGCTTCTCCACGGAAAAGGCGGGGAGGGACATTTTTGCACAGAAAGAATGAAACATCTGCAAGAAAACAAGGCTTAGAGAGCACCAAGGACTCCACAGACAGAATTTGTTTGCTTGAGAAGAAACCAACAGCAACACGTGGGGTGTGTTTTAACGCCTATTTGGGCAGAAAGTTCAAAATGGGGGAAAAAATGATTTGCTTTTGCAGACCGAAGAGCGCCTTCTCCACCGCTTGAAGAAGCGACGCGCGAAAGCGTTCGGGAATTTCCGTCCGGCGTCCCCTTCGGGAAGCCGCGGCTCTCTTCGCTCCCCCTTCGGGTATTTCCGTGGCAGGGCGCTCGCCGTTGCCAAGGGCAACGCGAAGCCTCCCCTGGAGTCGGCGGAGCGGCCCGCCAGGCCTCGCTCGGGTTCGGGCCGCGCCGGGAGCAGGTAAGGCGGCAAAGTCGGGGGTGGGGGGACTCGCCTCGCTGCTTTCGAGGCATCTTTCGAGCGGGGGCGAAAAGGAGAACCTTTGGCCCAGCTAGCACTCCGGGGGAGACTCCGGGGGCTTTCTATTCCTACCTGGCCTTCTCCTGAAGGGAAACCGTGGGTTTTCTGGAAGCGTGGATGGGAGGCCACTAGGAGATCCCTGGGCTGGCAAGTCGGGAAAACATCCCAGACGAAGGCAAAGGAGAACCCCATGGCCGTGTTATTGCCATGCAACCTATGGGGACGTGTCCATGGAGTCCCTAGGAGTCCAGCTGGGCTTAACTGTCATACAGGAGGTCCCCAATGGGGGGTCAGCAAGTGGAAGCACCTAGTTAATCTTGGCTAATCCCCCCCCCCATTCTCATAATCCCTGCTGGCCCTTCATAAGGCTTTAAAGACATGGTTGTGCTACTAGGCTTGGGGATCCAGATGTGTGGCAGAGCCTGTGCGATGTTTGTCTTGATTTGTTTCCTAGTGGTTTGGTGTTTTTTTTTACCTCGGCTGCTGATTATGTTTGTATTATTCTTATTGTTATATGTGGCTTTATGTTGTTTTTAAATGCCGTTAGGTGCCCATTGTGATTAATTTGAAATAAATAAATGCTAAGTGGGATCAGATCTACTTAGTTTTTGGACAGGACACCACCAGAAAATCTCAGGGCTAGAGGCTAGCCTGGGGAGTTGACTCAAAGGAGACTTTAAGGGTTTTTTTTAATGATATAGCAGGCAGTGTTAGCTTCTCCTCCTCTTCCATGCATTACAAATGCAAACATCTGCAATGTTTAACTTATTTGGTTTGATATGGCCACCCACTCCAGTAGATTCTGGGCAGCTTTGAACAGGAGCAGCAGTCTTACAATAAACCATTTGTATTGTTGGGATCTTCCCCGATTACCTTCTAACAGTATGATTTGCCTACTTGGACTCTTCATTCCTCCCACATTCCAGTTGGAGCAAGAACACTTTTAACCTGTGTGTATTGCCCTCCTGTAATAAGTGTATTGCTCACTTGAGGGAATGGTATTAAAGGCAAAACTGAAGTACTTTGGCCACATAATGAGAAGACAGGATACCCTGGAGAAGATGCTGATGCTGGGGAAAGTGGAAGGCAAAAGGAAGAGGGGCCGGACAAGGGCAAGATGGATGGATGATATTCTGGAGGTGACGGACTCGACCGTGGGGGAGCTGGGGGTGGCGACGGCCGACAGGAAGCTCTGGCGTGGGCTGGTCCATGAAGTCACGAAGAGTCGGAAGCGACTGAACGAAGAAACAACAAATTGCCCTCCTGTGCATTTTTGCTTCTGGTGGGAGGGCAGGGAAAGAAAAGGTATAACATTAAATTAAGAGTTAAATAATGAATGGGTGGAATTAATTCCTTCCGCTCACAAAGAAATTTTATTTTTGATTTATTCATTTTATGTTTGAACATGTAAATCACCTTTCAGTCTCATATTTGGGTCTCATTCTTCAGCTGGTTATACAATAAATACAGTACTTTCTTTGTCTCATAGGTATCTGACCATGGCTGTGTACATTGATCATCGAATAGAAGCTCTTGAGTCCCGTGGACCCCACTCCCACATAGCTTGGCACCGTCTTCAGCCACTTTTGGCTGTTGCATCCATTAATGCAAACTCTGGTGGTTGTGTGGATATTTTTCTAGAACAGGCAAGTGTTCTAAAACTAATTTTTGTCTTGGTCTAGTCAAGTGCTAGGCATTATTTCACATCTACTTAGTATATGTAGTGCATACACATACAGGTTTTTAATTAATGTAAATGTTGGTTGTTGTGGGTCTTCCGGGCTGTAAACGGGACACAAAATCCTATTTGAAAACACAGAAATACTGGACAACACCAAAAGCCACTACACCAGATTATACAGAGAAGCCATTGAAATCCACAAACACCAGCACAGTTACAATAAAAAAGAAAGTCTAAAAATTAGCAAAACCTGGCTACCAGTCCTGAAAAACACAGCCTGCAAAAGGTCAATGAACTCAGCCCAACTACCAGGACATGGGAATACTTCTAACAATGAACATGCTAATCACGCTCAGCAGCCACTCGTTAACATTTCAACACAACAAAAAACCCCACCTAATCTCCTATAATTTAGCTCTATAAATAAAAAACATTGCCAAACATTGCCATTCTACCTGAGCACAGAAAGAGCCTTCTGTCTGTGCTCCTGCCCTCTGAAGATGCTGGCCACAGATGCTGCCGAAACGTTAGGAACCACAACTTCCAGAACACGGCCACACAGCCCAGAAGACCCACAACAACCATCGGCCGTGAAAGCCTTCGACAATACAATGTAAATGTGTTGAAGGCCCTTGAGATTGATTGTTGTCATGACTATTATTGCTACTGAAGTTTGCGTATTAGGTATGTTCGCCGCCTTGAGTTACTTATAAAAAAAATAAAGGGATAAAAATAAAATACAAATAAAAAATAAAAATAAATAAATAAATGGCCACTTGAGTGACAGAGGACAAAAATGATAGTGGATCTTAGCAATTGCTCAACGAAGTTTGCTTTGATGTATCAGCCAGATTTATTAGTTGTACTGCTACTCGCCTGTCTTTTCTTCATATCCTGTGGCACAGGCAGAGAAGGAAAGAGTATTTGGCTTTATTATTATTTATTTATTTACATTTATTGGCTGCCCAACTCTTTAAGTTTGTAGGCATTTATTTATTTATTATTTAAACTTGTATTACTGCCCATCTCCCCCAGTCGGCGGACCTTGGGCGGTTCAAAATACAAATAGAAAATCACAACATCAATAAATATAAAATCCAAGGGCGATGGCTATTAATACTAGGGAGGGCTTCATGGGATCAGCCAGCCCCAGGAGGAACTGTTGGCATTCCCATCCCAGGCAATTATGCAGCATCTTTCCACTGCCTCTTTCAGAAATGTAGTGTAGGAGAGAACTACTCTTGTTCCCATGCTCCATTTTAAAAATGTCATCCCCCTTGTCCATCTTCCACTGAACTTCAAGCACACGACAATGGGAATGAAATCTCCTCCTTTTCCATCGAGGGCAGAGAGGAAAATTTCACTGAGCCTTTCAAAAGCTGTCACCTAGCTTTAATGAGGGACAGTTGACATATTCTGCTCTAGCTCCAGGTTAGAGTAAAATTGCCTTTCCTTTCTGTTCCTGGGGAAGGAAAAAACACATTTATTTCTCTGCAAGTTGGGCTTATGGAGGTAGGGCCAGGAACAGCTTCCTTCAAACCTGGAGGAGGAACACTGGTTTGTTCTATTACACATTTCTTTCTTTTCCTGGCAGTGCGTGTATCCCTAAAAGTTTTCTCCAGTTCCAAAGTTCACCAGAAGATTAAAAAAAGAAATGTCCCCTGCATTATACTGTACATAAACTTAGATTTATTCAGAGGACGGAGATTTATTGAAGGTTTAGACAAATATATATTTATATTTTTTATTTTATATCTTGCACTTTTATATTTATATTTATACTGCATTGTTTTAGCAATATGTTATTCTTTTAATTGTCTGTAAACCGCCCAGAGTCGTCGTAATATGAGATGGGCGGTAAAGAAATAGGACAAACAAGCAAATAAAAATATATAATGATGCCGTTCTCTCCTTGCTCTTTTCTTCCCCCCAGGGAGAGTATGTGTGTGATGCACACTTGGAAAGAAACTTTCGGGCCACGTGTCTCAGTTGGCATCCCTCCAAACTGGTCGTGGCAGTGGGTTGTGAGATGGGGGATGTGGTGGTAGTAAATAAACAAGACAAGGAGCATCATGCTGTGCCCTCCAACCATAATGCTGATATTTCAGTCCTAAATTGGAGCACCAATGGTACGCGTCTTGTGTCCGGAGACAAAGTAAGTAGCAAGATCAAAACGGTTTCTGAATAGCACTTCAATGCACGTTCTGTACATTGTCTGTTTAACGCAGGCTGTGGAAACTTTCCTTGTCGATGTGAGTTTTTCATTTACTTGTAAAGGGAGGGGGAAAGTCAAGTGTATTTTTCCAAGGCTTTTTATTCTCTTTTGCCAACATTCAAAGGAGAGAACAAAATGGTTGCAAACTGAAAGTTAAACCATGCGACTTGGGTGATCCATTACTGGGGTCTTCTATGTTTGAAACACTCAGATACATCGATTCTCTGGTGCTGTTCTGCTTTGTAACCTTCTTTTCCCCCTGCACTTCAGAAACTGCTGTTTGCTCTTCGTTTCTGTGTGTATTTTAAATTTTCAAAGAGGTGAGGAGTGTGATCATTTTAACAGTGAACATTTCCCAGGCAAAACTAGATTGTGGTGTCGCTTTTACCCTACAACTCTAATGTTTTTTGTAAAGGTAGTTTTGCTCTGCTTTCTTCTCTGCAATTGCACTCTTGTTCAGTTACTTGACAATTAGCTCAACTGGGATTTGATTCCGGGTGACCCTGCGCATCTTGGCACTACATTAAGGATTGGCTTATACATATGGTAGGATGTGGTCCTTCAGGAGAGGTAGCTTAAGCTCCGGGCTTTCTTAGATATTGGAGGAAAAATGCCAAGTCTCTTGTGCACTTCCAAGTCAATGGTATTTATCAGCTAGATACCTTTTTGCTGGTGAGCTGGAAGAAACTTGAACGATTTCACGATCTATATTCCAAAGGGCTGAATTGACCCTAGGTGAGGATGGGAAATAGGAAAATGCTCTTCAGATGAACAGAGCAATTTGGCTTGACTGCTTCTAACAGATGAAGATGCTTAGGTGAAGCAATTATTAAGCATGAGATTTTCATTGAAGCTGAGCAGTTTGATGTTTTAGTAGCCTATTCATGATCTACAGCATAGCAGCTACTGTTGGCAGCCTGGCCATGAACCTGCCAGACAGGAAGATCATGATGTGCATGCTGATGCCAATGGCAGCAATGTTCTGAGCCAGGATTTGACACCACTGATAATGTCACCCTATCTGTGCTTCTCCTAGAACACTGAACACTGATTTATATTTACTTCAGAGCAAATTATGGCACACATGAGATTCCCTTGGCATATTGGACAAGAGAAAATCATGAGCTGTTTTAATGTATTGTCGAAGGCTTTCACGGCCGGAGTTTGATGGCTGTTGTGGGTCTTCCGGGCTGTGTGTGAGCGACTGTGCTCCTGCCCTCTGAAGATGCCGGCCACAGATGCTGGTGAAACGTTAGGAACCACAACTTCCAGAACACGGCCACATAGCTCAGAAGACCCACAACAGCCAATGAGCTGTTTTGTTCTAAAAAGACCATGAGAATTGGCGTTTAACTTATTTTGGTTGGTACGCTTACGTATGGCTAGTTATGGAGAACTTGCTTCTTAATCTAAAGTTATCAATCAAGATATAAGCTCACCTCAAGACAAGACAAGACTACAAATTGCAGAACAAATGGTCAATAAGAAAATATTGATAGATTCATCTCTCTTTTGCAGCTCGGTGTTCTTGTATTGTGGCGGATGGATCAGCGGGGTAGAGTTCAAGGTCCCCCTTTGTTAAAACATGAGTATGGGAAACATGTTAATTTCTGCATTTTCCGCCCACCTCCTCCTGGGGAGTAAGTATGACACTTTGACCAGAATTTCTGTCCTTTGATACCAAGTTCCACTGGAATAAAAGCTTGAAACTTCTTTGGCTTTTAGGCATTAGTATCTGTGATGAATCAAATGCCGCTTTCTTCCCTCTGTTTCATGTTTTCTTTTAATCGTTCCTTAGCATTATCTGTTTTTATAGCGTCATCCTCAGGTTGAAACCTTTTATTTTTTTTTAACCTTCTATTTTTTTCATCCTTTTCCTCCCTGCCTTTCTAAACTGTCTAAAAATGTATGGTGTTACTTTCAGCACAGGGTGAGTTTAAAACCAAATGGATGCCTATTGTTTCCTTCTGTGCTATGCCTTAAGTGCCCATCAAAAAAAACCTTTAATACTGGAAAACATGTTTGTAATCATTAGGGGGCTGCTCTGGGCTGGGGTGAGAAATCTCTTGCTGTTAAGAAGAGGTTGTTCTTTCTTACAATAGGAAGCTCTCATCTTGTAGAGCCAAAGGGTGACAACATTCAAATGTCTTGTTCTTGCCTGCAGAGATTTGGTCCAGCTCGCCAAAGCTGCAGTGAGTGGCGACGAGAAAGCCCTGGATATGTTTAACTGGAGAAAATCTGGAATGGGGATGCCTCTCAAAATGGGACCCCAGGAAGGCCTGTCCTTCTTTGTTAGTGTGATAGATGGTAAGAACAAAGCAGCTTTGGTAGTTCTGTTTGGAAGACGGTCTACTGCTTTCGAGGCTCACAAGCACACATCTTTAAAAACAAGAATGATGAATCTTCACGCCCGGTGGCCAATTTGGAAGCTCACAGCTCCACCTGTTGGTAAACAATAGATGCATGATTTTAAATTTGGCAAGTTCCTCATAGCTTTTGAGATCTAAACAAGGCATCATGAGAGCTTTTTCCCCTTGAATCTTGCGACAAGTGGAGAGAGAGAAAGAGAGAGCTCTTTGAATCCGCTACATGTAACTCTCTTATTTGTTCAGACTATTATTTATTTATTTATTATTTAAATTTATATTAGTACTGCAAGTGAATAATGCCACTTTCTGTAGTGTCTTGTGGGCCTCTGTGAATTCCTTTTAGCCTATGCATTCTTGGCTCCCTTTTATTTTTCAGTCAATCAGTTTTTGTCCTTTCATATTAATGCAGTTCTTACCGTGCACGTTTACAGGAAAGGCTTTGGCTACAAGGCAATTCAGAATCCAAAACAGACTCTTCTGTAGGTATTATAGAAGGTCTTGAAATGGTGGGTGGCCTTGCGTAAGCGAACCCAGCACTTTGTCGTCCTGTGTGCCTGAGTGAAATGAAAATGGCTAAGAACCTTTTTCAAGATGGGACGTGAAAATTGTCTCCTAGCCATTTGGAATTTTGAAACTAATCATAGAAAATCCTGACATCCTTATCAATAGTAGCTTTCCTGTCATTTGCAGGAGCTCTAGGTTTAATGGACTCTTGAATTGAAGCCCAACAAACAGGTTTTGTTGGTCTTTGCATCATTTTTTTAGGCGGATTGGAATGAGCCTGTGTGTCCTACCAGCAATGATTTTTGTCTCCAAATTATCTGACTCAAATGAAATTCTAATCTGATTTCAGTCTCAGATGAGCATAGAAAAGAAAAAGATTAACTTTCAATAGAAGAGAATATATGTAGCTCAGGGATGAACTGTGGAGTCCTTGGTGCTCTCTGAGCTTGGTTGTTGGCTTGCAGACGTTTCATTACCTGACAAGGTAACATCATCATCGCACTGAAGATATTACCTTGTCAGGTAATTAAATGTCTACAAACTAACAACCAAGCTCAGAGAGCACCAAGGGCTCCAAAGATTAACTTTCTTGAACTATTATTTATTAGTCTAGTTGTTTAACAGTGCAGCTTATAGGATAGAGTTATGGACATTTCTCTTCAGTTAAACACGTTGCTATATTAACAGAATGAAAAGTGCATTGATATAGATACAGATTAATCATTAGGATACAACAGAGTAAAGAAGAGAAAATAGATGCTAGTATCTTCTCTGCTTTACTCTGTTGTATCCTAATGATTACAGGGGCGTGGTGGCTCAGCGGGTAAGACGCCAGGCTTGTTGATCGGAAGATTGCAAGTTCGGAGGTTCGAATCCCTAGCCCTGCGTGCAGAGTGAGCTCCTGCACTAGCTCCAGCTCTTGCCAACCTAGCAATTCGAAAGCATGCAAATGCAAGTAGATGAATAGGTACCACTTCGGTGGGTAGGTAACAGCGTTCCGCGCGTGTCATGCGGCCACATGACCGTGGAAGCGTCTTCGGACAACGCTGGCTCTTTGGCTAACAAACGGAGATGAGCACCGGCCCCTAGAGTCGGACACGACTGCACAAATGTGCGGGGGGTACCTTTACCTTTTTTTTATCCTAATGATTAATCTGTTTTTCCATTGTAGTTTTCTCAACCACCAAACTAGTGGGTGGCAGCAGTTGTAATACTTTTTTTTTTTTTTTTACTATGATAGAGTTTACCATTTTTAGTACATTTCTACAAGAATCCTTGTGGCATACGCAGTATTTGTCTGTGTCAGCCCTTCAAGGTAGGCCAGGTCAAGAAACAAATCCCACAGGGATTCTGCGGGTACTACTTTATTGTTGTAGGGTATTGTAACAGAAACTTGGAAGGCTGTAAACTACTTTGCCGTTTGAGGGCATCCGTATTGGTTTTATGATCCATTAGAAGTTTCCTTTAATACGTTACTGCTTCCAGTAAGTTTCTTTCCAACATTCTGAAAAATGCATACATTGATTTCCCTCACTTTGAGATTATTCTTTTACTGTCAAATCCTGAGTTTGGGATGGTATAAGATTCATTAGATGGCCGAGTGAATTACACAATTGTTTCCATTGCAGGAACTGTGCATTATGTGAGTGAAAGAGGGAAGACAAGCCAAGCATTGTCTACAGAGAGTTCAGTCCAAAAAATGTTGTTCATGGAAAAAGATGTCTTAGTAGTAATAACGGAGACACTCCTCTTATCCCTTCACAAAATTTCTCCCGAAGGAGAAGCAGATGAACTTTTGAAGGTAAAGAAACAGGCTTTGTGATACGTTACTTATGAAAAAGTTAATTCTTGTGGTTTCTAGCAAGTCTACAAGCTGCACCAAGGAACCTTGAGGTCTACTTTTTATAGATACCTGAAATTGAAGAATCAAGATAATTTATGAGCAAATACATTGAACCGCCTTTTCAAAGTTATTTGATCCAAAATGTGAGCCACTTTTATTCCAGGGCACATACTTTACTTTGACTGTAATCTTTGAAAGAGGAGTAAACTCAATAGCTTTGCATGCCGAATGTTCCAGGTTCCAATCCTCGGTAAAAAGGTAGCAGGACTGAAGAAAACATACGCCTGAGGTTTCTGTTGATGGATATGGCAGCTTTGTGTATTTTTTAATATCACCTTCAACAAGGATCGCAACCTGGATGAGAGCAACAGGCATGATCTTGTTTGCTCTATTTTGTTTCTATTTTTGTGCATCCCTCTTGACAGCTTAAAACTGTCCTTCACACTGAAGCAAAAGGGGATTCACCTACTTAGCCTGGAAGCTTTTTGTGTTCTTCTGAGCCCCACGGGAGTTTAATAGCAAGGCTATAATCGGTCTTAGATCTTTGGCTGTAATAGATCCCTTAGTCTTGGTGGTGCCACCAGGCTCTTGGTCTGTTCTCCTAAAAGCAGTGAGCTTTAAGCAAAACCACATTTGTGCCCGAAAGGATATTAACCATTTGGGAAATAAGAGCATGATTTGCTATAGTAAATGCTACTCCCTCTACCTTCAACCCATTGCTGTCTCTCGGCTTTCAGTGCAATCACCTCATTGGTTAACTTTTGTTACCAGGTGAAGTTGAGTGGAAAGATGGGTCATCCTACAGATATAATTTTGATTGATCATAGCCTCCTTATCACTGCAACAAGTGAATCCGTTCTTAGGTAAGAAAATGACTTGGTCTTTTGAGATGCTGCCCAGTTTGCCTACAACGGGGGTGGGGAACCTTTTTTCTGCCAATGGCCATTTGGATATTTATAGCATCATTTGTGGACCGGGGGCGGGGTTTGTGGGTGGGAGCCAATTGCACGGAAGGGGGCGGGGTTTGCGGGCGGGAGCTCCTAGAGTTATTGAATTTCGAGTCCCGCCTGCGGTTGCCTTGGCAGGGCCAGACCAAATGATTTCGCGGGCCTTATACGGCCTGCGGGCCGGACGTTCCCCACCCTTGACCTACAACATTGAATTATACGTAATTTAGGAGCAAAGAGGTGCCTGTAAGAAGCCCTGGGACCTCACGTGCTGCTGCTTTCTTAAACAACCGGGTAAAATACTGCTAAACTGGCTTGTTTACTAGTTTACCAGAATTTCTTTTCAACCATGACTTCTGCCTCACATAGAGCAAATGTCAGAAAACTGCGAATGAAACCGAACTAATTTATTAATTCAATTTATATGTCCTTGTGGTCATATAGAAATTGGGGGGGGGGGTTTAAGGCTATGGCTTCACATCAGATGCCCATAGTGCATAGTTGTATTATTTTTCAGATAAATCTTACTACAACTTTGATGGAAAAAACAGGAAAAGAAACCAGTACCCAGATCCCACCAGCTTGGTGTCTGTAGTTTGATCATAAACCATTTGCTCCTTTCCAGAGAGCTAGTATGTAAATAGCCGCTACCAAAAAGCGTAACCTGGGAATTCATTGCTTAAATCTTTCCTGTGATCCAAACTTGCTGGATGTGGCTTTGGGAAAATTCCTATCCTATTGACTTCGAAGTCACAGATCTGTTGGGAGGACTGTGGAGAGAAAAGACATGAAGAACTTTATACGAGAAACCTGTCTAAATTAAAGGCCTGTAATCACTCTCATCCTGCATCCCTGTCAAGCAGGAGGCCAGCCTAGTGCTTCTGGATGGGTCCTGTTCAGCCATTAATATGACTATTTTTAGAGTAGCCTTAAGTGAGTTGAAGAGATTCACATGGTCTTAGGGACTGGTACAAGGAAAGGAGATGGGAGAAAAACGAATGTGGGCAGGATCAGGCTTTGCAATATTGTCTGTTGACTCTATCTATCTATCTATCTATCTATCTATCTATCTATCTATCTATCTATCTATCTATCTATCTGATTTCTATCACCGCCCATCTCCCTCCTCCGGAGGGACTCTGGGCGGTTTACAATAAGATGATAAAAACAAGAAACATAAAATATACATACAATATAAAAATACCATTATTAAATAATTGTAAAACAAGATTAAAATCCAAGAGGCAAGAATAGTAAAAAGATCAAACTCAGTCCGATGTAGGAGAGGGGCTCCTGTTCACGTTGAGCCACACCTCTTCTGTTATACTGTCTTCTATTTTCTCTGTAGGTTCTGGGACTTGGAACGCGGTGAGAATTACGTCCTTTCCCTAGATGAACAGCTAGGGTTTGAAATCGGAGAATGTGTCCACTGTGTGTCCTATTGCAACGCCAAAGGTACAAAAGATCAGATTGCTTTGACCTTTAGCATCCTGATTACCCATGTTTTAAAAGCCCGTTGGTTTCAGAGATGATCCGTTCCATGGAGGGGCATCCACTAACATACAGTATATAAGGGACAAATTGAATGTATACACGGCACAGACAGTGTTTATGTGTAGAGAGATACGCTGCTGAAGAATAATGTTTGAAGGAATAAATAAGCTTTCACAAGTACCATATGAATTAGAAGAACGTTCCATGCATGTTTCTTAAGGCATAGATAATTTCTCTCCCTTTCACTCATGAAAGATGACATGGTTGGAATGAGATACTGCTTGCTTTAAATTGGTCCTCTGTCTTACACTGGTGTAAGTGGAATAATTATTCTTGTAAGCCACGTTTATAAGAAAACGGTTTCAGCCATTGGGAACCAAACTCGCAGCTTTCCTTGCCGCCTAAGAATTGCTTCTCCCCTGTGCTTCACCTCTTTCTTTTATTCATACTGAAGTTTGATGGAACGCTGGGTTTGGGCAGAAAGAGAGTGAGAACGCTGCTGATGACGGGCTTGACCTGATCTCATATGGCACATTTGGCAGGTCTTCTAGCCGCTGGCACCAATAAAGGGCGAATAGCTATGTGGAGAAAAGTGCCCCTCTCCAGCCAAACCACCTGGTCACTGGAAGGCAAGGACAGATGGAAACTTCAGACACCTACAGAGCTTGAAGGGAATATCATTCAAATTGAGGTAAAGTCACCGGTAGAGTTTTTCCTTCTCTTTGGCTTACTTGGATGCAACACCAAGTGCCAAAGAAGGTACATTCCCATATCAAGGATTCTCAGAGGAAGCTTTTTGGCACATTTGCACACTAGAGATGAGAAGGCCCTGGGGGATATTGCTGAGTGTACATGTATTTTTCTTTTCAATCGTGTCTGATCTTCAATGACTGCCTGGACTAGTCCTTGCAGTTTTCTTGTCAAGATTTCAGAAGTGGTTTGCCATTGCCTGCTTCCTAGGGCTGAGAGAGAGTGATTGGCCCAAGGTCGCCCAGCTGGCTTTGTGCCTAAGGCAGGACTACAACTCACGGTCTCCCAGTTTCTAGCCTGATGCCTTAACCCAGAGCTTTCCAAACTGTGTGTCGGGACACGTTAGTGTGTCAGCTGCAGTGTCTGGGTGTGTTGCGGCTGCTGCTGCCTCCTGGCTTCCATGCAGGATGCATATGATTCTGCCAGCTTGGGTGTACTGTTTCTGGACAGATTTTTGGCCCTGCCATCTATAGCTTCTAGATATCCTGCAGGCTTTTGTTTCAACCTGTTTGGGACATTGATTTCACATTTCTGATGCTTCCTGGATTTTTTGTAAAAGCAAACATCTGTAGATTTCCCAGTCCTTTCCACCTGTCTTTGTAAGTTATTCAACAAACGCTTGACAGATTTTGTATCTGACAAGAATTCATGACCTAACCAATGAAGCTTTTCATTAAAACCAGTTAGATGAATTGCCAGAAAAAGAGCCCCCCATTCACACTACACCATTAAAAAAATGTAATTGTTGAATTCCCCAAACTTTATCCACCCTGTGAGGAACTGTACATTTAGCAAGCCAGTTCAAGGTCAAAGTCAGTAACTCAAGCAGAGACATGAGAACTGATACAGTGGGAACTCGAAGAAGTCATGGATGCTTGTCGTCTTCTCGTATTTTTTTAAGAGTCCATGCCTCTGTACAAAACGCATTTTCTCACTAAAGCTGGTTGGTTAATCCTAATGTGTTTTTCTTCGTTATGTTTCTAGTGGAGTTCCAAGAAGAATCTGTTGGCTGTCAACCTAACCAACTCTGTAGCAATCCTTAGAGAACAGGCCATGTCTTCACACTTCCAACAACAAATGGCAGTGGTACAAGTTTCCCCAAACTTGTTCAACGTCACCTGCTTCAGCAGCAGAATGATGGATAACCTCCGTGTTGATATGCATGTGAATGGAGTGTGTGCTAGCAAGGTATTTTCATCAGATAGATGTTCCTGCTGTCTTGGTTTTGGGGGTGGGGGTGAGGTATAGAAAACATTTTCAGGTAGATCCAGTCTTAAGGCACTACTTGTGAATTTCATTATGTAATCTGATGAACTAAATTCTTGTTGATTTCAGTGAGTTCACTCTTTTTTTAAAAAAAGACTTTGTTAAAGTTTCAAAATACAGATAAAATACAAAGTACAAGTAGTCCTTGCTTAACAACCATTCATTTAGTGACGGTTCAGACTTATGACGGTGCTGAAAAAATGATTTAAGACCAGTCCTCACACTTATGACCATTGCAGCATCCCCATGGTCATGTGATCACGATTTGGGCGCTTGGCAACCGGTTTGCATTTATGACCGTTGCAGCGTCCCATGGTCATGTGATCACCATTTTTTACCTTCCCGGCTGGCTTCTGGCAAGCAAAATCAATGGGGAACCGCATGATTTGTTTAACGATCACATGATTTGCTTAACGCCTGCAGTGATTCGCTTAACAACTGCCACAAAAAAGGTAATAAAAGTGGGTCAGATTCGCTTAATGCAGGGCTTTCCAAAGTTTTTCCCGCGGCGACACACCAACCGGCGTTGGTGTGTCGCTGCGGGAAAACCCAGAAGTGCCGTCCTTGCGGCAGCGCGCAAAAACCCGGAAGCGCTGCTGCCGCTTTCGGGTTTTGCGCACTGCAGTTGGTGTGTCGCCGCGGGAAAACCCGGAAGCGCTGATGATGATGATCAGCGCTTCCGGGTTGTGTGGCGACACACCAGACTGTGTGTGGCGACACACTGTTGTGTCGCGACACACAGTTTGGAAAGCTCTGGCTTAATGACTGCTACACTTAGCAACCGAAATTCCAGTCCCAATTGTGGCCATTAAGCGAAGACTACCTGTATAGAAAAGCTTGAGGAAAGAACTAAAAGAAAAGAAACGAACTAAAGTGCAGAAATATTTAGAAAGAAATACAAAGAAAGTGACTTCTGACCTTCTTCAACACAGATATGAATACAAATATATAATCCCTTAATCTCTTACTCTTAACTAAACCTTAATAAATATTATTTCTATTAAAAATAACAATTTAATCATCAAAACCCAAAATCAAAACCTCATTTTTTTCAGTTACAAGCAAATAATCCAGAAGCGGTTTCCACATAGAAACAAATCCAGTCACAGTATTTTCTCTTATCAGTGAGTTCACTCTTAATGTGCCTCAATGTGGATCCCAAATGAGTTCTAAGCTGTCTCTCCTGTCTCTGCCAAAGGACATTCAGGGAAGCTTAATAGAATTTGATAATGTTGGCAGCCATCATAGAAGATAGTAGTAAGCAAAAATGGTGCTTTTGTATAATAATGAAAGTAACAGCACAGCACCCAGAAATACAATTTGCCGGAGTGCCAGGCAAGGTAAAGCAAAAACAAAAACTATAATAATTGAAATTAATAGACTTAACTTTCTGAAACCTGAATAAACAGCATATATCTTGCCAAGTCCTAAGAAATAAAGATCTAAGTTCAGACAGAGTTCTACCATTTTAGATGGGGTACAGCCAGAATTGAAGCATCCACCCAGGAGCTGTTGTACCCTGATAAATTTGTAAATTCACATGGAAGCAAACACTTCTGAAAACAAAGCTGCATACCGTATGGAAACTATAATATATTGGTTGGCCCTAAAGAAGTGGTACATAATTTTATGGTCTAGATTAGTTTGAAACACATATTTTTAGCTACTTTTTTGATCCCGCATTTTAGGATGCTGTAGCATTCTGGAACGGAAAGCAAGTTTCTGTCTTTGAACTCTCAGCTGCCACTTTACGGAATTCAGGTAAGATGAATGGGTTTGAACGGAATATCTTGTGCATATTAGAAACGAATATAGAATGTCAGTAATTTGGTTTTTTTAGAGAGAGACAAGGGAAGAGAAAAATAGGAATGTTTCTGTACTAAAAGAAAAGGATGGATTACATTTTGGGAATTCCTAATATTTTAGTTTCCTATAGACAGCATTCAGGGATCATATAACTTATAGCTTATTGGGTGAAGCTTAGTTGTACATATCAAATAGGTTAGGGCTGTTGTAAGAATGTTTCTTTGAATGGTTCCAGGTTCTTTCCTCTGTGAATCCCCTGTGCTGGCTATGCATGAAGAGAACCTTTACACAGTTGAGCCAAATCGGGTTCAAGTTCGCACCTGGCAAGTAAGCAAGCTGGCATTAAATGATGGTGGTTACAGCCACCTGCTTGAGGACACATTTTTAGATTTATGGCACTGCATTTGTGGTTTGAAGAAGACTTTTCTGTCCATATTGTCTGGCCAATTAGCAGTACTGTCTAAAACATTCTGGGTTTTTCCTGTCACAATGGGTATACAGGTAGTCCTCATTTAACAACCATTTGTTTAGTGATGGTTCGGACTTACAATGGTGCTGGAAAAACCGACTTACAACCGGTCCTCACACTTACGACCGTCACAGTGTCCCCGCAGTCACGTGATCACGGTTTGGGTGCTTGGCAACCCGTTCGCATTTATGACAGTCGCAACATCATGGTCACGTGATCGCCATGTTCGACCTTCCCAGCTGGCTTCTGGCCAGCAAAATCAAGGGGGAACTCTGATTCGCTTAACGACCATGTGGTTTGTTTAATGCACGCAGTGATTCACTCAACGACCGCCACAAAAAGACGTAAAATTGGGTTGGATTCACTTAATGACTACTTTGCTTAGCAACCGAAATTCTGGTCGCAGTTGTGGTCATTAAGTGAGGACTGCCTGTAGAAGGATATAATCAGACAGATAGCAGCAAATTTGCATGGCTGGCTGGGGAATTCTGGGAGTTGAAGTCCACACATCTTCAAGTTGCCACGGTTGAGAAACACTGGTATAGATAGTCCCATTAATGGGAAGCCCCAACAGATTTCAGCGGGGGGGAAATCAAGGTCTCCTACCTCCCTCACATGCAGACTGATCTGCTTCACTCCCCCAGTTGGGAAAAAGGAATCTTGTGTTGATTATTGAATTAATTTGTCATATTTCAGTTTCAGATTGACAGAACCTGTAGTAGCAGGAAATGTGTGAAAGATTTTCCTTATTACTTTTTACAAAATTTCTTTATTCTTGGTTGTGGCAGGCCAATTAAATTGCAGAGTATATTATAGCAGTTCATTTCCTAGTTCCTGGTGATCCGTCAGGTAAAATTGCAAAGAGCCGCTGTGGTCTTTGTCAGGATAGGATGACCAAAGCGAAGGCCCAGTTTGAACCCTTCTGCTTTTCTTCTCTCCCAGGGCACCGTTAAGCAGCTGCTGTCATTCCCTGAATCTGAAGGCAATCCCTGCTTTCTGGATGTCTGTGGGAATTACTTGACGGTGGGGACGGACTTGTCTCACTTTAAAATCTTTGATCTTTCTCGCAGGTACAGAGCTCAGCTATGAACCTTTCCATTGGTTTCTTTTTTAAAATTTGAGGTTGCTACTGAAACCTGTTAGTAAAGATTTTAACACCAAGCAACCCCCAGTCCTTATGCTTCCTGATTAGCTCTTTCTCCCCCCATCTCCATTATCCAAATGTAATAAATAAAATGTAAGAGAAGGGAAAGCGAAGGAAAGGAAGAAAGAGGGGGAAGAATAGACATAGAGCAGAAGTGAACTGAACCACAAGACATAGTCAGACATTAAAAGGTAGAGTGAGAAATCAAGATTCTTTTTTCAGGATTCTGTTGAAGGTATTGCGGGCATTGCGATAAATTGATGCTTTGTCTGTAAGATCCTATTTTGATTACCCTCATTGGTGGGGTTCTATTTTTATTTATATAAAAGGAGCCTTGAGGATGTATTAGTACTTGTTAATTCGGATTTCTCTATGTTCATCCATACCCTTGGTCTAAAAGACTCATTACTGTAAATTCAATTCTTGAACAATTACAGGTAGTCCACAACTTACGACCACAATTGGGACTGGAGCTTCCGTCACTAAGCAAGGAAGTCATTAAGTGAGTCACGCCCGATTTCACAACCTTTTTGCCATGGTCATTAAATAAATCACATGGTCATTAAGTGAATCTGGCTTCCTCCATTGACTTTGCTTGTCGGAAGCCGGCTGAGAAGGTCAGAGATGGTGATCATGTGACCCTGGGACGCTGCAACCATCATCAATACATGCCTGTTGTCAAGTGGCTGCATTTTGATCATGTGACCGCAGGGATGCTGCGACGGTCGTACGTGCGAGGACTGGTCGCAAGTCACTTTTTTTAGCACTGTTGTAACTTCGAACAGTTGCTAAACGAATGGTTGTAAGTCGAGGACTGCCTGTACATGTAGTAAGAATGAAGTGTTTGCTTCAGTTTACCACAATTTGCTTCCTCACTTGAGGCAGAGAATTATGACATGGTGGGTCATTTTTCCAAATTCATAGGATCAGATTGTTTCTGCCATGCTTAGAAGAGATCCAGTTAAATCAATGGAGTTTTTTACTGCCTTGCTCCTATTGGTGTATGTGGGTCTGCCCTATGCATGGCTAAATATTGATCCAACTCCTTGTTAGAAAAATGTCTAATAATAATAATAATAATACCACCAAAAGTCTGAATGCCGAATGAGTACTAACTAATTTGGTTAATTATAGTTTTGATACTCAGTTTGTTGTCATTATAATTTCATAGTAGGTAAGAGGAAACAAAAACATAAGACAAAAGGAATGAGGTTCCATAAGGATATGGTTGGGGGAGATGGGCGGTGATATAAATTTAAATAATAAATTACATAAATATGAGAGGTTGGGAGTAAAGCAATTAAAGAGATGGGGCTGCTCTTTCTTAGTTTTGAAACTAAAATCCCTCATTCACTTCTGCTTTCTTCTGAAAAATGAAGGCTGTGTAATAAACAAAACCCACATGTTGTGAGAAGCTGAGCAGGGCTGAGATGTAATAGCTCCAATTTCCAAGAGGCCTTAGACATGGATGTGTTTACAGATAATTCAGTTTGCACTGAATGTGGTGCAAATAGACTCCCTTATTCTGAGGCCCAATTCGATAAACCCGGCAGATGCCCTTGTATCGGTGCAAACCCTATGAAGTAATTGAAACTTCAGAGACTTGTCAAACTTGAAAATTGTGTTACAAGCTGCGTAACGGGCTCTGCAGCTTCGCTTTTATAATTTTGTTAACAGAAGTTGAAAAGGATACCTTTGCCAGCACAGAGCCAGCACAACCCGATTTGTGTGGGAAGGAAAGAGATTGCAGTCCCATCTGGTGTGATGTTGTGTGGATTATGCCTTTATCCCTTCCTGCCTCACCGAAGGCTCTTAGTACCCATGTACTTAATCATCTTTCATTATCAGTTTTGTAGGAAAACAAAACACACGATAGTTCATGTGACAATTGCACACTGTCTCAGAGATCTTACGTAGTCTCAGCAGGAACTATGAACCCTCATTTCAGCAGCTGATAATATATCTTGCTTGTTTGTTCACAATAAAACAGGCAGAAGGACACTTGTTACTCACGAGGATATATCCTCACACTCCTCTTATACCAGAGTGGGTTTAAGCAAGAAACTAATGTGTAAAGTGGCCTCAACTGAACCCAGAATGACTCATCTGGTTTACTGGAGTCAGCTGGTTTAGAAAGAACAACTTTTTAAAGATAGAGATCTTAAGACGACCATAAGCTAGCAGGGCAATTTTATTTGAGGACCGCCTCTTCCCGATTATATCTGCCCATCCCATCAGATCTGGCAGGTATGTTGTGGGTCCCGTCTGCTAAGTTGCTGGCGGGAACCAGGAGATGGGCCTTTTTTGCCGTGGTGCCTGCCTTATGGAACATCACACACGCACCCCCGAGGTGAGGTTGGCGCCATCCCTGTTAACTTTCTGTAAGCCCCTCAAAACCTGGTTATGTCATCAGGCCTGGGGGTCCCAAGGGAATGGTGAGTTGCTGAGGTGGCACCATTGTTGTTAATATCTGTTGCTCTCTCCTTGCCTTTTAATCATAATATTAATATTTTTTAATTGTTGACTGTTTTTTTATATTACTGTTTTAATTTTTTTTTATTGTACTCCACCCAGAGTCATGTTTTGTGAGCCGGGTGGCCATAGAAATATAATGAATGAAGGAATGGAATGGAATGGAATGGAATGGAATGGAATGGAATGGGAGAATGACCTTGGAAGATGGGGGGAAGAGATGCTGCCTAGGGAACAATCAGATAAAAGGGGGAGGAGCCCACAGCTGCATAACAGCTGCATAACGGTCAAAGAAAGAAACTTAAAAAGGATCCGCCCTATAACTTGGCAGGCAGGAAAAAGGGAAGGCGGGAGGTTTGTATTTTCAGACTTGCAAGATTCTGTTAATGTAGCCTAACAATAAAGTAGAAGTAGCTCATCTGGTTGTGTTTCCTGTCTGGTTTACCTGGGAGGGCTGATATAAATGAATGAATGAATGAATGAATGAATGAATGAATGAATGAATGAATGAATGAATGAATGAATGATTTTGACAAATACCTACTCCAGAATATGAGTCCTTTCTGATCAGGCTGTTTTAAGGCTCTTATCTTCCCACAGAGAGGCAAAGGTGCATTGCAGTAGCAAGGCCCTGGCTGATCTGATTCCAGGCGCGCTCGGGATTGCATCTGTGAAGTGCAATGCAAGCGGCAACAAAGTTAGCATTCTCCTTAGCAAGGTGAGTCCGAACAACCCCTCCTTTAACATTGAGACTCAAAGGGAACATCAAACCACTAGGCCAAGGTTGCGTTTAAGTGAAGCGTTGGTATTACGTGGCCACGTCCTGTGCTTGCGTGCTCCAATATTTTTTTTGGTCATTCCATCTGCGTTGGAGATGCTGGCAGGGCAGATACAGCCTAATGTATTCTTAAAGTAGGTTTGACTTTTCTCATTCAAAAAATCTGTCCAGATTTTAAAGTATTTTGGTGAACATAATTAGAGACATTTTGAGGGGCCCCTCTTTTTTTAAGAATCTCATGAGTCGCCTATAATCCAAGAAACAACTGGCCCCACTTGGATAACATTGTGGAAAGGATCTGGGACATTACTAATTCTCTCTTCCTTTTTATTTAGTACTTTCCGGTTTTCTGTGCTATCATTACTACCGCATGGTGAGATAAGTATATCTTTTTTTAATTCTTGTAGGCCGATGGCAGTCTTGACCCCAGGATTTGTTTCTACGACATCGAAATGGACGTGGTCACCCTGTTGGATTTTGAGTCGGGTCGGCAAAAAGAGGCTAAGGAGATGCTCTCCTTTGGGCAGGAGGCTGAAGGGTAAGTTTTTTCTTTTTGTGTCGGGTATTGTGGAATATAAAGGTAAAGGTTCCCCCCGCACATTTGTGCAGTCGTGTCCGACTCTAGGGGCCAGTGCTCATCTCCGTTTGTTGGCCGAAGAGCCAGCGTTGTCCGAAAACGCTTCCACGGTCATGTGGCTGCATGACGCGCACGGAACGCTGTTACCTACCCACCGAAGTGGTACCTATTCATCTACTTGCATTTGCATGCTTTCGAATTGCTAGGTTGGCAAGAGCTGGGGCGAGTGCGGGAGCTCACTCCGTCAGGCGGGACTATGGATTCGAACCTCCGAACTTGCGACCTTCCGATCGACAAGCCTGGCGTCTTCGGACAACGCTGGCTCTTCGGCTAACAAACGGAGATGAGCACCGGCCCCTAGAGTCGGACATGACTGCACAAATGTGCGGGGGGAACCTTTACCTTTACCTTTTTACCCATTCTTATAAAATATACATTCAATACATGCAAAAATGGTGACCATGGGACGCTGCAACGGTTGTAAATGTGAACCGGTTGCCAAGTGCCCAAATCGTGATCATGTGACCACGGGGACCCTGCAACAGTCATAAGTGTGAGGACCGGTTGCAAGTTGGTTTTTCAGCACCGTCATAAGTCCAAACCATCACTAAACGAATGGTTGTTAAACTAACATAGATTTGCCACTTGCATAAAATGGAAATCTCTCTTTCTCTCTCTGCCTATTCCAGGGCTTATATCCTAGGCCTTTTCTTTCCACCTTTTCAAGTCAATGATAAATTAATCACTCTGTTCCCAGCCTTGAGATTAGGGGCCATCTGCTCATTGTTTACATAATGGTTCTGCCTGGCCCAAGAACCACTGATTTCTATCTCGTCAGCTTCGGTCATTACACTCTATATTTTTTTATTAATGTCATTATTGGCCTCATCTTTGAATGGCACTGAGCTGTCCAAAGACATGTTGTTGGCTTGGGTAATGAGCAAGATAGCTTTCTTCTGCTTTCCATGTAGAGATTGTATCCAAACTGCCAGTTGAATTTTCTCTCCAGTGATGGGATTGTGTCCTCCACCTCATCTGTTGCTGTTGTTCAGTTGTTAAGTCGTGTCTGACTCTTCATGACCCCATGGACCATATCACGCCAGGCCTTATCACCACATCTGTGGCACTGGGTAATTTAGAAAGTCCAAATCTTAACAATTTTGATCTTCGACAGAGAAGACCAGCTGAGGAAGAATAGTTGGGAGGTTACCACCAGAATCGTCCAATTTTTACCATCTAATACAGTGTTTTTCAACCTTGACAACTTGAAGATGTGTGGACTGCAACTCCCAGAATTCCCCAACAAGACTGGCTGGGGAATTCTGGGGGTTGAAGTCCATACATCTTTAAGTTCCCAAGGTTGAGAAACACTGATCTAATACAATTGTCCCATTCTAAAAGTTGGGACATCCCTAGGAAGACCTATATTTTCATATAGGTAATAGCTTATACCAAAAGTAGCTTTTGTCTCTCAGTTGGATAGATACGCAGCTGGAATGAAGCATGGTTGTGTGAATTGGTCTGTTGCTCATGTACATGGCTTTCATTTTATCCCATATCTGCATTAATTTTGGAGAAATTCACCCCAAAATAAAACTTAATCTGTAACCATTTTTACTTTTCTCTTACCTGCTTATTGATCTAGTGAATGGCTGCGACTTTAAAATGGCTTTGCAGGCTATTCTGAGCACCAAGTTAAAAAAAAAAGTAATTTCTAAATGTAAAAAAAAGATCCAGCAGGGGTCACTGTGAAATAGAAAGGTTTATCATAATGCATTCGAAGAAAGCATTGACATCTTGGAATAGTTTTTACAGAATGTATGCAGAGTAGAATACTTTCCTGCTGCGTGGTGGGTGTGTGCCAAACACAAACCCACTGGAATCTTCAGGTGACCTTTGTTATTTTGTTATCATGAATTTGTGATCTAAAAAGATGTCTCCTTTTATTGGCCTGCTCTTTTGGAGGGGTGGAGTGTCTCTCTTTTTTTCTTCCAGGGGAAGATGAATTGTCGGAATGGTTCCCTTGTTTAATTTTATGTGATTGACTTTCTAACATTTGCACAATTGATCTGTTCTGATCTTTGCAAGCCACCCTTAGAGTGCTCACAATGGGACAAGACAGCAGGACAGCAGCTGATAGTTGCAGCACCATGGAAAGCTCCAATCTAGCAACTTATAGTATCCTCTGGTTGAAAATGGACAGAACCCTTTTATGCCTCCAAGACCTGATGTCTTCTCTCGGACTCCTCCCCTTCCTTAAAGGGGCAGGCCTCATGTTGAAGCCTAGTCCAGGGCGTGTTGACTGATCATAGGCCATGTTATAATGGTATATTCAGGGATCCTTGGCTCAGGAATCCATGATCCAGTGGACTCTTGATTCAGGTTAAGTCATGATGCAGTCTCTCACTTTACAATCTCCCTCTGGTCTGGCAAACCTATGGTGCTTCTGTGCCTAAATGAAAGAGCTCAGGCTGCTTCTTGGAATAAGATTCTTGACTCAGCCTTTGTGCCATGCTCGTCCATTTGAATCTCTCTGATCTGAAAGAGGCTTGATAGTCCAGGATTTATTTGCCTAGGAATATATGTATTTATTTGTTTTTTCGATGTCATTTATCTTAGTGGTCACTTCTGAATAGACACGGATAGTTGTGCTTTTAATTAAGATGGAAACTTGATGTATTTATTTATTAAATTCATATGGTCCTCTACTCTGTGTACATGAGCACAGGTTCATGAACAACATGAGCAGTCTTAAGAAAGCTTCTTTAATCTTAGGATGTCAAATCTCATATCTTGAGTATTTTGACCTTTGATTGAAATTGGGTGTGAACCACAGATCTGTGATCAGACTTATTTCTTCCTTTTTAAAATTCTCTTATTTCAGAGCCACAGAGATTGGTAGGCTTAGATACAAGAATAATTCTTGGGGGGGGGGGGAGGTAGGTTGTGGTAGAAACAAGATGCTATTTATTTCGGCATAAACAAGGAAGAGGAAGTTCTTGCCAATACTTCTTGCCAACTGTGTTTTCTTTCACATTTGATGAAGGTTTCAATTTACTGCAATTGACTTTTGCTGCTAGTTGCTGTTAGCAACAGAGTTGAAATGTGATAATGTGGTCTCCCTTGATGTACCATTGCTGGAGTTCAATTCAACTTTAGTCAGTTGAAGAAGCAAATCAAGTTTAGTTGCAAATCCAGGAGGGGTACTGCTCTTTTGTTGATTTTGGTATCCTTTTTTTTTTTAATCTGTTGAATCGTGTCCGATTCTCGGAGACTGCCTGGACAAGTCCCTGCAGTTTTTCTTGGCAAGGTTTTTCAGAAGTGGTTTGCTATTGCCTTCTTCCTAGGGCTGAGAGAGAGCGACTGGCCCAAGGTCACCCAGCTGGCTTCGTGCCTAAGGCTGGACTAGAACTCCCAGTCTCCCGGTTTCTAGCATTAACCACGACACCAAACTGGCTCTCTATTTTAGGTGGTACTTACATGTTTTGTTAAAGGTTATTGATTAGATTTACACAACTTGACTGTGTTGTCTGCATAGGAAAAACAACCCTGTATATCCAGAACTGTGTGACCGCATCCCTTCTAGTCACTTCTGGGATCAAAATGAACCAAGGCTGTTCATATGTGAAGCAGTTCTTGACCCTAATCAACAGTCATTGGACAAGAAGCAAGAGGCATCGGAAAGTCTGGTATGTTTTTCTTTTTATCTTCCTTTGTGGTTTTGACTGTTTGACCAGTATATTGACATTGTACTCAGCTGTTCAGTGAGAGCCTTCAGTTGGTTGCTGTAGGATCTTAATGATATTCAAGATCATTCAGGTCATTCTCCATCAAAAAAAGCTGATGGCTGCAAAATCTTGTAACAGCAATCGGTTAAAATTAGCTTTTGCGAGTTTAATATGAGATAGAAATAAGTTAGGAACTTTTTTAGTCAGCATTCATATCTCACATATTATATATTAGCCTGAATTCCTCCTATTATTCTTGAATGCATTTTTCAGGCTCTGCAAGAGTGGCAGTTCCTCTGTGCTTGAAGAGAATGTGTTCCCTCATCTTTAGGTGACAGCAGCTGCCTGTAAATCCTTCCTCAAGATGAAAGCTAAAAATGTTCTAGCTTTATTTTTGAATCAAGGACTTTAGGTCCCATGTTTTAAGAGAATAGGACAGTTAACATGTGATGTTCCTAAAGTAAAACAGCAGTATTTGTAGAATATAACTCATGTAAAGTAACCATCTGGTGTGTATAGAGTCCTAAGTTCAGGTTTGAACTATCTTAGACAGAACTGGGAAAGATTCCAACTTTGAAACATAGTCTGTCCAAATAAGGAATATGGAGCTTGATGGAATATTACCTGATTTAGCAAAAGGCAGATTTTTATGTTTCCACAGACTATTTTAGATTTTGATTATTTTAGTTGGTAACGCCTCTTCGGTGAAGTCCATCATTTGTACCCAATTTGATCTCCGTGGGAAGCGATGGGTTGGTATGATGTAGTTTCTGAATCTGTTTGCAGGGAGGCATCTGGTAGTGCACTTGACATATCATCCAGAATGTACTGTATGCTTCTATTCTTGTTCCACCCCCTTGAAATAAAATGAAATCTGGTTTTGGAACATCTAGTAGATAGTTAAATTCCTCAATGCTTAAGCATAGTAGTTTTGATATATATAAAATTGGAGGGAAATTATTTCTTACGGGATTTTCCTGGAATTTTTTAAACAGATATGAGGGTATGTGGAAATAAAAAATTACATTGCCCCAAATAATTGCAGAAAATTTGCTGAAGCATCTAGATGATCATCAGATGTAATTTTTCCAAGGGGTTCTCTGTTGTATTACAAAGCATGTGATTCCTAAATGGCAGAGCTGCATGTTTTTGTGTTATTGGGACATAGGCCATTGCATGTTATGGCCCATAAAACGAGAGGAAGCCTGTAACTCAGCCTTCTGTAGTAGGTGTGCATTCTGTTTCTCTGCCAAGTGAAAATGGAAAATAAAAACAAAACCAAATCATGCTCTACTTCCCCTTCCAGATGGATGTGTTGATAGTATCTTTCTTCAGCACCGAGGAGCATGGCCTTATGCTCCAAGACAGTTTCCCATTGCCATCGACCTACCACTCTCTTCTGGGCATGGAGGTACCACACTATTACTTTGCCAAAAAGGTGAGTTGTCAGAGTTTTCCTTCTCCCATGAAGGCAATTTTGTTGTTGTTGTTATTCTTTATGGAGGAAGAAAAACAGAAGCTGAGTTATCGTGATCATCATCACTTCAGGTGCTTTAGGCACAAAATGAAAACAGCAAGGGAAAAAAGTTACCATTGCTGTTTGCAGGTGTACTAATACTAAAGAGCAACATGAGCGGGATGGGAAGGAAAACGAAATCAATTCAGGCACAAATGCTTCATAAGTTATATTATAAATGTGCACAACTTAAAGATAGAGGCAAGTGACACATTTTCTAAAAGGAGAGTGCTGTAAAAATTCACTTCCCAGGCCATAATTTAGGGACGAGCAACCCTTTTTTCCGCTGAGGTTGCATTCTTTCCGGGGTAAGTTGTTGGGGCTAAAGCAAGCAGGAGTGGGGCTACAGCTAGAAGTAGGTGAGGTCCTTGCTTCTGTCTCTATCATCTTGTTTCCTCTATTTCTGACACTCTTCCTCTTTAATTCCAAGTACCAGATTACAGAAAAAGGACAGATAACTCTCACCAGTGTTCTAAACTGGCTTTCTTGCAATGAGGTTTTAAAATTAGGCTGAGCGCCTCATGAAAATTAGGCCAAGGCCTGAAGGTTGCTTACCCTATTTTTAACATTATCATGGCTGGGGCTTTCCAGGTGCTATTTCTTGGAAGTTTCATGGTGACTTTCAAGAAGAATCCACACCTCCGTATAAGATGTGCTTCTAAAACTTAAGCTGAGTAGCAAAAGATTTTTGCTCATCTTCATGGTTGAATTATCTGCAGGTTCTACTTTATTCCAGGGGCAAAGTAACTTGAAAGTTCTGGTTGGGATTAAAATGTAAATACTCTTTTCCTAAGAATTGATAGAGGGAAAGAGATGTAATGCAGAGGACTTTGTCCAGCAACAGTAGAGGCAATCAGATTTAACTATCTTGTTGATTGCATTCATCCACTAACTCAGGGCTCTTCAGTGGACTGATATTTTGAAAGCAGTAAAAATTCTCAGCAAGACCACTTATCTTTGTTCCAATTTAGCACTTCAGCAGTAAATTCGGAAATCTTTAAAAAGTGTCATGAGAAAATAATGGCAATATGTCCATTGAACGGATGCCATGTCACGATTATTCTTGAATGGTGTACATAAGATCATTCATTGACACGCAGTTAATATTTATCTGCCTTATAGATGAGAAAGAATATCAGAGTCGGTATTTTGGATTAGATTCCCCAAGAATAAAGTTAACCAGGTTTCCACATGGATATATGTGAAGGCATGTTCCTTGCATATAAATGGAATGAAAAGGAAGTTTAAACGACAAAAGTTTACAGTTAAAACCAGGGTTTGTCTTGTAAATTTCACTCTATGTTCTGTCGCTGTTACCTTTTTTTAATATACCTTTTTTTAAAGTATATTTTTTGCTGTTCCTATCATTCTGTTTCTTTTTTTAATTTCTGCAAACCAATAGTTGTTGTTTTGGAGAGGATCTGTCTATAAACCTTATGTAAGTCATTTTTAATGTGACTTTCTCTTTATTCATTAGCTTTATTTGTTTGGAGTCTGTTGTTTTATATATTATTTATTTCTTAGCTCAAAAAAACTAACAATTCTAAGCTCCTTAGAACCAAATCCTCATGAAGAGATGTACAAAGAGTAGTGATCAAAGCCAGGCTTTTCCACCTTGTTGCCCATGTCTATCCTTTGCTATTTTCTTAAAATTAAAACTTGTGTAATAGTCTGGGCAAAATATTCCCCCAAATCTTCATTTCATTTTTGATGAGACTCTAGTGACAATGCAGGATTTTGGGGAAATGCCAATTTAGCAAATCTTGAAAATGAAGAGAAGGGCTGATTCCAGTTCTCATGTGGGTAGCCTGTGAAAATACTTCCCTGTTGCTGTTGTGCCTTAGGTCCTTATCCTGAGAATGACACAGACTGTCTGCTCCTTAGTGTCTGTCACTGTGAAGAATTTGAGATGTTCACATGGAAGGTATCAGAGCAATACATCATAGCCAGTAACAAATATCGGCAAGAGCCAGTTTGGTGTCGTGGTTAAGGCATCAGGCTAGAAACCAGGAGACCAGGAGTTCTAGTCCTGCCTTGGGCACGAAGCCAGCTGGGTGACCTTGGGCCAATCCCTCTCTCTCAGCCCTAGGAGGGAGCCAATAGCAAACCAGGAGACTGAGAGTTCTAGTCCCGCCTTGGCCACGAAGCCAGCTGGGTGACCTTGGGCCAGTCCTCCTCTCTCAGCCCTAGGAAGGAGGCAATGGCAAACTGCTTCTGAAATCTTGCCAAGAAAACTGCAAGACATGTCCAGGCAGTCGCCAGGAGTCAACAGACTCAGGCACACACACACAAACAAATCAGCATTATGTCACATGAGAATGCAATGATGTTGTTGATACTTAATTTGATTCCTTTAGTGTTAATGGTGATTATAATTTGGTTAAGCATAGCCTCACATGTTATCTTATCATGCTGTGCCTCTGAGTACCATTAGCTCATCCTTGTCACATAATAAAAGAATACTATGGATGACCTAATAGTTTATTCAATTCACTGGAGCCTGCTCTTTCCTCCAAGTATCTTGCCCTCTCGGGCATTATTCCAGGCAAGGCCCACCCAGCCCCACCCTTCTGCTTAAGCAGTTAGAACTGCATGATGTGTCTTGAAGTCATAAGCATTAATTCAAAATGTTCAATAGTTAGACATTGAAAGGAAGATTACGCCTGCCCTGGAAAATTAGATAGGAAAAAGTTGGATTGGGTTACTGTGTGCTCAGTGAAGTGAAGATAATTCTCCCATTTGAAAAGTAAATTATTTGGAAGAAAAACTTAGTCTTCCTTTCTGGTAAATACAGTATTTTGTGGGGGAGGGGTTATATTGTGAAAATGGTTTGAATATTAAGTTGGTGCTCCTTTTGAAATATCAGTGTTGAGTGGTAAATATTATTTATTTATACAGGACAGGTTGTTGCTGTCATATATAAACAAATTCTCTCTCTCTCTCTCACACACACACACCCCATCCACACACACCACACAGACAAATATAAATATTTTGCTTGCCATGTGAATTAGTATTTTCTTTTCAGCCAGAAGCTGAGAGAAAAGATGAGGCAGAACCTGGCACAGTCCCGCTGCATCAGATGGTAGCTAGAAGACCAATGAGAGATTTCATTGGGCTGGAAGAATGCGACAAGATGACGTGTGAAGCTATGCTTAACTTCAGTTTCTATCTAACCATTGGAGATATGGATGAGGCCTTCAAATCTATCAAACTCATCAAAAGGTATGATGGTTGTGGGTTTTATCTTCTCTTATTTCTCTTTTTCTCTAGTTTGGTGCATTGCTTACTGGAGAAAAGCAATTATTTGACCTTAGACATGGTGGTGTTACTGGTGTTGCTATGAATGCCCCACTTTATTTGCCATTTATTTCGTTGTTTCTTTGCCCTTTCGTGTTTTGCTTATTCTGAAGCCTTAATTTTTTCACATTGTGTTAGCTCCATTGGGTAGACTAGACCAGAAAATCAACTCCACAGGAAGACTAGAACTATATTGAGATAGGCTATGGTGGCTCAGCGGGTAAGATGCCAGGCTTGTCGATCGGAAGATCGCAAGTTCGGAGGTTCGAATCCCTAGCCCTGCGTGCGGAGTGAGCTCCCGCACTAGCTCCAGCTTTTGCCAACCTAGCAATTCGAAAGCATGCAAATGCAAGTAGATGAATAGGTACCACTTCGGTGGGAAGGTAACAGCGTTCTGCGTTCGTCATGCCGGCCGCATGACCGCGGAAGCGTCTTCGGACAGCGCTGGCTCTTCGGCTAAGAAACGGAGATGAGCACCGGCCCCTAGAGTCGGACACGACTGCACAAATGTGCGGGGGGAACCTTTACCTTTACTATAATAATAGAATCTGGCAAGTCTGACTGTGTTTTCCATCCCCTCCTTTTTATACTCCAGTGAATCAGGGAAATGTTTGCCTGAGCCACTTCTGAATATTATCTTGCTTCTCAGGTCTTTAAGAATGTTTCGGCCCTCTTTGCCTAGGCAACGGTTCTTGCGTATTTCTGTTACTCTCTGCACATAGCAAAGATACCCCAGGAACACAAATAGACACGATGCAGAAGATATGACTAATGAAAGCTAGTTGTTGGGATATTTGTTATACGAGCAGGTAGATTGTCCCATAATATTCAGCAGAAGGTGACATAATTTTTAACACTACAATATTGGTCAGGGTCATCAAGCTTTTTATATCTTGAAATTCATGTCTTTATGTACCAATTTTCATTTGCGCTGAAAGAGCCACGTAACTAATTTCTAAAGATAGCCTATTAACTCCCCCCACCCATGAGATTCATGGGGTAGGGGCTAGACAGGCCTTTTCTGTGGCAGCCCCCACCTCATGGAACTCTCCCCCCCCAGAGGTATGAGCAATCCCTATCTTGTGAATATTCTGTAAGCATGCCAGGTGGTATTGTTTTAGCATACTGTTGGCCCACAGTGGTCCAGAGCGAGGATGTTCCTCATGTATATTTAATGTTTGGGTTTTATGATCATGTATGTTTACTTTGTCTATTGCTTTATGCCACCTAGAATCATGTCATAGGGTCAGGTGTCACGGCATAGGGCCAGGGTATGATTTGGGTCCCTTCTGTTAAAAATGTCGTCTTGTTGGACCCAGGCGCTGTGCCTTCTCTGTTACAGTGCCTGCCCCGTGAAACAGCATCCCTCTGGGGATTCAGATGGTCCTGACCCTGTTATCCTTTTGCGAGGCACTAAAGACATGGCTATTCCCCCAAGTCTTTGGGCCAGGAGCTTAATGCAAGCTCTATTAACTGATGTTGTTTTTATTGTAAGTTTGGAATCTACGGTTTGCAACCTTGGGCATTTATTATCTGGATTGTTCTAATTTTTCGTTCTAACTTTGTACACTGCCCAGGGTAACTGCTGTCAGATGGGCAGTTATATAAATCATTGAAATAGATAAATAAAATAAATAAAATTCTCTGGGGTTAGGGCAGATCATAAGCATTGTAAAAAAATTAAATTCCCACGCCCTCGTTCCAGCATTTTGAGTGTGTTGTTTTCTATTGCAGCTCCCCAGATCCATCCTCTTTTAAAACTAGGGCAAGATTTAAAAATAGATTGGTATATACTATTGCAGTCTGCCATTAAAAGAAAAACAAACAAAAATCATATTAAAGTGCTGTTGCCTTTAGGCCTGTATAAATAATATAAATATATAAATATAAAGCCTCCTTAACTGTTGCCTTTTTTCCTTTAAAGGCAAATCTACCTTTTCAACTTTATTTCTATTTCTAAAACAAACATAGTGATTTCAACTATTACAGTGGAATCGGGGACAGAACCATTTGTTTTTAATTTCACATTATAATGATGGTTATTGCAATATTAGCAGAAATAATACATCTTAAATATTCCAGTATTTAAAATCTTTTTGTAAATGGCAGTTAATTAGAGCACGTTTAATTTTCAGCAGCTATAGAATCTTCCTAGAAAGCAAGCCAGGTAAGCTGAAATGAAGCCCAGTTTTTGATTAAAGGATCGGTCTGTTTAGTCCTAGCAAGATAGCTTTCTAAATCTAAAAAAAACTAGAGGCTTGCTTTGAAGTGTGATGTAAACTCAAGAGCATAACTACACTATGATTTGAATTTTCTCATCCTAATGTGCATGTTTTATAGTACAGAACCTACTGAGAGGTAGAATATACTGTAGCTAAAGGAATTTCAACCTTAATTGTCCACCTCTATTGTCTGGGTATTGTCTACATAGTGCTTAGGATACCACAGTACTTTGTAAATGTTGCACAAATTCATACATTACTTTTTGTCTAATAGTTTTTTGTGCTTTAAAGAGTTGGGTAACCTAAGGGGGGGAAATGGTACCCATGATTGTTTGATTGTTGCATCCAGAATAGAAATAATTCCTCAAGAACTGCAGGTGTCCTATAAGTTTAAGTTTCCATGTTCGTTTTGCCATTTTTTGGGCTTAGGTACTGAATGATATACTTATTTATGTCTTTTATTTGGCATCTAGGTCATGTTATGAAACTCAAGAGCTAGCTTCATTATTTCCTTTCTGAAGAAAAATTGGAAAGTGGAAAGCTAAAGCACAGTTTTGAAGCAGTTATATTACAAAAGTCTCTAAGAAAGAGACATTAAATATTTAGGTTAACAGCCTCATCACCCAATCCTTTCCCTCTGTAATTATCTCTATAGTATTCTTCACTGGTTAAAAATTCTGCTAAATGTTTCATCAAAGCCAATATAATTTTGTTTATCGTGTATCTATTCATCTGACAGGAATTTCTGATGGACTTTTCCCACTCCATTTGGTAAATAAGGAATCATTTCTTTTCTCCAATAAATTTAGTAGGCTGGTCTTCCCATCTAATCCAAGCATCTTCTGGAGCTGCAATGGTTTGACTTTATATTTCAGTATCTACCTTGGCATCTTAAGCACTCAGGAAAAAAAAAGCCACAATTTAGCACCAAATCTCAAAAAGCCTAGCAATCAATTTTTGATTTAAATAATTGCTAAGGGTGATGGAAAGAGAAGCCAAATCTTCCTGCTGTGGGTAGTGCACATATCAGGAAGGATGGCAGCTTTAGAACGAACTTCTTCATCAAGAGTTAAGTGGCATGGAAATGATTCTGAAAAATGGGCTTTAAAGGCAATAAGCTTGAAATCTTAAATATTTCATGCTCTGTTAAAGACATTTCTGCCAAGCTTTCTAAACAGTACAATTATACAAGTTGTCTTTTATTTTGGAGCATTTGCTTCAATGTAAGAAATCATTGTTCTGGCCAGATTAGATGCCTCTAAAATTTTGCGTAATCCTTTCTTTTTAAATTAAATATTAAAAAACCATTCCCGATTGCATAGAATGGGTGAAAAGAGTGACTCAGAACAGCTGTCATTTCTTCTTTCAGACTGCTCTTATTGCCTGTTCCAAAGAAAGAACATTTCTATGCCTGAGCCCTTGAATCTGTTGGTTACTTTCTCGCATAAACAGTTTGAACTTGAAATAATGGGTTGCCTTTTCCCATTACCAGATCCTCACAAAACCCATCTAGTGTAGGTCTGCCACACCCTTTTTTTGACTAAAAGTCCATCAAGATGGTTGAGCTGTTAATATCTTGTGCTGTACACTGGGATGAAGAAAGCATTGTATAATGTAGCTAGCTAGATAGACAGACAGATAGATACAGACAAATGTCGCCCATCTAAGTAATGATGATGGACTTCTCTAACTGAACAGTGAAATTTGTGGTTTTAAATTACATAGCGTATGTATAGAAAGCAGTCAGTTTGCTAAATCTTCCTGCACGGTGAATCTCCCTCTTTTCATCTGCATGTTCTCAGCACGGTGACTCCACGTAGTCATTCTCCAGCCCTCGTCGGAAGCGAGCGGTCAGAGTGCGGCTGATCACGATGACTCTAGGTGCCATGCAATCCTCCCGTCGATGAAGGATGTTCCATATAAGAATGGCAGCAGCCAATGTGGCCAAGAGACAAGCCCCAATGTTCAGATAGCAAGACCAGGACAGGCTGGTGTAGGGTCCAATACGATAGAAAGTCACCAGGCCAATGACCAGGACAAAACCTGAAAGAAAATCAAATTGAAATTTCACATTAATAATCTTCCCGTGATATCTAAATCTTTTGAGTGAAGGACAACATTGGTGATTGTTGCATGAGGGACAGGACTGAGACATACAGGCACAACCCCATTTATAGACATTCTTTCCTTCAGAGATCCCTGACAGAGTTCACACAATAATTTGCTTCTCTCCTCCCGAGATACAGGTCAAGGTGATTATTTAACATTGCTCCGTTCTTAATTAAGTTACCTCCAGGCATTGTTCAATGGGGAGGCTTCAACTGCATCTTCTCGGCCCTCCCCCTGTGGCCCAGAATAGTTGAACAAACAATGGAATACAGTTAGATGCAAAGGAAAAAGTTGTGTTCCATTCCTTCAGAGATACTTGGAAAAAAAATCTGGTGTCTGTCTATGCCCACCATCTGCACCACACTTATTCAAGCTGCATTGGTTGGGAGAAGGAATACTGTATATTTCCCATGGATATTATTGTGCTTTCTCGACCTAGTCAATCAGATGCATTCATTCTAGAAGCTGGCATGAATAGAGTATGCCCTTCATGTGGAGAGCTACTGTATTTGTAGAGTCAGGTTTAGCAAAAATCTGTGGATGTAACTCCATTGACTTGTGGATAGATTTCTACGAGGTAGGCTGTCTGAGTTTGTATGTGTTTAGTTTTTTATAAGATTTCTTAGCCTCTCCAGGAATGTGCATTGCGTGTTGCACATGAGTTGAACCCTGTCAGTATAACAGATTGTTTCTCACCAAAGGATTGGATTTATCAGAGTTAAATTACTGAGTCACACAGAAAGTTTCTCACACCAATAGCCTACCACCAGAACGTGTTTTTAGTTCAAGAGGCCAAAAATTAAGTCTCCGATGCTTTCAAGGAAGAATTGCAGAAACATGGATATTTCTGAATGGGAAAATACTTTCATATATTTTCCCTGGGAAATTCCTTTATCTAGAGATGGATTTCCTCCTGTGGAATGGCAGGAAAGAGTCTGATTTTAAAGTGTGGCAATGTTTTGCTTTTCTTCATCGTGCATTCTCCCACTGGTCTTGAAGATCTTTATGAACATAAAGCATTATCCCACCACTGCTTCCTTCTTCGTGTGTATCCTAAATATCCGGTTATTCATGTTCCAGTGTTGAGGAAACTGAGGTGAGGAGATTTGTCTAGCCATGCAGGAAATCTATCAAGAGGTCAGAAGTAGAACCCCAAACAACTGACCCGGTGTGTTGTGTGAGGAATCACATATCTGTCCTACTTTCCTTTCAGGCAGGTCAACAGCTTCTGACGTGTTTCTTGACAAGCCTCTTGCAACATGTCCATCCCTCCTCTCTCCCACTCCCTCTCCTCCACCCTTACAGGTCTAGTTATTAACTTTTTGATGGAAGTAATTTGTAGGTCTAATTAGCCTGACAAGAACAATATACAAAGAAGCCAATGTGCCTTGCATAATAGGAAAAAAATCAGCTTCCCCTTCTCTCATAAACACTTCCTTAACCACCACCACAACAGAAGGGAATTCACATAGACAAAAGGGCCCCTTTGCAAAAGGAGACTAGAATAAACAAAGGGCAGTAAACAGACATAAAGATCTGCAGATACCATTTCCGTTAGGATTGTGGGCAAGGACAGGTCAATCCTGAATAGGACTGACTGTCTCCACTTTTCTGCATCCCTCTTTGTGCATCTATGGCATTGCTTGCAAATGTTCTGTGATAAAACCCATTCTTGGGTGCAAGAGAATATAAAATATATCAAGCCACAGGTAATTTGGGTATAATTATTAGTCATACATATAAGGATATGCTGTCTGGGCTGCAATAATATACACATGACTGATTTCATACCATGCTTAAATCTCACCTGCAATGCAGTTGTTTTAGATTGTATCAGTGGGTATTTCTGGAAGGGAAACTCTTCTAATCAAAACTAAGAATGCTTGTTGTGAATTATGATCAGCCTAAACCATACATGCCAGACTAGATAAAGCCAAAATGTACCCAATGGCTTTTGGACTGGTTCTTGCAACACAACTCTCTAAAGCAGTGTTTCTCAACCTTGACAACTTTAAGATGTGTGGACAACATGGCTGGATGGGGAATTCTGGGAATTGAAGTCCACACATCTTAAAGTTGTCAAGGTTGAGAAACACTGCTCTAAAGTATGAGGTTAAATGTGCTTTAAGCTCTCTTATTTTCGTGGTTGTGTGGCAGCTTCAACAAAATGTTGCACAGACAGTGTTTCTGTTCCGGGGTCTAGTATGGTCCCCAGTGACCCCCAACCCAGCAGCTGCTCAGCATTCTGTGTCTACAGACCAGGCTTTCTCCTTACGGCACTCTTTATGATTTAAGCCCATGTGTGTGCACGTGGGTGTTTGCTGCAAACTATGGCATTTCTGAGTTGCTGCTCTTCTGAATTTGCAAGGGGTGATTTCATTTGAACCACATACTGTAAGGATAGCCCAAGAAAACCAATTCCCTGTCTGGATTTCAGTGCCTATTTTTGCACAAACTCAAAGACGGTTAATATAGAAGTAGAAGTGGAAACCCTCAGGCAAACTGGGTCTATTTGTCAATTTCCAATCAGAAGCTGTGATTCCCTCTCTTTCTCCTTTGTTCACATCTCTCCTCACTGCCAATTGTGTGGGCCCCTCAATGTAGTCCTACCTAAGTGGAGACTCTTCAAGCTGTCCATCTTTTATTGAAGGATCCATTATTCATCCCACAAAGCTCCTAGAGCTTCCTTGTGCCACTCAGAATAAAACCACTTATGTTAGCAAGGCTGTTTCCCTTCACAGGACCTTTGGCTTGAACTCCAGCTCTGAACATTAGTGAATGAATAATGTGGAAGGGAATTTTCAGGGTGGGAGGCTCTCTCAGGGTTACTTGCTTTGCCAGAATTTTTAAAAGCAAAGTAAGTAATGTTTATTGGGCTGGGAGAAGAGCACTCGGGAAATAGTGAACATAATTTACACAAGTGCCCTTCCTATTAATTAATTTATTTCATAGAACGATTCTTCTCTAAATTTCAGTTACCTCTACTTTAATGAAGGCAAAAATTCCATCTCTTGTTCTACAACCTTAAATATACCCAGACAAATCCATGCATGTAGGCTTGCTTGATTTAATTTGAATGGTACAATTTTGATTTTCGAACCTCAGAATTCAGAATTTTTCAAATATAATGCTCAATATGGCCAGTTATCCTTAAGGCTTGTTCCTACTTCATGAAAGTTCTATCAGTTACTTTTTATACTTTTTTGGTATATTTTTTCTCATCCTCTATTTAATGCCCCATTACAATAAAAGTAACTGGATCATATCCTTTAGACTTTATTTCCTGTAGTCTTAAATGTAGGTTTATATTTTAACTTTTTTCTATTATTTCTTCCAAGAAAATTATTATTATTATTATCATTATTATTATTATTATTATTATTATTATTATTATTTAAATTTATATGCTGCCTGACTCCCAGTGACTCTGAGGGTAATAGATGTAAGAAATTGAACCATTTAATTGGCTTGATTAATTGACTTAGAAGTAAATCTGGTTAATTAGGCAGATTTTTTTTAAAAAATACAATGTTTACTTTATGAGGCATCCTTTTGTGCATAATAGACAGCATGCCTTTTATGATATTCTTGGATCCCCCAAACATTGAGAAACTCCGCAGATAGTTTCTGATTACTCCATGTATAAAATGAAATTAATTGATTAAAGATCAATTAACAGAACAATCTTATAATCTTTACTCAGAAGTAAGCATCACATTTTTTCTGGGTCTTCCTCGTAATTGGAATAGGATTACAGCTTAATATCTTTTAATCAAGCAACAACCCTGTTATCTACCAACTCAGTTAAATATGTAGTTAAAATGTAGCCAATACAGTGATCTCAGTTGCTTTTGTCTATTTGTAAAAAGCTAGTCAGAGGAAGTCAAAGTAGGTGCTGAGTGGCTAATTTTTACTTCTAGAATTAAGGGGATTCTAGATTTGACATCTGTGTCTAAGGGAAATGTGAATGACTTTTTGCTTGCCTATTTCCAATAGGGATGAGGAAACTACGTTTTCTCTTAATGATGCTGAATGACAGCTCCACTAGCCAGCATGGCCAATAGTGAGAGATGTAGTTCAGCAATATCAGGAAGGGCATATGTTTCCCACGTACGTACACTATAAGTCACAACCAGTGGTCAGAGCCACCAGTGGTACTTTGATACTGGTCAATACGGCCTGCTCAACAGTCTTTTAGTCTTCCATTTTCTGTGTTCAGTTTTCCGCCTTTTTTAGTCAAAAGCCAAGCTAAAATTCAAGCATCAAAATAAGTTAGAGTGATCTATTGCAAACGGGATACTACAAATTACAGAGATAGAGGTAATTTCCATATGATCAAGGAGCAACCAATTAAATGAAGATTCTTCAGTTTAAACATTTTTGCAGAATAAAAGACAATTTAGGATTGTTTGTATATATTATTTTTCATGTAAATGTTCACAAAGCTGCAAATGATAAATGCCAGTATTAAAGAGCACCCATACTATATCTCATGCAATATGAAATACCTTGTCTGTTCTGCATGTGCATCATCTAAAGATAAAGCGTTTATGTATATGATATCTCAGTCACCATGTATATGCAAATTCATTCCAATAATACATATAGATTAAATCAACTACTTTTAATCAGGAGATAACCCAAGATGATGCACGTGCAGAATAGGAAAAACCACATTTACTTACTGAAAGGTTGAGGAGAAACATACAAATTCTGAAACATACCAGCAGTCAGCAAATAGGATATTAATAGGACATAAAAAACCGCCCAGAGTCGCTCTTAGTGACGAAATATAATAAATAAATAAATAAAAGTTCATATTTGGTGGGGTCTTTGAAGGCTACTCAGAGACTACAGTGGGTTCAAAATGCTAATTATTAATGGACAACTGAGCAGTGTAAGAACCACACTATTATGGGAGCTGCATTGGTTGACAGTAGGTTTCCATGTACAATTCAAAGTGTTGGTTATTATCTAGGCAACCTTGTATGGTTCAGGTCCCTGGTACCTGTAGGACCATCTTTTCTGAGAAGTCTTCCCACAGGAAGGGAGGCGGCTCATTCCCAGTCCCCCCCGGCTGGTCCCGGACTCGGCACTGTGAAAACACACAGTATTTTCTGTGGTTGGCTCAAACGTATGGAACCTGACCCTGCCTGTGGTCTTTCATGAAAGACATGAAAACCATCCTCCTTTCAGTTACCAGTGATTTTTTTTAGTGCATAGCTTGAGAAAAGAACAGAATTGCTTTTAAATATCCTAACATCTAAAATTGCCAAACCATATTTTTGCAAAATATTCATGGTCTCCAAAACCTGCATTCTTTTTTCAGTAAAAACGATGGGTTAGGGTTTATTTTTTAGTCTCCTCTAGAGGTACTGTTTATCTGGACTTGTTTTCTCATCCCTGACAAAACAAGCCAGCATTGGGAGTGGGTTGCTTTTCCGTTGAGGAAGGAAGCAGATAATGGAGTTTAGGAAGAAATTTGGAAAGGATGGTGTCCGCGATTGGACAGGCAGAGTAGAAAGAGATACGCTACTTTGTGAGCTTGCACTTGAGATCAGAAGAATAAGCGTCCTGTTTGAATGGTCATGGCAAAAAGCCAGATTTAGTTCTAAAGTGCAAATGCTGATCTTTGTTTCTGTAGTGCTGCCTCTACAGAGCCATACTTTTTTCAAATAATGAAATTATCACAGTGGCAGAACATAAATAAGACTGTGTTGCCAACAGGATTGAAGCCTGCTTGGCTCCGCAGCTGTCTGTCATGATTCCTTTTCATCTTACTGTAAAAAGATTAGTTCTACTCACTTTGAGCCCATCTTAGGCAATTTTACTATTGACCAGAAAGCTGAAGATTAGTTGTAACCACACCAGCAGATCCTGCCATATAGAGAAGGTGGTGGTTGGAATGTTTAGAATTGTGTAGGCCATATTAAGAACTATTATGTGCAAATGGGTTCCCACCTGGTGGGGCATCCACACTTTAAATATTTAACGGTAGCTCTGTCGCCAATAGAAAGAGGTCCTACGGTTTGAGCTCCAATGGCAAATGGGAATATGAAGTCAAAATTAAAGACACAAATTGTGTCAAAAGCAACATTAAAATGACATATTTACTCTGAAGTAAGTCCCACTGAGTTCAATGATTTCTCTCAGGAAAATATGTATGGAATTAGGCTGCAAGAACTTCTTGGTGCATATGTTGAAATGTATAAGCTAACATGGCAGGTAGCTCTAAAATTAGCCTTTTAATATGACACCTGTCACCTCAATGTAATATTATTCAGTCTGAATCATTTGCTAGATACTTTGTTCTGTAGCCGTAAACATGTGCCTTCTTCATAATGCCTTCTTAATGCCTTCATAATGCATTCTTCATCATAATCATTGATAACCATGCAAGACCTTAAAAGAACATTCATCTTTTCTGAAGGGAGAATGAAGACAAATTGAGTATAAAATAAAACTCAGAAATTCCTTCAACTCTAGAATGGATTACGTGTAATAGACCTTATACCAGTGTCACACTTGCCAGTTCAGTTGTCATCAATGTCTCTCTTTTTACAAATCTTCATACTTAGGGATGCTGTTTTTCCTTTGGAAAGTGCCTGATCCTCTTGATTTGTGGGAGATCACCACAAGTAGCATAGTTGTTCTCTACATAGCAGCACATCATTAAAGTATAGAATCTGTTACCCCAGCTTGTAATAATAACCTAACTTGGAGAGCTTTAAAAGAAGCAAATTTCTGGATGATAAAATCATCATTTGCTACTAGGCATGATGGGTATTTGTTGCCTTTGGTATCTAAGATAATGTATCCCATGCTACAACTTCCTGTGGGGTATAAATATGAGGATGCTCTAATGCTCAGAGCCTGATAATGGGATTCTCAGAGTTTAGCCACTGTGATAACAAGATGCTAGGTTAGTTCGGACTTGAATCCTATTCATGATTTCTCCTCTTATTCAACTTTTTGATGGTAGCTATTTGCATGACAAAATCATGTTTGTTCACTGCACTCCCTGCAATTATTAATGCCTAATCTGGCTCTTGGTTTCCCTTTTTTATCAAATAGGTGGGACTTGATTCTTGTACAATAACATGGGAGTTAATGTGATCTGTAGTTATAGAAAGTGCTTATATATTAAGTGTTATAACTATTTGGAATGTTTCTTTAGAACTCTAAAGGAAATCTGGGAGATTGGCATGGTTTGCTTGCTTGCTTGCTTGGGGTTATATGCAATTCTACTGTATTTCTGAAGGTTCCGAATGGCTGACAGTTAAAAACATAAAATTGAACCATGGTAAATCAGTAGCATAACCAATAACAGCAGGAAGGCCCTCATGTATCACCTTTCTGGCAGCAGAATCTTGAGGCATCCCCAAATGCTTTTCTCAAAAGCCACTTTTTCATGGCTTTTTGAAAGTATAATAGGAGGAGGAGGCCCAAATAGCAAAGGACACACTGTTCTAGGAATGCAGAACCATCACTGAGAAAGCTGGAGCGCAGAATCCTTGTAGATGGCATTCCCTCAGATTTGGGACCCTTGGGACTCTTGGGATTGAGAAGATCTGGGTTCCACCGCCACTCAGTGGTAGAGTTCAGGGGGTGACTTCTGGCCAGTGACTGCCTCTCTTTCCAAGCCACCTTACAGAGCAACTGTTATGAAGATCGAAGAAGAGGGGACACACCCTCCTCTCCATTTGTGAAGGAAACAGTGTGATATACATGTAAAAATACGGGGGGGGGGGAGTATTAACATCTATTTTTCCTATTTTGTTGCACTTATATTGGGAAATATCCTGTTTTATTGTTGATATTGTATATAGTTGATTTACCTGTACTGCACCTACACCTGTAGCGCACATAGGTTTTAGCAAACACTAAATAAAAACGACTTGTACTTTGGACATTAAGGTTCTTGTTAAGAAAAAATACTTCGATTTAGACTCCATCGACCTTTTGGCCAAAGAAATAGGAAGTCTTGACTCAGTGTGTTGTATATTCTTTTTCCTCCATTCATTTGCCTTGAGTTTGGTTTATTTGTGTTTTTAAAGCTGCTGCTGAGCTTTTTTGTATGTATACATGAAGAAAAGCAGTTAAATTATTATTAAGTACCGCACGATCCCTGATGTGGTGATGCTTGCATACTCCATTTACTTCCCTTTAAGTTTCCTTCAAATGCACATTTTTCTGGAGAGGGACCGGCCAAGTTTCTTGGTGATGTACAGCAGGTGAGACAACTGGAATCGCAAACTCTTAGTTTCTCCTTTAAAGTTGCTGAACAATTTTTCCTTCCCTGAGCAAAACCAGGAAGAGGAAAAGCTTGTTTGGACCGTGAGATTGCTTCCAAGGGCCTTTCACTTATTAGCAGATGCAATAGTCCAGTTAGCTGAAAGGGAGATTTCAATAAGTGTATCTCTCTGAGCAGAAAATCTATGAATTTTAGCTCAAAGCTCCCTGTGCACAAAACTGCTTCCAGTTGCACCACCCTCCTTTTCCAAAGCAAACAGCTCTTTCCTGTAAGGTGTGAGGCTGTCGAGTTCTGGAACCGTGCGAATCCCAGGGGAGCTGCCAGAGCAATAGCACTTCCTTTCCTCTTTCCTTCCTCTCAGCTTCCTAAAGTTGTATTTTGTTAGTTTTTTTCCAAAAGGATGCACCTCTCTCAAGGACAGACACAGGTGGCTGAAGTGAAAATGAGGCAGGGCTGGAAGCCATCATGTCAGAGTGATGGTGAGGGCTGACCCGTGTCAGTTTGTTTGCCAAGGTCAGAGTTCTGTTTGGGGTATTTGAGGTACGATGGCTGAAACGGTCTGCTTTCTTGGTAACGTTTCTTCTCTTTTGACATGCAACCAGTTGTAAGGTCTGCAGACAGTGAAGCTAGAATGAAAATAAGGCTCTGGGCCAGATTAATAGGTGTACTTTATACCGTTGGCCCTTCCCTGATCTGAGAGGATAGCTGTTATGACAACGCCACTATTTTTATTGTTGTTAATTTTGGAATTGTTTTTTTTTAAAAAAGAGCAAAGTGTTCAGAGTCATGTGTGCTTGAATACTTATGGAGATGAGAGAATATAAAGTATGTTTGTGTCTGCACCTGGGGGTTTGGAAATGTGGCTCTAACCGAAACGAAGTTGGCCACAAATAGGTACACACTCTTGGTTTCTACCAGGGTTTTGTGTGTGACTCAGTCAGTGGTTCAGATTCATAGGAGTTTGCAATATTTTGATTCATCTCCCAAAGGTTGCTTCAGAGGGCGCAGGGGTACAAACAGAACACCTATTTGCAATCTTTAAAGAAGCCCCATCATTTTCTAGAATCTCGCAGCAGCTGTGATTCTGGAAAACAAAGCTGCTTTACCAAGTTGTAGACGGGTTGTATTCACACCCTCATGCTCCGAAGCCCTGCTGTCCTACCAATTAGGTCAAAATCTCTTGCTTAGTGAAAACCTGGCCTTTGCTTTTCATCCGTGTAAGATGCCACATTATTTAACGCTTCAAGCGGTTCAAGCCAGCTCATGTTTGTGTTCATACAAACCTTCAAGACGCCCTTTAATTTATAAAATATATTGTAAGAAAGACTCCAGTTCTGCCTTTGGCTGCATGTAGTTGCAGGTTTAGGCTGTTTCAAAATTGAGGTTGTTGTGGAATTTGCTATAAGCAAAAGAAGATAAGGATTTATATTTATTTATTTATTTATTTATTTATATGTATTTGTATATTCTATTTAAAGGCTTCCCAACTCCAAAGCAGCTCTGGGCAGCTTACAATTTAAAAGAATAAGAAACAATTATAGAAACCATGTACAGTATGTCCAGACAAAACAAACTCCATCTGCTACAAAAACTATGCCCAATAGTTTTAGGGTAGCTCTACAGCTACCCTACTCCAAGGCCTGGGAGAACAGCCAGATTTTAAAAGACTTCCGGAATACTATCAGGGTGGGAGCCACATGGATCTGGGCTAAGCAATGCTGAGCAATAGTATGGTTTGATTTGGTTTTGGCTTAGCATGTGCTATGAGCCAGGCCATTCCAAGACTAAACCAAGCCACGGCTCAGTGGAATGTGTGAATTCATTGGTGTCACAGTAGAGTGTGATAATTTTGGAGTCACAGCAAAAGCTTTCAAATTCCTTACACCTATGTTAGGGGGAAAGCACAAATCCAAGGCTCGATTAATAGAAGTCTGTTCCCATTGTGCTAAACTTGTTTTTAATCATGTGACAACCAAATTGGGTTTTCATATTTTAAGGATGGTGAGTTGGCTGGTGCCTTGGCATAACATTTAGAATAAGCTGGAAAAGATGCCACAATAAGACTCTTGAATCTTTATCAGAAGTTTATCAGATGACTAATACTGGTTCTCAGAGCTTACTCCCAAAGTAGGCTCTTTTTTTAAAACAGAAAGTTCCTTGACAAAGTCAACAATAATGGTAAGAAACTAATCTAGGCAAAATATTATGGCCTTTATAAATCCTACCAGACAATCTGGCCTATTTGTCATGGGTTGTATCTGATCTGTGAAGGCTTTCACACTGAAATGACTGTCTTTCAGATAGCATGGCACAATGTGAGGCTCTATGACCCCTAGGGGAAAATCTTATGACTCAGATATGGCCAGGGGATTTTTTTATCCCTTCACTCAGATAAAGCGTGAATATTTTCATTCTGGATATTAAAACAGAAAGCTTATTTAAAAAGCCACACGCTCCGACTAACATGCGGAATATATTAGTTTATCTTCTTTGTCTGTCAAGTAAACATTTCTCAGATGTGGATATTGAACAGACAAGCAAACATTCCAGCATCGGCCCCATCAGACTCGAGAGAAAGACTGCCAAAAGAGCTGACTTGGAAGGTGTGCATGCTGTATATACCAGAGACTTTAGCCTTTCTTTGCGTGGATCTGGTATCTTTTACACCAGCACAGTCAGCCAAATTGGAAACATTTATTTTCTGTGTTGGTTCACGTTCAACTCATAAGACTTTCAGTGTATGCAGGACATTGGAAAAATGCTTTGAACAAACTCCTTTGAAACTTGGTTATACTTTTAGCAATGCTTTTCTTTCCAGTCTGCTGTTGTTTTTTATAAGTAATAAAAATAAATAAATTACTGTTGGTGGGAAGACTTACGGGTGGTGGAGGTTGGTGCCTCCAATGGCAATGTATGCCTGCCCCCCCCCTCCTTTGTCTTCCCTTCCCATCTTTCCTATCCGCTCCCCTCTGCTTTTCACACCTCAAACTCAATCGTACTGCATGGCATGAAAAATCCTAACTTCAGTTTCTCCCTCTCCCCTTTCCACTCCCAGTGCTAAGGATTTCAAGGTTCAGCTTGCATAACAGGTAACAGCAGGCATTTCCTTCTCCTGTGTCGGGAAATCCTGGCGCCCTTCTGTCTCTCTCTGACTGTGTTTAAAACAGACTGTAGCATAGGAAAAAAAATCCCTAATCTAAAATTAGCAGCCTTGATAGAAGAAAGGCACACGGCCGCCCTCTTGTACTGTTTGTCAATGAAACAACAGATCTAAACAGGGCCAGAATGCATTTCCTCCCTAGGAAAAACAGAGGAGCATAGCTTGGACAGCAGGCGGGCAGAGCAGTGGGAAGAGAACTTCAGGCTGCTGTTGATGAGAAGGAGTGGGGAAATAGATGAAGCTTTTCCAGTAATAATGTATTAGGAGTGATAGGTGGCTGGCAAAGCATGGAGAGACATCTTTTGAATGTAGCTTAGATCTCAGGATCCTGTGAGGTTTAAGTAGCGTTTGGATCTGTCTGGTTCGAGGGTTGAGGGGCACTTGCTGTTCCATGATACCATAAGCAGTTTGGCTTATGGTGCCAGCTGGCCCTTACCTATCTCTTTCGCTTCTACTGCATAAAATATATTGTTCCATTTAATTTACTGATCAATTGGGTATGGTCTCAGGACTACCATTTTGATTGCAGTCTATTGATAGAATCTGTATCATCAACTGCTAGTCATTTCCCAATGGCAGTTCACAGTGCTGGCTTTGACTTTTTAAAGCCTTAAGCAAGTCAGGATTGGACTAGCTTTAAGGATTGGGGTGTTTTTCCCTGCAAAGTCACTTACATACGTTGATCTTCATTATTACCAATTGGCGGTGCTTCTAAGCACACGTTTGCTTTTCTAGCTAGTGCAAGCACTGGTGGTTTTTTGTAAAACTGCTAGTACAAGACATCCATTTCAAAAATGGAAGAGTTGGTCACGCCTGAGTTCTCACATTGCCACATCCTATTAAGGTGTCAGTGGTTTGTTAAATAAACCATAATTGGGTGATTTCCATGTTGTAAGCCATAATTTTATATTATACTAAAACCAAATAAATAAATACAGGCTGCACAGAAAAAGTCTTTAATTTGTGTGACCTTTCCAACTATACCTGGTTCTTTTTATACATACATACCATCTGGATTGGCTCATATATATATTTACTTGAGATTATCAACAATATATCTCCTAGAGCTGTTTGTGATTCTCATTTTGTCAAGAAATGAAAAAGGCCAGTGAGTGGTAATTGCACTTGGAGCTGAGTTTGCATAGTATGCTAAACCAGGAATTAGGGGCATCTGTGGTGGTTTACAGAACAAAAATTAAAATTTCCACAATATAAAATAACAGTGTAACAATAAACATGCATTGTAAGGATATAACTATAAAATATCCACAGAAGAGGCTCTGGCACCGAAATATCCATAATAACTAAGATCAATAGCATCCACAAAAATCCTCTAATGTAATCATAATTATCATTATCCAATAAAATCCTCACAGAACAATCTCACAATTTCATACAAGATGACACTCTACCATCGAAAGCCTTCTGGAAAAGCTCAGTCTTTCTGGCTTTCCGGAAGGCCATCCCTATGGAGGCTAACCTAATAGCCATAGTTTGTTCATCATGTGCAAACACAACCTAAATAATGTAGAGAGGGGAAACCAAATCCAAAGTCTTAATCATATAGTTAAGAGTTTTCTACCTAACAAACATGGCAAAGAATTGGGGCCCAATGACCAAATACATATTAAAATGTCAGCTGACCTACGTCTTCCTCATAGTAAGTGGAATAAACTTTTCCCTAGCTATCATCCTCACATCTAGCTTTCTGAAGAGGTGTGGGAATGTGTGTGTGTGTGTGTGTGTAATATGTAATGCTGGCCACATGTTTCTTGCATTCATCCTTGGATAGCAACTGGTTTCCATTTAGGTTAGTTACAGACATACTGAGAGCAGCAGGTTAGTAATGGGAAGGCTCAGGGAAGAGAAAGAGCTCATCAACAGCTTTTTGAGGCAGACAAAGTGTCTCTAGCAAGGCATATAGAACTTAAGGAAATAGCTTGGGTTACTTCCTAAGAAAATAGTTTGGGTTTCTTCCCAAGCTGGAGTCAAAATCCATCCACAACATTTTTGCTCTTTGAGGAAGAACAGCAAATGGTGCCTCTCTCTTTAAAGTCTGGGAACAGCATTCTGTATCAACAACAGTCAAGTTACATGAGGCAGAAAATCCTACAATCCTGACACAGCACACACACACACAGAGCGCATAATTGGTGCTCACCGCAACCTAGAAACAGATTTATTTCTCTTGAAAAAAGAAAAAAAATCCTTGGCCACCAATTCTTTAGGGTAACTCCACCGCCCCACTAAAGTTCCCCCCTTCTTCTACTTTTCTTTTTGGGTGGAGAAGAAACGGGCCCATTCTTTCTGTGTCCACAGTGGACGTAGTTATGGAAGGTATTCATACCAGTTTGTGCCATGCTCCCATCTAATTTGAAAGTTTTGAAAGGGACTCCTTGGTTTCTCCCAGGTGAGGCAATTTTCAGCTTTTGCAACAGAATGTACTCACTGGCAAGCTGGAACACAGCAGCGATAGCTTCTTCCCACCATTGGGTATCCTGGGAAATAATGGGCAGTTCTACCAAACCCAACATGAAGAGGAGCTGACCAGCTGTCAAGGCGACGGTGGCAATCATGTTACAGGCACGCATCATATCAAATTGCACTGTAGGGAAACAATTGCGAGAGGAACCTCTTAGTTAGCATGAATGGGACTTCTCCATTTTTTAACTCAAAATGAACAGTTACACCAAAGGGTGCTTTGAAAATCAGGACATGGACATATGTAGGATGAAAAGTGCCTGTTTTATAACAATTAGAGGTCTTTTCTGGTGTTTTGGGAAGGTACAGCGTAGAGATCAACTTCCTTGGTCCATAGGTATATTAGTTTGAGGGGGCATTTGAAGCTCTGGGTGTGCCCATATGCAGAACACAGTGTGCAAACATCCATTTATACTGGTATCCTTCTCAGATTCCCAACAAATGTAATGATTGACAGTAAAAAGAGTGGGGGCGAAATCAGGAAGGTCCAGAATAGTAAAAACAGTAGCATTTGGGATGTGAATCTGGTCTTGGGTAACCTGGCCAACAAGCTACTGAAGAATCTCAAACATGCCATAATCAAGGTTTTTTTCGCTCCCTGTGTGTTGTAGAGTGGTATAGGAATGGAAGTGCTGGATTACAATGGATAGATCAGGGATCACATACTCACTTAAACTTGAAGCTCATTGGTTGACCTTAGTCTTTAAAGATTAATGTAAAGATGAAAATGGAGGGGTGAAGTCAGCAGTGGCAAGAGCTATACATCTATGTCAGTGTTGCTCAACCTTGGCAACTTTAAGCTGTGTGGACTTCAATTGAATTGAAGTCCACACAGCTTAAAGTTGCCAAGGTTGAGAAGCACTGATCTATGTTATCCTGATCTCCTTCCAGGAAGGTCAGGATTAAAATGTGAAAACTGGGATATAAATGAGGTGAGATATAGTTGATTCTCCATCCTCCTCTCAAGTTTGGTTTTGTATTTACATTGTGCAATAACACATTGTTTGAAATAGGACAATTTTCTTCAGTATTGTTATAGCTAGGATATGTGTCTGTCAACATTTGGAAAGTTTTCCTCCTCATCTATCTCTCTGCTACATAATCTTCTAAAATCCAAAAGTAGCTGTATTGCCCATTTATGGTTTCCTTTTGTCTTTGCCATAACTTTTATAATATTCATGAAACACAAACATAACATTCTTGTTACCAAACTACATACTACTGTGGGTGGTATTTCCAGTAATCATCAGCTACTCAGTACTGTTTAATGTGGTGGCAAAATATTTCAGGAGGGTATATGTTCAATATGTTCATATTCTACTCTGCCTCCCACATAATCATCTCTGATAGTCAAGCTGTCCTATATTTGTGGTTTTCTCCTGTCCTCTAAACCTGTTGTTGTTTCTGATCAAACTCATTTTGTATGTAGTTCTTTGGATGTAGTTTCTCATTTGGGTGTGTATCTGCACAAAGCTGGGTCTACAGCATTTTTGAGCTCCGGCCAAAACTGCAAAACTGTGTCCTTTGCCCTCTCTGCCAAAATGGCCAGTAATTCCAAAACAGCAGCTACTGGGTTACATTCTCCCTATATAGACTACTTTATCTCTTTCTGCTTCATCTTCTATCTTGTTTAAGGAGCTTTTTTCATTAACCTCTCCTAGTTTGGTGCCTTCCACACATGTTAGCTTGCATCTCTCTTGCCACTGACCATAGCTACTGGGAAATTATGAGAACAGTAGTTCAACACCTTGGCACCCAGTTGGTAGCTGCCATGCTCTTGAGAATTCAGGTTTATGATCCCTGCCCAATTTTACTGAGGAATGCTGCAGAGTTTGGGCTTGTAATGCTTTGGGAACAGGAGAGTTGTCTGCTTTTGTCCACATGTGCGTTTGTCATTAGAGATCTTTCCAAATGGATGTCTGGTTTTCTTGAATGCTGGTCTGAGCTTTCTCCATATTAGTCTCCAAATTCCTCTCTTCTTTGCCCACTCCCAAAGCTGAAAGAATCTTTATTTTTTTTTGTACCATTGCTCCTTCAATAGCCCCCTTCCCTTGTTTTATATGTTTTATTATCTAAAGTTAGAGTCTCTTCTCAAATTATTCTATCTTATTTGATTACTGAATATGTTTATATAAATTTATGCTGCAGACCACTCTGAGTATTTTTGAGCCATGAAGTAGGAAAATATTTTGAATAAGTTGTCACTGATTGAGTTCATACATCATGCTGAGTTATCATGTGATTTGCTTGGTTTTTGTTTAGCATGATGTGTGAGCCTAGCACTGTGACATGTGTGAACTCTGATTTTAAAATAGACAAGTTGAAAGAAAGACTCGGTTGTTGACCAGATCTTCTGCAATTGGTATAAGTAAGATGCCTGTATATACTAGATGATTCTTGTAATGAAAAAAATCATGTGATGTCCAGAGCTGATTAGGAAGAGGTTTCAAAGGACCTGAAAGAGGGCACACATCTCTATGCCCATACATGTAACTAACAAAAGCAAACCCCAAAGCAGCATGGGACTATTTTTCATTTTCAACTGTTGCCTTTGAATCTTTCTCTTTTGAGTGAAAATGACTACAGTTTGCTTAGGATCCATCATAGTAGTTTTCACTACTTCGCCTTTTTTTTTTTTAAACAGAAGTGTAGATCCCAGTGGTGAGGGGTGTTGGGGGTTGTACTTCAGCATTTTGCTCTTTCTTATCTAAAATACATGAGAAAAATCGAAGAACACTGAGATACCGAGTGCGTTCCCTATTGCCATGAGCAGATACCCCAGCTATTTTTGACCGCCCATTACAGTTACTAGAACTTTAATAACTATGCTTAGCGGAGGTGAAGGCTACTATAATATCAAAAGACTGGAAGTCACGCCTGTTGCTCTCTAGAAAACAAAAATCTAAATAGAACTCAAAGGGTTACCTTGAGGAATTGTTACTTAACCCTGTCAGCCTCATAAACATATCAGGACTTCAAGCATCCTTCAGACCCACCAGCTATTCTCAGCAAGCATAGTTCATTTTCAGCAAGTACAATATCATCCAGTAGCCAAGGCAGACCAGTGAGGAATATTTTACTTTCTAAAAGGCCAAAAATATTTTGGGAGTCATGCCCATGCCTTTAGAAGCATGAAAATGCAATCTCAGAAGGATAATACTTGTGTTTATTTTGAAAAGGAGACACTTGTAAGGCAAGCTTCCAGGCATTGTTCCAGAGTTTGGACATCATCTCTCTGAAATCCACACGTGCACTTCTGTTTCATCATTTTTATCCCTAACGCTTCTCAAGGCATGGACTCGAGAGGCTAATTTAAGAACAGTAAATTGGAAGTCACCTGAATAGTGGCATAATGAATGAGGGAGACATCCCACAAAACTATTAATTGTTTTGAAACGAAGTCATTGATATTTCTTCAAATATAATGCATCAGCCTTCCTAGTATAGCATTGGGCATAAAGGGTTGTGATATTGGACTTCTTTCATTGAAGGCAGTAATTGAGGTTTGACAATGGTGGGTACAGGACTAAGATGATACTGATGCCGCAGGATAGAAATAGGTGTCATAGTGGTCATTGGTAGCACTGTGCCTGCAGGCATTTATGTGGGTGTCCACTGGGCATCTTATGACTGGCCATGTCTCCCATGGCAGCTGTTTTGCAAAAAGTCAGGTCTTCTCTGTGACACCCATTTGTACAACTGCATACCCAACATATTTTCTAAATTCCCAAAGTGCCCACTGGCATCCCAAAGTTGCTGTTCCTTGCTGTAGGGAATCTAGTTAGGCTAATTCTGGGGTTTCCCAGTGAGGCTTGTTTAAAGGATGCCAGATTGTTTATAGGATGCCAGAGCCTTCTCTTTTCTTCATGCCACAGATGATAATGAGCAAATCCTCAATTTAGGTCTTCCTATTATACAAGAAGAACTGCGAGCATGGTATTTCTCTGTGCCTGTGTAGGAAGAGCCAGTGTGGTGGCCACCTTCATTCCTGTCTGAAATTTTCTATATTCCCCATGTTGCCAGTGCATGTTATTGGATGATCTTCATAGCACTGAGAAATATAGGTGTGGCATAATCCAAATTTTGGAAGGAAAGAACACTGGACACTTATGGGATAGGTGGAGGCAAAGCACGCAATCTACTACCCCATTATTAGGTCACCAAACAGAAGTCTCCAAGATATTTCCAGATTTCAGCTAGATCAGAAGTTTTTTTTCTCCAGTGTTCTAATAACTCACAACTCTGCTTCTTAGAACTGAGAAGCCACCAGCATCCCCAGTCTCTAAGAATGGATAGCTCATTCAATGTGCAGCAATTGTGACTATCTCCCAAACATTACCTAGCCATAGGCAAGGAATCTCTTTTTACCTAACAAGTGAGTAGTTGGCCAGAACAATAAACATTGGGCCTTGGATTAAAATTATTTGCTACAGAGAACCTGTAATTTAATCTCCCTCCAAATCATGTGTGATAATACAAGACACACAACTTGATTTCCTCATGTTTTTCAGTTTCTGAATCTGGAAAACAATGAAGCAGCTCAAAGGCGGGGAAAATATAATTCCAATTCAGACTTCATTCTTGTACAACAAACATGCTCTTACTTACTGATGTTCAGACAACTCAGGTTTATGCATATTTACCTTGCTTCAGTAAGTTGAATGGAGCTTACTCCCAAGGAAATACGCATAGGATTGACACCCTTGTTCATTTATGTTAGTAGGAACCAAACAAGATCAAGTTCCCAAACCATCTCAGATTTTCATTTCCTCTTTCATTACCTAAAGTAGACCAAGCCAGGTTCAGCTAATTTGATCATGATACTTATGAATCCAGGCTTTATTTGGTTATTTTAAATGACATCTCCAGGGATACTGGTCCTGTGTAATTGCAGGATAGTGAGATCAGACAATATGGACTAATTAAGTAACCATGATCTCATTTAAAAATCTAATAATAATGTGTTTAAGCATACATCTGTACCTTCTCCCTCTTTTTTGTAACTGGAAAACCAGTTTTGTATTCCACCACTGATTTTTCAAGTGTCAAGTATGTGCAAAAAGATGACTTTTGAGAAAAACCATGAATCCATACCCTATTTTCAGATGCCATGCATTATTTGAGTGACATTTATTAACAGAAGCCAGTATAATCTGATTATCAATAGACTCATCTGAAGGGGGCATTCCAATGTTTGGGTTTCCCCAGCAGTTAAACTTCTGTGGTGTAAATTGGGATGAGTTGGATTTTTATGCCCTTTTATACCTGTGAGCCACTGCACCTGGCAATCTTCCAGTGTCTCCAGAGGAGAAATTAAGTGGTTGCTGATTTGGGATTAGGAGAGTTTGAAAGCAATGAAGATTTCGGCAGCCTTGAAATGCTCGGCTGAAGCTGCACTTGGCAATGAGCTTTGCACCTCCAAAGGCAGGCCCTGGTCTTTGGTTCTTTTCATGGAAAAGGTTGGAAGCCTTTCTCCAGGGAGCAAAATGAGCTGTCTTAGATGACATAAATGTCTGTGTGCATGAGGCATGTCAGTAAGTAAGGAGACTTCTATTACAGAAGGAATATGATTGCTTAATCTCTCTGCTTCAAATGCACCTAATACAGTTTATATGGCATTGTAGAGGCTTTTACATGAGAACAGTTGCAGTTGATTCCTAGTCTGAAATAGCTGTGGGCTCCTGAATCAGTCAACCCTTTCCCCTGAACTGTTTTCCTGACCTAAATTGAGCTTGGCTTTTCTCACAAGGGGAAATAGTATATGTATGCTATGCTTGAACATGAGCCAGGAATGTATAAAGATGGAGACACACAAGAGTTATCAGATTGCAATGTGATATCAGTTGAATAAATAAGCTAAATGACTGTATCAAATCCTCTATCTCCAGAGCTTGTGCAGATGATTCTCACTTTCAAATCTGAATATTGGGAAGAACAATCAATATGCTGTTAAGATAGTGGAGAGCCAGTGTGGTGTAGTGGTTAAGTTCTTTGGACCAGGAATGGCGAGATCTAATTTTAGTCCTCCCTCAGCCATAGAAGCTCTTTCTTTTTCAGCCCACCCTACCTCCAGAGTGGTGGTTGTGGGGGGAAATAGGAGGGGGGGCGTGCTGTGTTCATTGCTTTGCACTCCTGGATAAAAGGCTGGATACACATTTAATAAACAACTAATGAGACATCTTTCCTTTACATTCTCCTTTTGAACGGACCAACTTCCCCACAACTTTTTAGCGCAAATAACACAAGAAAGTTATAATTTTAAATGCCTCAAATAGGTCATGATGTGACAAGCAATATCTGAAACTAGGTTGGTACCTTGGCTGGAGTCATGCATGGTCCCAAATTGTGGTTTGCTTAACCATGGCCTACTGGATAAACCACAACCGACTGGGTTCACACAATAGTTAAACCAGAAACCAAAGTTTAAAACCCAGAATGGGTGACTTCACACAACACTCTGAGCCAAAGATGAACAAGCCATGTCATGGCTTAGATTAAGCCACGTGAAGCAGCTCTCATTAAGAGCCCAACATGGGCCACTTAAATTTGGGCTCATCAAAAGCTAGGCCCTTGCAAGAGTACCACTTTTAGTTTTCTGAAGTCTGTTTCCTCCTTTGTGGTCTAAGGAGACGTGGACCTCAAACACTCTGACCTATCATTGCAGAACTCCCCTCGGGTTTTTTGCCTGGCTGTTTTCCAAGAGAAAACCTCTGAGACGGGGCTAATAAATCCCAGCATTATCTGGTCTGCTGCCTCTGTAAACATTTCCCTCTTTCTCATTCCCACACAGAGCTGTGCCTTTGGCCTCGCTCCCCCCATTTCATCTGGGAAATGTACTTCAGTAAATCATATAATTCAGCTAGACAGGTGTTTATATTTAGCACTCCCAGCGGATCACGTAGCCCCTCTTCATTCTGGGCCACTCCCCTCTTCTCAAACACTTGACCCAAAGAGCTAAAATAAGGCAGGGCCTCCTTGCTCCTCGCCCGTCTTTAGGAAACGAGCTTTCCATCACCCGCCTCTTTCCTGTCTCTTTGAGAACTCTGAGAGGCTTTCGGGCCCTTGGCGCCTCTTTTCGTTCCCTCGCTGCCTTCGAAAGCGTTCCCAGAACTGCTACGGTAGTTTGGGCCATGCGGTGCCTTGAGTAGGGTTCCTTTGCCACCACAGCCGTTGGCCTGAGTGCAAAACCCATTGCAACAGGGTCTAGGCAACCGGTCTTTGGGCAGCAACGGCTTATTCATAACCACCAGGAGAGCTCTGGAGAAAATAATTCCTCGTCCCACTTAATATCTCCAGAAAAGAGTGCTTCCTAAATGGGGGGGGGGGGGGCAAACTGACATCACCTTCCCCATTTTATTTTTATAGGAATCTTGTAATGTACTGTAGATTTAACTGAGAGATGGGGTCATGCAGTGGCCCTCCTTGGGATTTAAATTTTCATTTTCTCCAGTCCAAATATGACACTCAAGCTGCTCTAACACACCGACTGCCCCTGGGGGCTTCAGCAGGTTCACTTTTCCAAGTGATGCTTTTCCCATCAGTCTGGCAGCCGCTCTATCCACCTGATGAAGGGAGCTGCATCTTACGAAAGCTGATGCCTTTTACTAAAATTGGTTAGTTGGAAAAAGGGCTCCCAGACTCCTCCTGATTTTTTATCACCGTAGGTAACACGGCTCTCCTCCTACAATGTTGGCACCTTTGAGAAATAGATGATTTGATTTTTAAAAAGAATTGGAAGCTGACAGTCTCAGAAGACCAGTTCTATAGTATATTCCATGCAAATGTGGCTCGGGTTTTTTTGCAATGTGAGCACAGTTTTCCACTGCAGGACAGACTTTTAAGTAGGGACTCATAATCTTTCCATCTTGTACTCAATGGTAATGTCTAGTCCATATATAATAGAGCATACCACTATTGAAAGCTCCTTGATGCTTAAAAAATGTTCTATGTTATCTTCACCTCATGGGTTTCTCATGCTGCTGCTGCTTTTTGAGTTAGGAGGTTTGCAAGTGGCCTGGATAGCATCTGCATTAGATCCTCAATGCAACAGGCTGCTCTGGTTTTGAGAAGCAGCAAACCTGGTTTAGTTACTATAGTAACTGCTCAAGACTGATAATGGCACAAAAAATGAAATTTTGTTACCTTACAGAAGCAGTCAAAATAAGGAAAAGATGAAGTATTGGAAGTTCTTTCTCTTAGGAAAATGAACAAGATATGATAGAAGTTTATGAAATAATTGGCCAAAATTGGAGAAAAGGGGGGAGGCATTTCTCTCCCCACTACATACACTAAATGCTAATGCTCCGGAGAGTTCAAATCCAGTGCCTTGGATGCAGATTCAAGATGGACCGAAGAAAGCTCCATGCACCTCGTGTATGAAATTCACTATCTCAAAATGTGATGGTGCCCTCTGGCTTAGAAGGCTTTAGAAGCAGAACAGCCAATTTTATGAAGATAGCTAAATAGAGCTTTCCTGTCTAAAAGCCACCAATTACTGGTTCTTGCAGAGCAGTAACTGGGGAAAAAAGTGTCATTTTCCCCTGATTTCTGTGAGGCCTGATTGGACTTTATGGGACACAGAGTGATGGATTAAATTGACTGGTCCAGCAGGATCCATTTTCCTTTTCCTTTCTTTCCACGATCAACTGCAGAATCCAACTATTCTTCCTCCTAAGCATCTTCACGCTCTGTTTAATTGCTGTGATGGAGAACAGCTTTCTCTGGTTATTCCTCTGGGCTGTAGCTAATCCCTCTGTTTGTAAATATCATTCAGTGAAGGTACACATGCTTCTCAAACAACACTGGCAATTCTTGACTAGAATCCTTGAATTCTTAAGAGTATGGCTGTGTGCCAATCTTTCTAATGGGGCCTAAATCAGGATAAAAGTTTTTTTCCAGCCATGAGAACTACATCAAAAACTACAAAAATACTGATGATCTGCTCTCTCTCCATCTGTTCACTGTGTAAATTGGTTGATGTCAATAAACCTGATGAGGGCAGACAGATTGAAGCTGCTCCCTTAAAAGGCAGATGTGATAGAATGTGGACTGGATGAGTTTGTACTTCACCCAAAGATTCAGGTTTGCAGTTTGGATGTATTACTGGGTTTAATATGGTACCCAGGCAGGAAAAACTGTCAAGGGCTGCAGCTCAGCGTCTTGACCTGCTGGAGGCCACCCAACGGTGTTTGCGATGTCACTGAAAGGACCAGGGACAAAACTTTTGACCCACTGAGTTTGTCCCCAGTTGGCATCCTGCTCCCTTCCCCATCCTTTTTTCTAGCGGCTGGGAAGGAAGAAAATCCCTACCCAAATATAACCACTGAATACTGCTGTTGAGATATCAGGGTGCTACAGGAACTGTGTCTGGTCTGCAGTCCATGAGTTGCTTACCCCTGCTTATACTATGATGTCCAGATTGCAACCGTAGCCCGAAACGTTTTTGCATAACTGAGATTATGCACTATTTTCCTTACACCTAAAGATATCTCATCTGGCCACGTTAATCCAGGTCTTAGGCTACACATTGGATTACTGTATGTAATACACCATACTTGTAGCACACACGCACATATCTATATACTTTTCACCTACACAAGATATTCCAAGAGCAGTGTTGCCCAGTTTCGATACTGTTCGCTTCTGGACAGCTAGGGCTTTAGACTAAAAGCTAATGTCTAGCTACTCATTTCTTTCACAATGTTTTGTGGTAAAAAGAAGTAATGGGAAACCATTGAGAAACTGTAAGAGGGAAAGAATGTTATCTAAAACCTCTGTAAAAAAAATCCACAAATGAAACAAGGCTATTTCATAAATACTTGTTTGAGGTCAGTGGATTGCTATCCCAATGGCGTTTTCTCATTACATTCCCATTGGCCCCTGAAAAACAATCAAATCCTGGTTCAAAAAATAAGCAGGCAGCCAATAATAAGCAAAGTTCTTGTGAGAATTGCTTTGTCACAGGTCAAGATGCTGGGGCCACCTTTCTTCAGGGAAGAAAAGATGAGGGGAAGGAAAAGTAATCCTATGAAGATGAGGATGGGAATTTGTGGCTCTCTTGGGTATTGCTCACCTTACAGGTTTTAGGAGCCCCAGCTAGTAGCTAATCATGAAAAAAGCTGGATGTTGCATTTCAAGACATCTAGATTCCTTCAGCTTCATCATGCCTACTCTAAAGCAAATCTCTTGTTGTTTTGCAACCAGTGGGTTTCCATAACTTTTGCATTTCTTCTGAGCTACCTTCATTCTTTCAGGCTGGATCAGTGAAGAAACTGTTCTGTAAGGTCAAGATTAGCAACATTAAAATGGAATGTGAGTGAGATTGCAGGGCTGTAGTTTTTAAAGATTCCATCAAGTTAATTTTTGGCACATTCTTTTGCATCTTAGTAAGAATCTTGGTCTTTGTTAAACGTTAGTATCTCGTGGCTTAATGTATTTAGGAAATGCCTAATTAAAAGCAAGGATGGGTCTGAGGACCGGATTTCCAGCGATTGGCGGTTGGGGTGGGGAGTTGTCATCCTGCAAAAAAAGGGAATGCATGAAGATTTGTAGTGCTTCTTCTGATCACAGGGCCCTGCTTTTGCTGGGACAGTATGAGAACTACAGTATATTGATAGACACGTTGTATGCATATATATGCAAATGTATACACAATCTCCTCGGACTGCAAGGAGGTCAAATCAGTCAGTCCTAAAGGAAATCAACCCTGACTGCTCATTGGAAGGACAGATGCTGAAGCTGAAGCTCAAATACTTTGGCCACCTGATGCGAAGAGAGGACTCCCTGGAAAAGACCCTGATGCTGGGAAAGGCTGAAGGCAAAAGGAGAAGGGTGGATGGAGGCAGAGGATGAGATGGTTAGATAGCATCACCGATGTAATGAACACGAACTTGAGCAAACTCCGGGAGACAGTGGAGGACAGGAAGGCCTGGCGTGCTATGGTCCATGAGGTCACAAAGAGTCGGACACGACTAAACGACTGAACAACAACAACAATACACAATTCTGTGGATATACTTTTCTTGTATTTGCTGAATTTGTCTGCTCTGAATATCGAGGCAAAATGTCTAGGCACAATGGCGGCCTCATTTTCTCACCGGTACTTTGGGAGATGCAAGTAATTCACCAAAAATATCAAACAATATTATATAACTAGTTTTCTTCACATATCTATTTTATATTCTGGAATGAATTCTGACCCAGATTGGCACCAATATGAGATTGTAGTCAGATTAGAGAGCTCTGTTGTCAAGAACAGAATCTGAACTGTATAAAAAAACTACGGAGCAGAGCGCTCCATTTCTGAAAGAGGTTTGGCCATGATTTTCCGGGAGAAAGCCTGGAGGGATCCACTTCCTAGATTTGGAAAGGGCTGGAAAAGGAAAGATTTGGGAAGCAGCTGGAGTGGAGTGGAAAGAGCATCTGCTTGGGGTGCAAGAATTCCCAGGATGAATCCCTTGCCTTGGAAGTTCCGAGGCAGCAGAGGACAGGGATGTCCTAAAATCTTGGGAAGCATAGCCAGGGAGGAGCAGACATAGCTCGATGAAATGAGCCAAAGAGTCTGACCTGCTGGAGAGAAACTTCCTATATTCCTGTTTGAATTGACTTCCCTGGAAATTTTCTCACCCCTTCCCACCCCTTGCCAAGTATTGCCACCTAGTGAACTGGAAATAGCACAACAGAAGGTCAAACTTCCCTTGTCACTGAGCTGAGTGTAGTTTTTCTCTAGTTTTCCTTTCTTTTTTTTAAAGAATTAAGGTACAGTTGAGAAGGCAGTAAGTAGCCTGCAGCAGATTTACAGAAGGAAGGGGTGGGAAGAGCAGGCTTTCTTAACCCTTTCTTCTCTGTCATTTTTTTTCTGCAAAAATCGTACCTTTTATCATCTCCCACCAGGAATCTTTTGTAATGAGAGCTCTTTCGTCATGTTTGCCTCTTACCCACGGTTTGGGCTGGGGCGTGAGCTTGGAAGAATCCGCCAGAGATTCCACCTTGCCTCTGTGCTACCCGTCTTATCAGTGCCATATTTGGACGGTGAGCCTACAGTGCAACAACCATCATCATAGAAATTAAGGGTTGGAGATCATCTAGTCCATCCCTCCACCCGGTGCAGGAATTGGCTCCTACAGCAGGGTCCGCTGCTGGACGTTGCTGATGGCTTTAAGTCAAACTAGGGGCTGGACCTGCTTGCGAGTCTGTCCATTCTGTCGAGCCTCGAGTACAGCTTTTACGCTGCCCTCCGCGTCTTCTGTGCCTTCCCCATCTGCTGTAGCCAGTTGTGTTATTTTACTGGACCAAAACTCTCTTCATTCCCCCCCTAATATCTCCCTTGCTCAATTGGAGCTTACTCTTGAGAGAGCGCAAATCCCCTAAGCGCTCAGCCCTTTTTAGATTGAGCCACAATATGGCAAATATTTCACAGCTAGCCTTCCAGTTCTTCTGGTGCTTAGCAACCTTTTCTACCCAACAGGCAGTTTTTAACACAAGGTCAGTAGTGACAATGAGAAACAAGACTTACGTTTGACAGTATTTCGTGATTCCTGGAAACCAGCTGGCTCTGAACCCCAGCCCAAGGATTCACACTCATGCTCCGCCCCTTGCCCATGCTTGGCACCTGTGCCCGCACCTCCTTTTCCCTTCTCTGCCAGCCAGCACATCTTCCACAGCCCCACGCTGCGCTTACGCCCATCCTCCAAAGTCTGGTACACCCAGTTGGGAGTAAACGCGGCCGCGTTGTTGAGAATAAGTGACACCAGAGCTACTAACACGGCTGTGGCTACCAGTTTCTGGACAGTCATATCTGATGGTCATCCAGTGCTGGTAGCCACTCTCCGTAGAAGATCCAAGCGTCCCAGTCAGCCGCAGTGCATTGAATTAGGACTGTCGATGGACAGTGTTAGGAATGGCTAGAGAACATCGCCATTCATTCTCAAAGTCAGCTGCTCAGAAGTTTCTGGTCGCACAGAAAGCAACGAGGCAGAGCGGAGAAATCCATATAAAAAATGCAGGAACAAGGCTTCCAGACCGCTCGTCTTCCCCAGTGGTGCTTTATCCACCTTCCTCCACTTTGAACAGGACCAAGCTGGTGAAGAGCTGAAAGATGAGGAGGTGCATTCTTTCTGGAACCAAAGTTGCGAAGTGGGGACGGAGGCGATGTTGTGTTCTTGGACAGCTGAGGCCAAAATGCTGCCCGTCCCTTCAGCCTTCTGGAGTGCAGCCGTGGGAAGAAGCTGGGACCTGCATAAGAGGCAGCAAGAACTCAGAAATTGTTCTGCTGTCACCCAAATTCAGAACATTCCACGAGTGCCGTCGACTTTAATTCTCTGCGCCAAAGCAAATTCCAAGCAGAAAAATGCGTGCATCCCCAAGGAGTCCTGGAAGGCTGGAGTATTCCAAGGGAATCTGCTCCCGGGCTCCTGCTCTTCCACAAATGACAGAGCCCGCAAACTGCAGAAGCAGGAAAGCAGAATCCTTGCTGCAAGGAAGTTTTTCCCTCCTATCTCTCAATGAAAAGGAAACGGTTGTTTGTGTGGCTGGTTTTGGTGAACCTCAGGGCGTAGCCAATTGCTACGGACAGAGCCACTGCCACGGCAGTCAGATGTGAACAGGATGTGTTTCCTGAAAGGAAAAGTCAAAGACAGACTTCTAAAGTCCCGTCTCTTTCTCTCTCCACCCCCTCCCAATCCTCCCACCTCATTCCTGTATCATCCTCCTTCCCCCCTCCCCCGCTTCCCAGAAAGAAATAAGAGTTAATTCGGTAATACTGTATTAGGAAGATTTGTTATTATAATATTGTATGAAAAAAACCCTCAAGGATATTGTGGAAGAAAATAGGTCCTGCTTTGTTATCAACCCCTTACATTTTGGATTCAAGGGTTGGGTCTCAACCCATCAAATCTAACTTGGAAAACGGGGGGGGGGGGCGTTCAGGGGCAAGAAATATGTGGCTCTCTTCCCAAGCACACCCTTAGCCCAGTGCTAAGAACAGCATGGAGAATATTTTGTTTTTGCTTTGCTTACTACAGCAACAGTAATCAGAATTACTTGTGCAGGAATTTGTCTGCTGGATGAGATGGAAGCTGGCGGCTCCAGTAGGATCATCCTTCCGGGGAAAAAAATTAGCATTATGTCAGTTCATAAGGCTATTTTACTTATTCTGCTTGCCTGGCAAAAATTGGTCATGTAGAGGACACTCCTCCACCCAATTGTACAACGCATCACTTGTAAATACTTTTGTTGCGATTTGTTTTTGATTATGCCCTCTTTGTCAACATCAGCTCTTGAAAAGCAGCTGAAAACCAAAATTCAGCCTATTATCCAAAGCATATTAATAAAACTATAAGAAAGCAGCCATTTTACAAAATGGTAAAAGCAGGGAGCAGGGTTACAAGGAATAGAAACAGAAAGATAAAAATAAAAACCAATAGATGCTTTCCAGTACAGCCAGTAAAAAATTAGCGTTGCATGTGTGTGCATACGCAAACCAAATCCATACACAACCAGTTTTCCCATTTTTGTCATGAAGTCACATAAACAGTACCTGCTTATATAATTTTAAAAAGTAAAAATTAAGAAGTAATATCTTTATGCAGCCTGAATTCTGAATTCTGGTTATCTAATTTTTTTTTAAATTAAATATCTTTATTCTAATCGTGCATAGATTTTATACTGCTTGTATATCACAGTGCATTTAAACTCATTAATATTTTAAGGGCCGATGTTTGTAATTTTTCTTAGGGAACAACACCTGCTTTCCCCACTCCTTTGCTTTATTAAAAACAAAGAGGAGCACGTTGGCAGTAAAACTGAAGTGACAAAGGTGAAGGTCTACATGACAGCAAGGAGCTGATTTCACTCATCTCACCAGGAAATCCTCCGCCGTTAGAGATCTTTAATGAAGTGTTCAGCCGTACACTGTTCCTATCATCTTTCAGAGATCCCTTTTATTTTATCTAGTATAAAACATATTTGCAATATTATTTTAGTCTGCTCCTCTCTCAGCTTTGCACAAAACTAAGACCTGGCTTTTTGCTATGGGTGATCTAAGGATGTCATTGCCAAGACCAGGTTTCATAGGACTCAGCTGATGACTAGTACAAGCAGTAGCCCTGCTACGACTCCCTGTTGCAGCTGCTAAGACCCCAAAAAAAGTAAGGTCTTGTGATTATTATTTAAATGTATATCACCGCCCATCTCCCCCAATCGGGGGACTCTGGGCGATATAATATATTCATATTCATATATGAATTTTAAACAGAAGATAAAAAGGTAAAGGTTCCCCCCGCACATTTGTGCAGTCGTGTCCGACTCTAGGGGCTGGTGCTCATCTCCGTTTGTTAGCCTAAGGGCCAGCGTTGTCCGAAGACGTTTCCGCAGTCATGTGGCCGGCATGACGCACGCGGAACGCTGTTACCATCCCACCGAAGTGGTACCTATTCATCTACTTGCATTAGCATGCTTTCGAATTGCTAGGTTGGCAAGAGCTGGGGCGAGTGCGGGAGCTCACTCCGTCACGCGGGGCTAGGGATTCGAACCGCCGAACTTGCGATCTTCCGATCGACAAGCCTGGCGTCTTACCTGCTGAACCACCACGCCCCCAATTAAACAGAAGATAAAGACTAACAAAAACTAATATAAAGGACAGGAAAAGAGAAAGAAGAACAAAGAAAAAGTCAAAAGTGCAAAAAGAAAAAATAGAAATAGAAAGAAGTTGCTTCTGATTTCCTTTACAAGAAGTATAATTACACATAGAAAATTACTTCTTGCTCTATGGTTACAAAGACAAACTCTCTTTTCTATCATCTATTTTTTTCTAATAATCAAAACCGCAAGTTACAAGTTCTTTTTTTTTTTCTGTTTCATGCAAAAAGTCTGTAAGGGGCTTCCACTCAGCAATGAATGTAGATAATGTATTTTCTCTAATTAAGGAAGTCAATTTAGCCATCTCTGCAAATTTCATCATCTTCACCAACCATTCCTCCATTGTGGGTAAATGTTGAGACTTTCCACTTTTGTTCATGTAACAATCTCGCTGCAGTTGTCATATATAAAAACAGGGTTCCATGACTGTTTTCCAGCTGTTTGTCCATCAATCCCAAAATAAAAGCCTCCAGTTTCAATTGTATGTTAATCTTTACAATCTTCTGCATTAGTGTATTTATTTGTATCCAAAATTTTCTAGCTTTTTTACACCTTCACCAAAGATGATAGAATGTCCTTTCATATTGTTTACATTTCCATCATAAATTTGAAGTACCTTTGTACATTCTAGACAATTTCTCTGGTGACATATACCAACAATACATCATTTTATAGAAATTCTCTTTAAGGTTATAACATAATGTATATTTCAGTCCTTTCAACCACATATTTTCCCATTGTTCCATTTATATATTGTAACCGAAATTTTTGGCCCATTTTATCATTCATTCTTTCACCTGTTCTTCTCTTTCATATTTCAATAAGAGTTTATACATTTTAGCAATTACATGTTCATAATTTGTACATAATTCTATTTCAAACTCAGACTAAAAGTGTCCAAAACCATGAATTCTTTTATTTACTTTAAACCTTTCTGATAACTATACATAAGAAAACTATCTCTCTGCTACCAGATCTTCTCTTGATTTTATTTTACATTCCCCTTGAGAGAATTCTAATACCTCACAATAAGTTAACCATTATAATTTCTCGTCTGTAAAATGCTTCTTGTGCTGAGAGCCATAAAGGTGTTTTTGGGCACAACCTGGATTTGTATCTAGTCCAAATTCTCAATATGGCACATCTGACATAATGATTTTTAAAATCTAAAGTAACCTCAGCTTTCTCATACCACAAATATCCATGCCAGCCAAATGGGTCTTGTGATTCTGACACTCTTCTGCTTTTGTCAGTTTCTGGGAACGGAGGGTAAGTGGGGAGCCAGCTGGGAACACTGCTTCGCCCTCTTCCTGGGCCTCCAGGAATTTTTTTAGAACTCAGCAAACCTTGAGGTCCATTGAAGAGATCTTCAGTATATCTCCCATCCCGCTAGGGATCTGACAGGATAAGTCTTTTCCTTCTCTTGTTCCTGCCTTCCCCTTGAGGGAAACAGGTGGGTTTGGGACAAAGTTGTTTGTCCTGTTCCGCTTTACTGAAAACTTTGCTTCATGTTAAGTGTTTTTTTTTAACGTTGAAACATGAGCACCGAAAATTAGTTATCATCCAGGTCACGGAGTCTTCCCACTGCAGAAGATCAGTGTTTATCAGTACTCAAGATAATGATTGCAGTTGTAATAATAAGAGCCTCAAGATGGCCCACACCGGGGTCTCCTCACTTTATCTTCACAACAGAACCCCCCTGAAGCAGGTTGGCCTGAAAGATATGGACCGGCCCAAAGTAACCACCTAGTGAGCTCCATGGTCAAGTTGGGACCTGAACTTGGGTTTAGCTCTGTGTAAGCTGCAATGTCATCCAGTCCTTTAGAAATAAGTAGGTGAAATGCACACCAAGAAGACTAACAACAAAAATACTTTTGAAATTTAGAATTGTCCTAATTGCATCCATACTTTTTATTAGTCTTCTTCAACCCACTGTCTCCCAGATGTGTTAGGACTGTGGTTCCCAGAATTCCAGAATTGTGGTGGGTGTCAAACTGGGGAAGTTCTCCTTATGCACGAGGTGCTAATGTATTCCATTTTACGGATTGATTTTGCAGTTCAAGATGCAGAATTAATACAAGAGGGTCAGCGTGTTCTTTAAATTTGGAACAAAAGAGGCTGATCTGTGCCCTTCCTCCACTGCATCTGGTATTCATTAGAACAGCGAGCTCTAGTTGATGAAGGACAGATGTGAGGTAGAGTCCAAAGATAAACTCAGGAAATTCTCTGACTTTGATATAGGGGGAGGGGTTGGAAGGCTTGTTGCTTTACATTTTTTTCTCCCAAAGCACTGAACGTAACATCTGAGTGAAAACAATCAGCCTTTGATGGATGTGGGCAATGAAAAGAGCAGTCTCTAGGAGAGAGATCCAAAAAAAAGCTTGGAGGTTGGATTCAGACTCGGCCATGCTCTCTTAGACCAGACTGTCTGAAGCCAGTGTAACAAGTTAGCCTGGCTGATTTAGATCCATTGAGTTCAGTGGGTGTAATAGTAAGTCTGCAACCCAATGCCTCAGTTTGCACATCACTCTAAGCTATGGTTCCTCAAGCGGTCTTCCCTCCAGCAGAAGGGTCGTTTCACACATCAGTGTTCCTGAATGTCTTCATAGGCTGACTTGGACCCTGTCCCTTCTTCTTGCATTCTGCAGCGAAGCCGTCTGGGAGAACATGGCCCGCATGTGCGTGAAGACCCAAAGGCTAGATGTTGCCAAAGTCTGCCTGGGGAACATGGGTCATGCACGAGGAGCCAAGGCGTTACGGGAGGCTGAGCAAGAACCAGAGCAGGAAGCCAGAGTGGCCATGTTAGCCGTCCAGTTGGGCATGCTGGTAGGTAGAAAGCCTTTTCTCAGATTAGCCCTTTTTTGCTCCACATGATTCTCTGAGCAGCATAAGAGTTCTGTGGCTTTCTGCAAGGGATCCTCCCTGATGAAAAAAGCTGTTTTGAGACTTTTGCCAATATAACGTGGGCTTATTAAAGATACTTCCATTGCAGTGCTTACCCTCAAATTGAGTGTGCTTTCTTCCTGTGCTGAGTTGCTTTTATCTTAGTCTCATTATTATTCCCACCCACCTTTATGAGCCAATATCGAAAGCCTTTCCTGCAGTGTCAAATGTCCAAGGCCTGTTCAAGGGTGACAGCATTTCCCGAGCCCCCATTTCTTTCTGCTGGGAAGTTGCTTCAGAGATAGCAGAGGCTTTATTTCAGTTGGCTGGTTTGGAGCAGTTTCCTAGAGCATCCGGAAGAACAGGAGCTTTCCGTGTGGACGCCCCCTTGTTCTTGAAGTGACCTGCAGGTCGGGTGGCTTAGCGCTTTTCTTACTTTTATTTAAACATCCTGTTTCAGTCATAATGATTCTATTTTGGGCGTGTAGGCTCAGTTGGTTCCTCAGATTCCTATTATAATTAACCCTTGCTATAGTGTCAGAATGCAGAGTTTGAAAGGGGACATTATTACTTTTCATTACGGTGGGATCTCAGAGAATTCTTTCATTACATATGAAAGACGAATTCGATGATGATGATGACGATGATGATGATAATTGCATTAAAAGCAGCATCCCTCACACACAGCTCTCTGATCTCCATTCCAGGAAGATGCCGAGCAGTTATACAAGCAGTGCAGACGGTACGACCTTTTGAACAAGTTCTACCAGGCTTCAGACCAGTGGCAAAAAGCCATTGAGATAGCCGAAACCCAGGACCGGGTCCACCTGCGCACGACGTACTACAACTATGCGAAGCACTTGGAAGCCATAGCTGAGCGCAACCTTGCCATCACCTAGTGAGTGTTTGCTGGAGTCCGAGGGCAGGCTGCCCCGTGATGCCACAGCTAGTCCGCAGCTGACTCAGAGCCTGCGTTCTGTGGGTTTCAGTGTCTAGTCACAGCAAGCGTTTCCAGTTAATTTATTGTTTGTGGCCCTCTGTCGACCCAGTGGGAAATGTGTCTATTCAAGGGTTTATATGTCGCTATACGTAAGATGTATACTGTTGTCATTTTCCCAGTTCTGCCTCCCTGAACATTTTTCTCTTCATGCACGCACTGTACAGGGCCACCCATGTGGGGTGCAGTTGCCTGAAACTGCATCATCATAACATCTGGACACGTTGTGGTTTTGGGGTACTGCTGTAGCTGGTAACACTGCAGTGAAGAACATCACAACCTCATCTTACCTGCTCGTTGGCATGGTTCAGAAGGGGCAAGAGAAACCTTCCAGCCCTTTAAGAAACTATATAGAAAAGCATGTTGTTGATTGGCTCCTAGTGTGAGGAATTCCAAGATTTCATAAGGTCAAAGCCAAAAAGGTCTTTTGGAAAAGAGATGGTCCTCTATTGGAGATAAATCGTTCCCTTCTTCATAGTCACCGGCTTCAGAGAAAAGGTTTTACAATCACAACAGAGAAAAGTGACAAATTTACAACCCACCATATGTAATTATCTGTCCATTCGCTGACTCTGTTCTCTTAATATTTAAATCACATATAGCCCAACTTTTCTCCATGAGGCGTTTAACATGGATTGGATGATCCCTCCACTATCCTCATGACTATCCTATGAAATAGATTTATACTGAGGATTGGGGACTGGCCCAGGTTGCACTCAGTGAGTTTGACAACTGCATGACAGTTTGAACCTGGGTGTTCCAAGCATAGTCAGAAACATTTAACATCCTATTTAAACCAACATGACATAAGCCATCTCTTTGCCTGCTTTCTGCTATTTCATCTTGTAACTGTTCTTTGTTTGCCGAGAAGGTCTCACTGAAGTGCTTGTCTGTATGATGAATGCTTTGTTCATGTGTGATCTCACAAATACAAGTTGTAGAACCCTGAATTGTAAATACCCTTCACTTTATTGTCCTGAATGCTAAACGAAACAGCTGGTTTTCCCATCGCCCGGCTTTCTGACCTACTTTTTTCCTGCACAGCTATGAGAAGTCCGACACGCATAAGTTTGAAGTGCCTCGAATGCTTTCAGAAGATCTGCAAGCCTTGGAGTCTTATGTCAACAGGATGAAAGATAAGTGAGTGTCCACATTCTCTCTCCATCAATGCAGCTTGATCAGGTGATTCTGCTCTTATTTGCCAGCAAGTTCATCTAGAGCTGCTGGATGGCTGTGCCATTTCCTTCCCAATAAAAGATTGGCTCCCACTGCCTATTAGGAGCTCAACACTTTGCTCAATCTGGACTGTGCAAATTGATTGATTGATCCCCACCCCACCCCTTGTTTTTTCTCCTCCAGAGGTTTGTGGAAATGGTGGGCTCAGTATCTAGAAGGTCAGGCAGACTTAGAAGCGGCTTTCAAATATTATGAGCTGGCTCAGGATTATTTTTCCATGGTCCGTATTCATTGTTTCCTGGGTAACATCCAGAAGGTAAGTTCGCCTTCTCCACCTGTTCCTACAGAGGTGCCAATGTGTGGTTCGAGGTGGACAAAGGAACAGGATTTGTCTCTGGTTTTTGTTCAGGCTGCTGAAATAGCAAATGCAACAGGCAACTGGGCAGCTTCTTACCATGTTGCCCGTCAATATGAGAGCCGCGAGGACATCAAGCAGGCCGTGCACTTCTACACCCGGGCTCAAGCGTTTAATAACGCTATTCGTTTGTGCAAGGTACAGACAACCTTCAATTATCCCTGAGCTGCTGGGCATAAGATTGTAGAGACTTTCTGAGGTGCTGGGAGAACTGACTTGCGATTTGCATGAAAATGTAAGAGGTTTCCTCCCACAGGATGAGGCTGAAGACCCTTCTGAGCCCATAGCCCAGCGTAGCAGATGCCCTGAGAAGATGCCACTGGGACAGAGCACAATAGCTGGGGTGTCTGCAGGATCTTGTCCTTCTTGTCAAAGTTACGAAAGCAGGAGTTACACCCCAAGTCCTGCCCATTTGGGATCTCAGTGCAATGTTGGGACGTATGTAGAAAAGGGACCGGGCTTGGGTCACAGTGCTGCAACGCTGCTTTCATCACTCTGACCCCCAATTACAGGTAGTCCTCGCTTAGGGACTGTCTTGTTTAGCAACTGTTCACAGTTACGACGGTGATGAAAAAGTAACATTATGACCAATCCTTGCATTTATGACCTTCACAGGTCTGTAAAGCAAAGGAAAGCTGAAGTAAGATTATAGGCCCAGTCGCAGTTTCATTTGGCCACCCCTTTTTGTAATGGCTGAGTTGCCAGTCCCAATTGTGGTCGCTAAACGAGGACTACCTGTACCCACTCATCCTCTACTGCCTCTGGGCAAAAGCTTACTCCTTTTGGAGCTTTGTTAATTTTTTTTTCATTCCCCACAAATATTTTGGTGTCATCAACCAATCTGACTCCTCACCCATAATCCTAGATCATTTACAAATGTTAAAAAAGGACTGGTTCCACGAGATAATCAGAGGGCCTCTACACATCTCTCTGTTGTTCAGACTGTCCACTTATAACATAAAAATCTGGCCCACCAATTACGAAAGAAAAACAGACATTTGAACGAGCAAATGCAAATCTCTGCTAGCCTTAACCATCAAAGACCTAAAAGTGAGGTTTGATTTTTTTACAACAGGAAAACCAGCTGGACGACCAGTTAATGAACCTGGCTCTTCTTAGTTCCCCGGAGGACATGATAGAAGCCGCACGCTACTATGAAGGGAAAGGAGAACAAATGGACCGAGCTGTGATGCTGTACCACAAGGTATCTGTTCACCCCGCTGAGAGCCAGAGATTGAACCAGGGACAAGTCCTTCTTCACCATGAAGAAAGCCTTCCCCAGGGAGATAAGAGGCTGCGTGAAAACTCAAAATCTCTTCTCTTCCTCTCCAGGCCGGGCACCTGTCCAAGGCTCTGGAGCTCGCTTTTGCCACCCAGCAGTTTGCAGCCTTGCAGCTCATTGCTGAAGATTTGGATGAGAATTCCGACCCGGCCCTCCTGGCTCGGTGCTCCGACTTCTTCATTGAGCATTCCCAGTACGAGAAGGCAGTTGAGCTCTTGCTGGCTGCCAAAAAGGTAACGTTGCATTTCAGGAAATGAATGCACGAATGTCCTGTGGATTAAAATCCTGTATTGTGGTTTAGCTTCTGAATGGTTCGTGTACGATAAGGATGGTGTGGCACTCTTTCTGAGAATGTGAATGTCTTCAGATCGGCTTGAAATTTGGGTATCCTCTTCCAGTCATGTCTCAGCCTCCAAGGTGTTCCTTAGAAATCACCACTTTTCAGACACTCCATCTGGCACACACCAAACACACTCACCCCTGGAGTTGGTGAGCACGCTGTTCATAAGGCGCGCTCCTGCCAGAACTAAGTCTTGCCAGGCTGTGTTGCTTGATTTCCTCCTCCTACCGGCAAGTGTTTAGCTGAGTTTGCTCGTCTCCGTTCTGTCTGTGCCACAGTACCAGGATGCCCTGCAGCTTTGCCTAACGCAGAACTTGACCATCACTGAAGAGATGGCTGAGAAGATGACCATTTCAAAGGACTCCAAGGAACTTTCGGAGGATTCCCGGCGGGAGCTCCTGGAGCAGATTGCTGACTGCTGCATGAGGCAAGGCAATTATCACATGGCCACCAAGAAGTATACCCAAGCAGGAAACAAGCTGAAGGTAAGGGTGGAGAAGGAAGAGTCTCAGATACCTTGAGAGGTCCTTTGATGAAGTGCATCCAAGCAGATTATCTTCAGAAAAACAGTGTGTCTGCTTGTTCCCGAGGACAACCAGATTCCTCTGAGAAAAATACTGTTCCTACCTAAGAATGATGACCTTGAGCCATTCTGGGATGACTGTTTCTTGGGTCTCCTAGGCTTTCGCAAGAGAGCCATCTTTGCAGATGGCTCAGAATATTCTAGTTCTGAAGGCTGAATGTCACATTACAGGGGACCTATCCATCCCAATGATTGGCCTAATCAGCTGTTATCTCAGATTATGTCCAAAAAGGCCCATCCTTGGTGTCTTGACTGGCTAGATTTAGACATCATACTCAAGCAGTTTGTTTGGTTTTGACTTTGGGTGATGTCGGAACCATTGGGGTTTGGAGCCATAGTTTAGGACTATGTGTCCTTTCTAACAAACCTTATTTTAAACGAACTGCTTTATGGGGGCCAGAGAGGTTTTGGCTGAAAGATACAATGCCTTACAAATGTAATTGGAAAGCTGAGTAGCTCTTCAGGTCTTTGCATCCTATCTGCTTGCTTGCATTTGCTGGTGAACAAGTGGCCTCAACTCTACCCCTTTGCTGCATAGGCAATGAGAGCACTGCTGAAATCTGGTGATACTGAGAAGATTGTGTTCTTTGCTGGAGTCTCAAGACAAAGGGAGATTTATATCATGGCTGCCAACTATCTGCAATCCCTGGACTGGCGCAAAGATCCAGAGATTATGAAGAACATCATCAGTTTCTACACCAAAGGGAGGGCTCTGGACCTCTTGGCTGGCTTTTATGATGCTTGTGCTCAGGTCGGTAGGGTTCCTCCCTCATATACTCCAGTTTAGTTGCACGATAGAAAGACCAGAAGAACCCATTCACCTTTCCTTCCTTGCAGGTGGAGGTGGATGAATACCAGAACTATGAGAAGGCCCTGGGAGCCCTGACTGAGGCATACAAGTGTCTGTCCAAGGCAAAGACACGGAGCCCAGTTGAGCAAGAGAACAAGCTTGCACTCTTACAGAGCAAGATGGCGCTGGTGAAAAGATTTATTCAGGCCCGGAGGTGAGAGGGAGCCATGAGGAGTTCTTTACAGCATAGGCTGGTTTCATTGTATGGTTATATCAGTGTGTGGTTTGAGGAGGTCACCCTGAAAGTGGCTGTGAATAGTAAGCGGCTTGGTAGCAAATCTCCATCTCCATAATAAATAACCCAGTTAGCATTTCCCCTTTGGGATTAAGGAAGTCACAGCCAGTCATGAAGCCTTGCTCTGTACAGCAAAATCTCTTGGAGCGTCTTAACAACTAGCACATTTCTTCCAATACAAGCTTTCAGGAATCAGGGTTTGTTTTAGCAGCTGCACCTGATAAAAACGTATTCCATAATACATCCGTGAATCTTTGAGTGTCCCAAGAGTTTGGGTTGGGTTTTGCTGCAAGTTTACAATGCCACACAAAGGGGGAGAGAAGTTGTACTTGCTTTGCTCCTCTTGGGAAGTGTATCCACTTTTGATACGCCACCAGAAGTGGAGAGAAACGTAGTAAATGTTAGCTTCAGAGCGGTTTCCCTTTATTTTGCAGCAAAGCCCCTTGATAAGAAAAATGCTTTGAGTACCCAAGTATTTTGTAATTGCACATTGATTTCCCCGAGAGGAAAAAATCAACAAAGAAACAGTTGTCCCAATTATTAGTGTCTGATATGTTTTCCCCCACCTAGACTTTACCCTGAGGACCCCAAAGAGGCCATAAGGCAGTGCGAGCTGCTCCTGGGGGAGCCCGATCTCGACAGCACCATCCGCCTGGGGGATGTTCTGGGGCTCCTGGTGGAGCATCACTTGCAGATGCAAGAGTTCCAGATGGTGAGTGTCTTTGGCTCCTCCAGGGCCCATGAACCACTCAAATAATGCTCATTCAGCAGTACCCATGGCGCTGTTTGTGGGAGTGTATCACTGCCGATACTGGCATATTCATGCACAGGGCTCCATGATTGAATGTTCTCTACGTTAAAAACCCAAAACCTTACTCATAGAAAGCAAGCATGGTCAGGTGTGAGGAGGATTGGGAAGAACCGTGTTCAAACCCCGTTTGAAAGTGGAGTCCAAGGGTTGACGTCCGACCAGTTACAGTCTCTGCTCTCAGCCTATTTTACAGGGAAACTGTTGTACAGGTAGTCCTCGATGACCATAAAAGGGACCAGAAAATTCATGGTTAAGTGGTGTGGTCGTTAAGCAAGGCATCACGTGACCACACCCAATTTTACGACATTTTTTGCAGCAGTCGTTAAGCGAATCACGCAATTCCCCATTGATTTTGCTTGTTGGAAGCTGGCTGGGAAGGTCACAAATGGCGATCACATGACCCCGGGACACCACAACCGTTGTAAATACATGGCAGTTGTCAAGTGCCCAAATTTTGATCATGTGACCCTGGGGATGCTGTGACGGACGTAAGAGCCAAGACTGGTCATAAGTCACTTTTTCAGCACCATTGTAACTTGGGTCACTAAACGAATGGTCTTAAGTTGAGGACTACCTGTAAAGGTAAAGGGAGAGGAAGCATCCCCTCAGTTGTGAGGGAAACTTATGTAAGGATAAAATTACAGGTGGTGGTGGGAGGAACCATTAAAAGCTATTATTGTCTTTGTTGTGCTGGTATTAGGATATGCATTATTTTACTGTTTATGGTTAGCACTGGTTCATGCAGTATATTTTACTGATTCACCTGAAATTTTGAGTGCATCCAAAATAAAAATTACTATTGCTGCTATTACTTCTAGTTTTCTCTATTGAAAGGTAGGGAGCTTTCTGATACTGTACTGTACAAGCGATCCCCTATCTGCATTCTGCAGATTTTTTTCTTTTTTCTGAATCCAGAGGTGAGTTCCCTGTCTGTTCTAAATAACTGTCTGTAGTTGGTGGCAGTCCCAAGGAAGATTTATAAACCTGGTAATCAGGGACTCGGTGTGCTACCGCTCTAGAGTATTCTGGTACCTCTTCTCCCCCCCTGGATGGATTGGGATGGAGGAAGTCAGAGGAAACAATTATGCAGGGCCATCTGGAGAAGAGATGATTCACATGCTTTCAGCAGGAAACATCCAAATGGCCCACTTTCAAACAGGGAAGCCAGAATTACAGGCAAAAAGGAACTGCTGTTCTCGAACCCCCAGGTGCGCTCTAGTTTTTGAGCAAAGAAGAGATGGCATGAAAATATACAGGCGGAAAGCAAATTCAGTGTACTACTACGTGCCTTGTTATCTGTTGGAAGAGTCTGTAGAAAGGCCACTGCAGTGAATGCCACCTCTCCCCCATTCCCATGACTACCCGGGATCATGCGTTAGTGTTGTGTAAGTGCTGCTGTTGTTGTTTTGTAGGCCTTCATTACAAAGGTTTATACATTGTGGAGAAATTCCTTTATGGAGTTGTGCAAATAGTAATTATAAACAAACATGGGGTGTGTTTAACTAAAAAAGACCCTCCCATATGTAGGGTTGGAAAACTGGTTTATGGATTAGCATGTTGTGTGAAGCCAGGCAATTGCTGATTGTTAACCATGGCTTAGTTTGATGTGTCCTTTGTGCAAGGACAGCTCCACTGTTAACGAGGGAAATCAGCTCCGTTCTCAGCTTGGTTCCCATATAAATAAACTGGGTATTAGTCAGAATGCAAAGGAAGTTGGCCGAGGCATCTCCGCCCACTGTAGTGCTCAGATTGTAGAACAGCCTGTGAATAACGCACCTTATTCTCATCAGGCCTACCGGTATCTGGAAGAGATGCGGAAGAAAATCCCCTGCGTGAATCTCAACTACTACGTGAGCCAGCAGACGGTCGAGGCAGTTCACAGAGGACTGGGCATCCCTCTCGGCCGAAATGCCGCTCCAGAGAGAGTTCGCCACAACAGCATGGAGGACAAGGACATAGAAGAAGTGGTTGATGAAGCAGAGGCGTCCTGAACAGTTCAGCGGGGACTCTGGGGGTCCACACCGTCTTCCCTGCACTGTTGGGGCAAAGCCGGTGAACGGGGCCTTGCTTTGTTAGGGACAAGGAAGCCAGGGCAGCCAGTCCTTGAAACCTAGGATCCGCTTGGCGTTTCCTAAATGGCTCCAAGACACAGGTGTTGCATTCCTCCTCAAATACTCAGAGATGGTTCAGCTCTATCTTAATATTTGTATTAAATGTTTTAGATACACAACTGTCTTGCATCGTTTTGTATGGCATAAAAGACGAAGAACAAGAGGTTGGGAGTGGCAGAACAGTAATAAAGACAGCGGGCGTAAGCTTAATTACAGGCAGTCTAGAGAAGTTTTCCTGTTAAGCTCGTTGAGTTTGTCAACAGGATTCACTTTCTTCTGCCACTGAACCGCTTGTACAGAGCAGACCCCTACAAAAATGTAGCCTGCTACGGCTTAGCGTAGCCTTTGAAGCTTTCCCCACCTTTTGGCTCGGGAAACACACTGCGCGGCTCCCGTACTTCAACATCTGGGACGGGCATCATCAACCCCTACTCTTAAAAGAACGCCTGGAAGCAGATCACTAACCCGTTCCTGGTGAACAGGATTTGAGCGTAATGAGCAAGTGTTTTTTTTTTTTTTTCCCCTGGAAAATACCCAGCAGTTATAAAGTTTTGCTTTTGACTTTCGGCAAGTTGGCTAGGGACCATAAACAACTAGGACAGAATACGTGTGCGTTAGCAACAGCACCTGCACGTTGTGGGTTCCACGCTAAGCCCAGATGTCTCTGGCCTCCAGCTCGGGGCCCTCGTCCTTTCCTCCGGCAGGGCCTGGGGTCATTTGCAGCCACCAGCTGTTTAGAGAGCATCTCTAGCCTCAAACTGTCCTACTCTAGAGGAGCTGTTTCAAGCTTTTTTTTCAAGTTTTCCATCAGCAGCAGATTCTGCAGGGCTAAATGTCTGCAGTCGCCGTCTGGGTCCCTCTCCGCAACATCTATAGAAAATAGGAAGAGACAGAGGAGAGAGAAAAAAGAGATGACTTGAGGAAATTCCTGTAAACCGTTAGTTGAACTGTCAAGTAGAGGAACAATAAAAGGAAGTTAACCTGGATATGAGAGGGTTTTCTTCATTTTAGACCAAATTTTATTTAGCAACCTTTTTTACGATATGTACCAAACTTTCTTGGCACGAAGATCAAAACATTTCTGTTTCCCCACTATTCTCCCTAACCACACGACTGAGTGAATATTGGGGATGTTCTGTTTTCCACAACATGGTTTTAAACAGAAATGTAAAGACTTCTTATCATTGGCTCCCACATAAACAGGTTTTCTTTTTGCAGAGTATTAGTTGGTATTCTGATTCCGACATCCCTCCACAAAGCTTCCAATAGAGGCCATCTGAGAGGCAAATGTACTTCTCCCTTTCATCACCAACAGGTGCCTCTCTTAATGTGCAATAAGTCTGCAAGAAGAATCTGAAAACGGCTTTTCACCACCTCAGCCCAGCTTTTCCAGTTATGAAAACAGCTATGCACTCCTTTGTATGATGGGGCATAAACCCTTGGAAATACACCCCAAAACCAAAAACCTGCATGTGAGAAAATGATGTTTTAAAAAGAAGAGGTTTTTTTCTTCTAAAAGAATTCATCTAAACATTTGTTTTTATATATTCATAAGTTCTATATGCTTCAAAATAGAAGTCACCCCAAAGCCTACGAATGGGAAACTTTGATCTCCCAGACATAAACTCCCACAAGCCCCTGCCAGTGAGGTTGGGAATAATGGCAGTTTAGTGTATAATTACACTAAACTGTAAGGTTTCTCAACCTTGGGAACTTGAGGATATGTGGACTTCAATTCCCAGAATGGCTGGCTGGGGAATTCTGGGAGTTGAAGTCCACGCATCTTCAAGCTGCCAAGGTTGAGAAACGCTGACTGCAACTGTTGGAAACTAGGACAGTTCTCTGCAATTTGGAGGGAGAAAGCACGTGGAAAATTCTACAGTATAATCCCTAAAACTTTAAACCAACAAACAAAAAAAAGAGAAACCTTTTCAGGTTAAACTGCAGCTAAAAGCCCTGAAGCTCCATTTCAGCTCACGTGCATGAGATGGTCCTACCTACTTTGCCTCATGGCTACAGAGAGGTGGCTGGTCCTGCTCTAAGAAGCTAAATCTCCAGTTACAGGCCGTATCTCGGGCAGCTGAGCTTTGGCCAAATATTAGTGCTTTGAATGCTCTGCAGAAAACACAAGAGAAATCAGTGAGGGGAAGCGCTGCTTCTCCGCCCCCCAGGATACAGAGGCCACCACGAGAGGCATCTTCATCTGCCCGAGTTCTGCTCTGAGACAGCTGTCACTAAGAGAGGGGGGGGGCATGTGCATGTGCAGCCTGGCATCTCTGTTCCTGATCCGCTTGCAACGTGGAAATCAGGATATGAGACCAGCACAGGGGAGTCCAGAGAAGTGTGAGGATATCCTGTGCGCACAGAGCCCAGCACCAGGTCAGCCTGGGTACATGAGTCACTCCCACAGCCCCCCTCTATTGCTGAAGCGGCAGGAGACTTTTGGAACGGGGGCTCCGCGCACATTAAAGCCCATCATCTGCAAGTGCCCCTAACATGCCAAAGAGCTAAACAAATCAATATAGTTTTTCAATGCTACAGACCAATACTCGGCTTGGAGAGCAGAAAGGCAAATTCGCTGTGCTGTATTTTCTGCCGCCTCTATCCATTTTTCCTGCAGCCTGGGAACTTCCGTTAGAAACTCATTTTATTTTAACACGTTTCAGTTAGCATACTTGCAGCGCCGTCCTCACATGCAAGGAAGTCCATCTTCTCATCTTGGCTGTGTTTATGAACCTTACGCCACCCTCAAGGCAAAACATTCCAGCACGGATCGCCTAATGCCCCGTTTTGCCAAGTCCTGAATCAGCACGACGCAACTCTTACTCCTTTCGGCTCCGACGCAGCTAAGATATTGCTGAATAGGCAAGATTTGCCCAGGGGAGGAGGAAAGCCAGTTTCTCGGTCGTGTCATGGGAAAGGAGGCATTTTGGTGGCCTCCGTGAGCTCTTTTCCCTTTTAAGGGCACGGGACACGGGCTCCCAATGCAGGGATCAAAGGACTGGCTTTGTCAGTGTTACTTCCTCTCCGGTTCTCGTGGGAAGCTGTCTTGCTTCCTGCAGATTCCTGGCATCTCACCCTTCAGAAGTGAGAGGTGGCCAGCCCCCAACGCTTTGTGACCTTCTGGGCACACGGAAGATCCCATCATCCACGCCCTCACAAGGTGGGGTGTTTTCTCCTCTGCTCCAGAGCACCAGGAGAAACAGCCTAGTTGGATGGGCTACTGCTATCCCTTCTGAGAAAGCACGCTCCTCCGCAGCACCAAACTGGCCATCCCAGCTGCAAGTCCACCACATGATGACGCTTGCATTTATGGCAAAGGTGCCCAACTTCAGGGCAAAATGGCTCCTTTTGCAGTGTAGCCCAGTGTTTCTCTCAACCTTGGCAACTTTAAGATATGTGGACTTCAATTCCCAGAATTCCCCAGCCAGCCATGCTGAGGTCCACATAACTTGAAGTTGCCACGGTTGAGAAACACTGGTGTAGCCACTGCAAAGTCTGACTGCTTGTGCAGATATGCCTCAGCTGTGCACTGCAGGAGCAGCCCAGACATTTTGCATCTCGGTAAGATCAGAGCTATTGCAGGCGGGCCTTCTCCACTGCGCATTCTGGCCTTGGAAATTCCTAGACCAGCCAATCCTGCTGACTCTCCTCTCCCCTGATCTGGCAGATGGCGGAGTTTCTAATTCTGGAAAAACGTTCCTCTCCCAGACGGACCTCCTTCCTGTCTCAAGGTTTGACCACGGCGTTGCTAACTTCCTTGCCATCTCCAGCTCACTTTTCAACTGCGGTTACTTTCGGCATTGTTTAAGAAAATGCTTGGCTTTTTGATGATGAGACAGGGAGCTTTTAAGAAATGCATTTAAACTCAAGTGTCTCATCCAAGTTGGGCTCAGCACTGCCACTTACCACATCAACTTTGCCCAAGTAGGTGTGCCAGATTGGCCTTGAAAATTAGGTCGGCCTATCCAAAGCTTCACCAAAGATACCAAAACTTCGTACCACTCTCCTCTCCAATGGCCTGCTTCCCAAGATTCTTCTCACCTGCCAGCCAGGCTTGAGTCTCTAGAAGTTCCTCCGTCATGTCCTCTAGAAGGTGCTCAGCAGGTACACTGAGGAGTATGGAGGAGACTGAAGACAGAAGGCCATGCCGCACGTACCTGCAGAGGAAAGAGATGCCCTGGTGAATGCCTGCGGGAAGGAACCTTTTCCTATACCTGACAGGCCACTGGCTTGAATCTGTTTTGCAGTTCTGTTCACTTTCCTTTGCTGCTGAGAACATCAGTGCCTTGATGCTTACCTTGCGTTCTACAGAGCCCAGCTTTGGACCTCTGTGTCACCCCATTTTTAGCTGTTTTACGGAGTAGGAACCATCACAACGCCCACAAGCTATAGTAAAGCTGCTTTCCTAAGTGATGCACCATTATGGACGAATTGCAAACAAAAAAAGAACAGAGATTCAAAAAAGCTAGTGTTGCTCGTGAAAAATGGCCTGCGTTCTCTTGACTTGTGTAAAAACTAGAGGAGGGCAGTATGATTTAAAATGGTTTTCCACTCTTAGTGGCCATTCTTTTTCTGTGCTTGAGAAAGGAGCATTCGATGTCTTGGTATTATTGGAGACTCAAGAACAAAAAAAGAGAAAATTGGGTCAGGGGTGAGACAACAGCAAAATTTTGTCCTGCTGGAGTAAGGCTTTTTTATGCACTTTTCAAGTGTGTCTAGGTGTTCACAAAAACTCACGTGTCAGTGTGGAAACGCAGGGCCCAAACAAACTCTAGCAACGCCTTTCCCATTGCAGCTGTTGCCTGCCAAAAAGAGAAAAACGCGTAAGAGGATCCAAGAAAGAGCAAGAGGATCTCAAGGAGATGCAGGTAATGGAAACTGAGATGGTCTGAGATATCAGACGTTCTGAGGCAGGAAAACCAAAGAATGATAAAGGTAACATGAATGAAAGGGATTAGCTGCCGTTTAATAATACTGCAGTTGAGACGGGCCATGTCTGCTCTACCTTGTCCGCTCTACCTAACTGCTCCACTTGGTTTCAGCCATTATGGGCCCACAAATGGAAAAAAATGGCTGGCTCATTAAAGAAGGGACTGGAGAGTTCTGAAAGTTGAAAGCCAACACACTGAAACTGGATTATGACCCAGAAAAACTGAACAAGTCGTGATTTAGGTAACGATACCAGTAAGCTGGACATTTTCATCTTACAGGAGAGTGGTAGGATGAAATAGATTTAACTTTTTAAATATTTTCCCAAGAATAAATCTATCGATTTACTTATTTATTTGGATATTCATAACTGGCCCCTCCTCCCCATAAATCCACCAGTATGGTCAAGGAACCTGGCATTTTTTTCTTTTAAGCAAAGATGTTGCATCTTTTTTTTCCAACTCAAAATAAAGGATCGAGTCTTGGAAGACTGTTGGGCGCCTCAGAGCCAGGAAGGAGGGAGAGAACGGGAACTAAGTGCTGCCCCGAGTGCAAAATATTCTACTTTCCTAATCCCTAGAACTGCTCTTCCTGCACTGCTAGATTGCGGATTCAGAAGAAAAGCAGATCCAGAACGAAAGCAGGCAGCTTTGAAAGCTGGTGGGTAGCCTGGGACTGGATTTGAGATGGGGAGGGGAAAGGCAGGGAGTCACAGCAGGCAGCTGGATGCCGCATACATGGCCAGGAGAGGGAATTACGGAGCCTCTCCACTATCAGGCTGTTAGAGCGGACGCCGCCCTTTTGCATTGTTCCCTGCTTCAAATGGAAGAGAAACCAGAGTGCCAATTGTCAACCATAGCAATTCAGAAGGCCTTTGGGGAGCTGCAAATTGTCCACCCCCGTTTTAGTGGGAAGCAAATCCGGAGCTGCTCCCAGGACTGCAGGGAATCTTGTGGGACCACGAGCTTCCCCTCTTGATTCCTGGCACAAGGTGGCCTGGGGACTAGATGCGGGTCAGCGCTGTGCCCGCCCTCCGAGGGCTCCCATGCACCCAGTGGGAGAGGAACCACAGGCCACCGAGTGCTTTCGGAGCCCGTGCAGAGGCCTCCCCACTGTCCTCACCGCAGCGTTGACCGCAAAGTACATGAGAATTGCCAAGGTGTGCACCAGCCGGCCCAGGACCAGGTGATCGTCCCCCAAAAGGTCAAAGGTAGTCAGAGGCCTGGAAGGCAGAGAGAAAGCAAGAGAAGGCATGGCTTGGGAATCCTGGGAGTTGAAGTCCACACATCTTAAAGCTGCCAAGTTTGAAAAACTGTGGTCTATAGAGTTATAGCAGCTATAGAGTGGCCCTCTTATGCTTCTCCTTCATTGGGCAGCTTAAATTCCATCCCTGGAGGAGACCTTCGGACTCCATTTCTGTGCCTCACTCAGCCACCAGCATCTTTTACCCACTTGCTGCCAGATCACATCCCTCCTTCAACTTCCCATCTTTAAAAATCATAATAAAGAGAAAGTCAGCCCCTCGGGACTCCCCTATAATCCCTATGCCTTCCCCAATTTTGGGCCCTCGGTGGATTTCACCCCCCAAAATCCAAAGAGCTGGAAGCTGAAGTCCAACACATTTGGAGGACACCACAGTGAGCTTTGTTCCAAAAGGTCCTGAAGGTTTAGGTGGTCTCACCTGTCAACGTTCCGAAGAAGTGGGAAGAAGAAAGAGCCAGCAACTGGAGCAAACTGGTTCGGGGTGCCCAACAGTTCTGCTTGGGACCGGCCCTGTTCCGGACAAAGAATAATGGTTGGGCACGAGGCAGCAGGAGACACTCTGCCCATTGTGGAGTTCCTCCCTCCCAAAACAGACCCACTGAAGAGTTTCTTTGCTCACAAGAGATTGTCTTGTATTTGGGCAATGCCCTCTAAGCATGGAAAACAGAAAAGAGGTTGAAAAAAACCGTATTTATTTTTTTAATCAATCTGTAAAGCCGCCCATCTCAACCAGTTACTCTGGGTGGTGAACAGTAACAAATAGAAGAAAAACAAATGTACTGTATCCCAAGTACAAAAATTAAAATACATAGCAGCCGAGAAAAAGAACACAGCAAACAGCACTAATGCAGCCATGAGATGGGTCCTTTCGCACACTCGGGGCCCCAAGCCTGGGCACAGAACCGGTCTTTAGGGCCCTACAGGTGGTCAGCACGATCGGGGCCATCCTAATCTCCAAAGGGAAAATGTTCCATAGGGCAGGTGCTATGGCAGAGAAGCAGGATGTTTTCCCATGAAAGATTATTTTTATATATGATCACTGCTGCGAGACAACTATATGCGCAAAAATGGAAAGGTTCTGAAATACGGCGCGTCCCCAGGTTACGAACCTCCGAGTTACGAACAACCTGTAGATAGGATGGGCTGCCAGTAGTACTCAAAACGGCAGACGGCTGACCGGCAACGAGATCTGACTCAAAATGGTGGACGGCACTTCCCCCCGGGAACTGAAGAACTGCCGAAGCCACGCAATGCCTCCATGTGCATCATGAAGTAGCGTGTGCATTTTTTATATAATCTACGGCCTGTTTTCAGTGCTTCCTGAAGACATTGCGTGGAGCGCGCCGGCCGCAATTTTACCTCACGAATGCTCCTTCCGGTTTGGAGGACAAGATGGAACGAGAGTACTCTAAGTGCTAACCTTTAATCATGATATTTTTGTTATGCTACAAATCAGGGTTTCTCAACCAGGGTTCCATGAGAGGTTCCCTCGGAGATAAACAATTTATTAAAAAAATTATTTCAAATTCAGGCAACTTCACATTAAAGAGGAAAGTTTCATTCTTTATTTTCAGTCTAAGAACACTGTTAATGCATATCTACAGGCCTACCTATGAAACAAATATAATCATTTTGTAACTTCTGGCCCATATTTGAGCCTGAATGTGCAGGGGTTCCACGAGGCCTGAAAAATATTTCAAGGGTTCCTCCAGGGTCAAAAGGTTGAGGAAGGCTGGCTTAGAGAAAGATCAACTACTACATTTATTAGTGACTGGCAACCCCTAATGGACTTTTTGCTGAAAAAAGAAAAAAATGAACTGGTGATTTATGGATCTGATGATTAGAAGGAGTATGGAAAGGAGGAAACTTTGATGTAACCTTAGAGAGAGAGAGGGTAAAACATAAATATAACTGCTGTTAAGATCGGAAGCCACTTCTTTATTATTCTTTCTTTTCTTTTTCCTTCTTTTCTCTTTTTATTTCTTTTTCACTTTTCTATTACTCTTTTCTATTTCTCTTATCTGTAACTTAAAATTTGTATTGTTTTTACTCTGTGGAAAAACTTATTTAATAATAATTATATACAGTATATATAAAAAAAGAAAAGCAGGATGTTTTATAAAAGCCAAGGTGGGAAGAACGTTCCTCTTAAATGGAAGAACTTCGTAATACTCTTGTTGACTTTGTCAAGCGTGTTTGATTGTTTTTTTTTAATGGTGGCTTGTCTTTTTTTTTTTATTATATGGTATAATTGTTTTTACGTGATTATTGTAGACTTGGGCAGCCTTATAAATTTCTGAAATAAATAAATCTCAGAAGATGCAAGCGGGCATGAAATGGGAGATGATTAGGAAGCCTTTTAAAATTAACAGCGGTCGAAGGAAGGATTAAAAACAGATCAGCAGAGGTGACAGGAAGGGAGAATATTTAATTTTTCAGTCTGCTATGGTTTTGATTACAAACCATCCCAATCAATATTGCAAGTTTTCGGTATGGAGAAAAAAGTGCAGGCATCCTGTCTGATATCTGTACAGTTTTCCACTATGGGATAAGTAGCAGCAGAAAAACCACCTATAATTAATTGCTATTATTCTAAATGTAAATTAATGATTATGCTATTTATGGTTTTATTATATTTATTAGTGTACTGTAGAAGTTTTATTCTTGTAAATGAATGAATGAATGAATGAATTGGGGAAGGGTTAAATTCTCCTTCCACCACATCCCCATTACCTTCTCCTCCCCTACTACTAGAAAACATTCACACCATTCATCAATAGTCATCACTTGGGTCCTGATTCTTAGTGACTCGGATTCCAGGATGCAGCTTAACCAACTCAGCAAACAGGAAGTGCTGAATGATCCCCCATCAATTCCGCAAGGTTTGGAAGAATCAAGGCTGAGAAAATTTGAACAGCCAACGTGCTGAATGAAAGGAACTATGACCGAGACATTAGGAACTGGTGAGTGGGCTGCAAGTAGAGAGAGAAGCACATGTTTCTACAAGGTAGGATTTCAGAATAGAGAGAGATGTTCCTCAATCGGAGTTAAGTTCTACAGGTACTACCCATAGGCTGTGTTTGGCTCCAGTGCCATTTTTGTGGCCTTAAGAACCCCGCTGAAGAAAGGCCAAATGGTTCACCCAGGGGGGCTGTGGGCTGGGGCTGAAGGGTCTTTTTAAACCGGGTGGATTTTCCTGTCCCACCTTTGCAAACCTTCGGGTCTTGCTTCTGATCCTCTCATCCACCACTTTCTGCCAGTCTGGAGAAGAAGAGTTGTGGCGGAGGACTTGGATGCTGGGGCGGCTGGGACTCCGTTTTGAGTGAGGTGAAGTTGGCCGAGACAGTTCCTGGGCAGACACAGCCAGCACCTGGATGGAGAGACCAGAGGCCACGATGGAAAACTCATTTCTTTCAGCAGACTGCGTGCAAACTAAGAATGATCTCCCCCTTGATCTACACAGAATAGTTTTTTTTCCCCTTATATTTAAATGAAATCAAAGTAGCTGCAACTTATACAGTTTTGGCAAGCTGTAATCACGTACATCCAGGATGTCCATACGTTGACGCAGACTGTAATTCAGGGAGTAGAATTCAGAGGTTAGATATTGAGCCACCTAGAAAACAGGAGACAAGCATTTCTTCAGAGGTTTTTCATGGCTTCTTAGTTCTCCAACTTGCCCTCTATCTGTTTTCATGAGTGACAAGGCAGGTACAGAATTTGGGCCACAGGATCCCAGCAGCAACCATGTAGATGTTTGGGGTCTTAAATCTTGGGATTCCTCACTCCTTCCTAGAAGGACACATGAGCCCTACCCATCTAGCACAGGCCTTCTACTGCTCTGAAGTGTAGGAAGGGGGACCCTGTAACCCTCCAGATGTTGAACTGAACCTCCTTTTGCCAGGTGGGCTAGCTGAGAGTTTTCTACACACACACGTGGAGAGCCAGGAATTCTCCACCCTTTTCCCCAGCTCCTTAGCTAACTCCGCGAATGTCCCTTCTCTACAAGGTTGGCAGATCCTTTCGCCCCAGAGTCAGCACAGGGACTTACTCGGATGGGGTCTGTGACAGTAACAGCCACCAAGGCACCTTGCCGAAGCCCCAGGAACCCTTCGATGTAGCTCTTCTCTTCCAGGTGGAGCAAGACTTTTGCCAATTCCACACTCATCTGGACAAAAGGAACACGCAGAGAGGCAACCGTGGATTTACTATAGAATGCTGGGCGGAGGAGTGAGGAGGAGGAGGTTACGCAGCTTTCCTGAATCTAGAGTAAGCCGCAATCTAGAGCTGAGGAAGCAGCAACTGCAGCTTGAACGTTGCTACCTCACTTCCGTTCTGCAAGGCAAACTCAGAAGCCTACTCTAAAGTAATTATTTTCATCATCATAGAGTATGCACAAGCTCCAAAAGAGCAGAGTAGGCCTGTTTGTTCTGGGTTAAACCGAAGAAACCAAAGACATCATGATATAAACCATGATTTATCCTCCCAGGCAGGTATACAGACACCAGCTCATTCGTGACCACCCTCCCACACTTCAAGGAAAGGAGATCTCACTTCCACCTCGTTTCCTTAACCACCCTTTGGCTCAGTCTTCAAACCTACATTTTAACCCAGTTTAGCTGGCTTGTTCCACATGACCTGTAGGTAAGACTCGTTTGCTGGGTTGAACAAAACAATAAGCTACGGTTAATGAAGCACTGGGGAAAGAGGCACAAAGAGGCACCAGCTGCATCTACCTCTTGAGCCGTGGCTGTGTCCCTCCGGATCAGGGCTTCCAGGACACCCACCGCGGCTTCATATCTGTCTGCGTCTTCAGGCCCCGTCAGAACTGAGGGAAACAGAAGAGAAGTGTGAAAACAGGGAGGAGCCGCAAGCAGAGTTGGCTCTGTCAAATTCCAGGTATAGGATAAGAATGGCATTGCTTGTTTACTTATTGGAAGAAACTTCCTAGTGTCCTTAAGCCTAGAACAAAGGATTATTGTAACCCAGAGTTCGCCCTCTGGCTTGCAATTTAAACAGCACTGAAAAAGGATTAGGAAAGAGAAGGAAGAAAGCAGACTTGGGGGTGTGTTTGTAATTGCAGGGTGCTTATGATAGCTAACTTCGCTGCCAAGAGGCTGTGGAGTGAGGCAGTTTATCAATGGTATAAATCAGGGTTTCTCAACCTTGGCAGTTTGAAGGTATCTGGACTTCAACTCCCAGAATTCCCTGGCCAGCATGGGAGTTGAAGTCCACACGTCTTAAAGTTACCAAGGTTGAGAAACACTGGACTAGACCAACTGAGATTCGTTTCCCCCCTCAGTCGTCGAAGTAACCCATTCATGGATTCCAGCTTTTTCACGGAGCAGGCACACGTTTTCAAGCCCAGGTTTGCACTTGTCTTCCTAGCAACAGGGGCTTCACTCTAAAAAACAGAAATGTCCAAGACACAACAGCAGGCGGGACTAGGACAAAAACCAAATTCAATTCAAATTTAGTTTTAACATACAGATAATCATACATTATGGTTCCCTATAAATTCAGATTCAATTGAACACGCTTTGTAAGAACATTTCCTATGTACTTAGTGGTCTCCCTTTCCACCATATGAAAAATGACGATTCATTGGTTAAATAAATACATTATAATTTCTGTAAGTTATTGCTTTTGATTAGCTTTGATTAGCTGCCTTGATACTGTAACCTTTGGGGCTTGCTTTTGATTTTAGATAGTACTGCAATGATCGAGGTTTTTGTGGATGTTACATAGCTTGGTTTCAATTGTTATTATGTTCTATTGTGGCTGGGTTTGTAGAGTACATAAGCGAACACAATTAAAAGAGAAAGCCAAGAATTTAGGTGGTTCTGGGCCAGATGTGCCCAGTCAGAAATGACTGTGAAAGTCAAACAGAGGGCAGAATCAGCTACACCATCCTGAGTTTCTTGAATGACAGGTATTTTATAAGCATAACCAGGAATCAGCCACCATGTGAAAAGAATCCTACGATCTCAAATTCTTTCTTCTTCTCTTACTTTCAATGCAATCCCTGATGTAGGTGGGAGCTCTGATCTTCTTCAACTCTTTATCCCGGGACATGTCATACGGAACGAGGTCGTCATCACTACAAAAGAAATCCGGGAAAGAATATTCATTCCCTGGTCTCAATTCACACACGAGCAGCAACCATTTTGCAATGGAACGCTGTTGTTGCTTAACAATATCACTTTTAACCTACCTATCGAGCTCAGAGTCGACTCCCTGTTCTGGTTCTGCAGAAGTATCCAAGTCTGGTGTCACACTGGAATGTGGAACAGCACTGGCTGCCATGTTGGGTCTGCTGTCCCTGTAACAGCAAAATGGGATTGCAAGTTTTAAACACTATTAAGATTACAACTACAATAATAAGTACCTTCAAGATAAACTGGCCACAACACACGATTCAATAATTCAAAAATATTCTCCTAAAATGCCAGAAAAGTAAGACCTTCACCTGGCACTAGAAAGACCGTTATGTACATGCCAGGCAACTAGCCTGATATGGCAATTCACAAATGGAGCTCTATCACTGAAAAAGGCCTTAAATTAGGGGAAGCAATACAACACACACACACTTATGGCATCTGCCTTTCTTGTTATCTCCGCAAAGCGCTTCCCTGCACAGTGTGGTTTATTAAAATTTAGGCTATTTCTGGGTATGGAAGCTAAGCAGGGTTGGACTTGGTTACTACGTACAGTAGATGGGAGACAAAAGGGAAACCCCAATTTAGACTGGGGAGTCCAAAAATGATCTCAGGAGGAGGTGACAGCACACCACTTCCACATCTTCGCCAAGAAAACTATAGGGACGGGTTCATGAAGTCATCAGGGCTTGAGTTGACCATAGGGAGCCTTTACTTCAGCTATGCCAAGCCATCCAGCACAAGAAAAGGCAATGTTCTGCTGATGGAACATCATTTCAGTCCCCAAAGAATGAAGCTAACCCTTACCCAGTGTTTGGAGGCTCAGTGTCTGAAGTCTCTTCCAGTCTTTGAGTTAGCAAGGACTTCAGTTCTTTAATTTCATCATCTTCTTCATACTAAAACATTCAACATTTTAACAATTCAGATTGGCTAAAGAGATTAGCATTCAGGTTAGCTTCTGGATAAGGGCCGGCGCTAGTCCTAATTCAGAAATCTGGGGTGGACTTGTTGTTTCATTGCAGAAAATGGTTGCTGAACATACAGCTGAAAGGTTTTATTTAATGTTAACCTCAGGCCTGTTCAGTGTTAGATACGTTTGGACTGCATGTCAACCCAGATCAACCACGATGGAGAATCACCCCTTGCTGCTCCCAAGCCTGCTGAAGCTCACAAATTCCTTTTTGCTTTCTTTGCCTTGCAAGGCTGTAAGGGGGTGGTAGAAAACGTTGGCCTCCCACTTCAGACAGCTGTGGTTGAGATATAATGGAGACGCACAAGGCCCAGCTCGCAGGTTCTAGAGGAGCGTGCCACTGAAATTCAGCAGAGGACTTGTCAAAAACAAGGGTGGCTTTTCAAATTGGTGGGAAATGTACAAAAATGGTCGTGTTCCAACCTTAAAACAGAAGACAGATGGAACCCTTCTATAATTTGTTCAACTCTCATTTGTAATCTGACAGGAGAGGGAAATTGTTAAAGACTTGGTTGGGGAGGACTTAATCCTCAATTAATATTTTGTCCGCTCCTTTTCGGAGAGCAGCCTTGAACATGTCCCTCAAAGGCCAAGCACAGATCCGAGACAGAGAAAAGCCTGTCCCCTTGAAAGCTTTACAGAGTTAAAAGAAACAGGGAAACCCGCCCCCAACAAACCTCCTCTATGGGGTGGAGGTTAGGGACTGAGAACTCTGGCCCATTTTGCAGCCCATCGTCCTTCTGCCACTGCAGGCCTTCGTCACCAAAATGGGAACTGCAGTCTTCAGCCATCAAAAGACTGGCTGTTCCTAAAGTACAGTTCGGGAAGAAGCCGTAGTCTGATCCTGGCTTGACCTCCTACATTAGTTTCCCGAGTTCAGATACAAGGGGGAACTGTCATTTGTTTAAAAGCGGAAGCCAAATTTTCTACTTCAATGATTTTGACCGGGCGACAGCCTGAGGTTCACAGTTGCCTCGTGGCTTGACAGGGCACCCAAGCCAGGCAAAAGTCTCTCGGCAACTTCACTGGAAAAGTCGGGAAGCAGAAGGAAAAGGGCCTTCTGTCCACACATTGAAGGTTGGGATTTCTTTTGCCACAAAGCCTACGGCGAAATCACTCTAACCGCTTGCCTGAAACTCCAAGGCAGGCCCTTCTGGCGTCAGCCTGCCGCTGACACATTCCGCTACTACCATTCCCATCCGACGGATCCGGGGCAAATTACTGTCCAGGTGGCACTTCATGCCCTCCATCAGGGTGGTCAGCAGCTCTAGAAAGGCAAGCCAGAAGCAAGGGAGCAAGTTCATCCAGAACGGCAGGGCCCTCCCTTGATCAGGCCAGATCAACGGAGTCCATACGAGAAAACGGTTGGGGGAGATGGGCAGTAATACAAATTTAAATAATAAATAATAAATAAAACAAATAAAAACATCTTCGAATGAGTTGCAGAACCTCCTACAAGGTGCTTGCTTTTTTGATCTTCTTTCCCCATCTCTCTCCCCGATGCCTCCTACTCGTATTTTGGCTAAAAAAGTTGTGGGGGGGGGGAGAAGGGAGGGAAGAAGGGAGGGAGGGCTGATGGCTATAAGGAAGCAGCCCTTGAAGAACCCGAGACCCGAGAAAGGAGCTAATTCTGCCCAATCCTCTCCCCAAAGCCATCCTTTTCTCCCTCCTTTACCTTGCCGGTTGGTGGAGATTTCTTCTTCTTTCAGGTGAGAGAGGCAGAGGAGGATGGCCTTGCTGATGTACAGCTGCTGCTCGGCTGGGGAGTGTTTCACGGCACTGCTGCTACTCCAGGTCTCCAGCAGCTCTCTCAGAATCTGCACCAGAAGCTCAGCATCAGGTTTGAGCGGACTTTCTGCTCCATCACACCCCACCCCACCCCACCTTACTTCATCTCTTTGGGCCTGAGGGGAGACAGCCAGGGAAGCGTCCTGGATTGGCACTGGGGAAGCCCACATTCAAGTCCACCCTGATCAACTTTGGGTCACTCATGCTCTGTCAGCCCAACCTATCTCACAGGGTGGTTCTCACAGGGCAAAATCTGCAGGAGGAGTGATCAATCACTCGATAGAAATTTGTTTGGGTGTAGGAAGGTGGATCACCTTGAAAAGCCAGCGTGGTGAAATGGTGACGGTGCTGGACCAAGAGTCACGAGACCCAGGTTCAAGTCACGGAAGCTCCCAGGTTGACTTTGGGTCCCTCCCTCCCTCCCGCTCAGCCCAACCTGCTTAAGAGGGCTATTGTTGCAGAAAAAATTAGCAGCAGGAGTGCTATGTATGCCATCTTGATCTCCTGAATGAAAGCTGGGACATAAATCTAATATAACCATCTTTAACCACCTCTTTGCCCTTTTAATTACTGATATATTGAGCAGCGTGAATCCCAAGCAGGAAGGACAACAGCTTCTGGCAAGATCAGGCAACTTCTGACTCTGGACTGACTCCTAAATCAGATCTGATGCAGGTTTGATGCTGCACAGATCCCCAGTCCTCCATGTAGCTCTCTCACACATAGAGAAGCATACAGCTGCAGACTTGGAAGCGGCCACAAGGACTGCTTAGTCGAGCCCTCCGCAATGGGTAGGCCAACCAATCAACCCACCCATAAATACCCTGCTTACTTTGGTCAGTAAGGGACGCCGTGTGATGTCCAGGGCAAGGTAGCCAAGGAGAGTCTGCAGCACCTTGGTCTGGAATAAAATCAGAGACCTTACGCATTGTCAAACAAGGGAAACCACTCGAAGAACGAAGGACTGCTAGCAGGGTTGAGGATGAATGGAAGTAGCAACGGTCACAGAGTCTTCTGATGAGAGTACTAAATCTGGTGATTGAGCACTCGCTTTATAATGGGATTGTGAACTTGACTGCCATGTTTTAATTCTTGCTTGAAAAAGGGTCAGATCTCAAGTCTTTTCAAAAGCAGGTAACCCCATCCCACCTCACCGCCCTCCTTGGTTCCCCCACTGCAACATCCGTGAGACACTCACCGGAAAGCTGTACTGAAGCAGCAACAATTTTTGTGTGATCACAAACTGGGCCTTCTTGTTTTTGACCACCAAATTCCCCAGCAAACGCGACAACACAGCAGGCCTAGCAAGGCAGACAAACACACCGATCCAATTCAGCTGGGTAACACTGGGCGGTTTTCAGTCACTATTTTATTCTGTGCCTCACTCATCGAGAAAGATTTTAGAAAGTGCACAGTACCGTAAGAACATAAAACATACCCAGAGCTACTGGAAAACAATCAACGTAATCTGTCTCGCATAAAACAAACATGTTACTCTACCACAGAGTTTCTCAACCTTGGCAACTTGAAGATGTGTGGACTTCGTAGGAAAAAAATGACGTTTTGATTTTGGGTTTTAATGATTAATTGGTTTATTTTAATAGAAATAATGTTACTATGGTTTAATTAATGGTAAGAGATTATATTTGTAAACTTATCTATATCTGTATTGGAGAAAGTCGGAAGTCACTTTTCCGTCATAGTTTTCTGTCTATTTGCACTTTATATTTTTTTTCGTTTTTCTTTAGTTCTATTTTCTTACTTTTCTTGCTTTTCTATTTTGTACTTTAGCTATACTCTGAAAATTAATAAAGTTCTTTAAAAAAAAGATGTGTGGACTTCAACTCCCAGAATTCTGTGTCATGGCACCACCTTCTCCCAGTAACGTGGCCTCTTACCCTGGGGTTGCCCGGACCAAGCCACAGACCACGGCTTCCATCCAGCGATCCGGCACACTCTCAAACAGTCGCCAACAGATTCTCTGCCAGATGCAGTCTGACTGAGTCCGACTGCTTAGGCGAGGCACCAACACGTTTAAGAGTTCTTCTGCATTGAGAAAGAGCGAAATCGTGCACTTTGAGATTGGAAAAAGTGAGAAAAGTATCACTGACTGAGCTAATAAAACAAGCTGCCCTCGATTCTTTTCAGAAGGTAGGTTTTAAAAGAGTTGTCAAGTCGAAAGGCAACCCACGATGCTTTGACATTTTTGTTTGCACCACAAACTACAGGGAGATGGTGCTCCCGCTCTTTGCTTAAACAACATTCTGCTACAAATTTATGTTACTTATTACGTTCCTATACTGCCAGAACCAGAAGATCCTTGGCCACTTATGACAATAAAAACATAAAACACAGGTTCAAAGCACAATAAATTTCAATAAATTAGCTATAAACTTCGTTTTAACCAACTAACAAATGGCAACAGCAGTTTCCAAAGGCCTTGTGGAATGACATTTTAATCACCTTCTGAAAAAAGGCTCTCCCCACTTCAGCACCCAAAGGTGCCAGGAAGAGCAAAGTTCCAAATTACAGGAGACAGAACTTGTGGAGCGTTCCAGTTGCCTCCTGCCCCCAAAGTTCGGTCAGGTGCCTAAACAGACCTTCTGCCAGATAGCTATGAAAATCCCCAAGCATTTGTTGGAAACTCTCTGCATCCATAAAATTCTTGGGATGGAACCTCCTAGTTGGTCATCCCACCCCACAAATTCCAGGGTGATGACAATCTCATCTGGACCAGGAAGACATCTCACCACAAAGGACTCATGATCATGTCCCCCATCTCCAGATCACTCAGCAACCACATTGACCCAAAATCAAGGTCCAACGTGTATCCACCTATGCGAGTCATGCCCGACATTACTTGAGACAGGCCCATCGCAGCTGAAAGTATCAAATCAAGCCATTTGAAGCGAAATGAGGAAAAGGAAAGAAAAAAAACGTCAACTCAAGCTTTTCTATTAATTCAGTCTCTAGCTCCTTTCGTAGGCAAACTTCCCAACTTGAACTGTCACGTACAGGTTGTGCCAAGTGAAGCAAAGCAGACTGATTGATGAAAGTGTTACAGCAGCAACACCCGTTTGGAATATCCTTCCCATAATTAATTAATTAATTAATTAATTAATAAATAAATAAGTGTGTGTGTGTGTGTGTGTGTGTGTATATATATTATACATTTTGGTGGTATTCACATGGTATCGGTAACAAACTAGCAAACATTTTGATAATATACATAAAATACTGTTGTTCCAAAGCTCAGGTTTTACCTGTAGGTCAGGTTCACGCAGGCATGCTAGTCTGAAATGTAGCTGGTCAGTCTGTGGCTTAGTTTAAACCCCCAATCTTGAACCCATAACGTTTTGGATAGAGAGCTTGTGGATTAGTCATAATCAGACTAAGTCCCAGAGCTGGATAAAGCTCCCTACCTGAAATCTTGGAAAGCCAGAGAGCAAAGGCAGGTAGATTTTTAATCTAATCCAACATGAACCATTCCATCATATTTGTGGTTATCTCACTGCACCATCTTTGTCAACATACATACAAGTTTTTGGAATGAATTCTTCCCATTTCATTCAATTTGAGCAGTAGAAAGACAGCAATGTCACATGGGTAGTAATTATGTACTCACTCTGTCTCCCATGAGCGCAGACCTTTCCTAACACCTGAGAGACAAAGGAGATGGAGCAATCCAAGCCACCTGGGAGTACACAAAAGAACAACAGTGAAGGAATCAATCAGATCCGCTTCCACCCTCCTCTGAATGTGCCCCCCGTCTGCTGCAACTTTCTCCCAGCTAGCCAAAACACACTTGCTAGTTGGGAATTCTGAAAAGATGAGTCCCAGGACATTGGTTAAACCTCTGAAGGTAAAAACAGAAACATCTTCTAGGTCAGTGTTTCTCAACCTTGGGAACTTTAGGATGTGCGGACTTCAACTCCCAGAATTCCCCAGCCAGCCATGGGAATTGAAGTCCACACATCCTAAAGTTCCCAAGGTTGAGAAACACTGCTCTAGGTAATGATACACTAAACTGCCATTATTCCCAACCTCACTGGCAGGGGCTTGTGGGAGTTTATGTCTGGGAGATCAAAGTTTCCCACTCGTAGGCTTTGGGGTAACTTCTATTTTGAATGGCAGCATATAGAACTTATAAATACATAAAAACAAATGTTTAGATGAATTATTTTAGAAGAAAAAAACCTCTTCTTTTTAAGAAATCATTTTCTCCTGTAATTGTATTTATTTATTTATTTATTTATTTATTTATTTATTTATTTATTTATTTTTCAGATTTATTCCCCGCCCATCTCCCATGCAAGGGACTCTGGGCGGGTTACAACAAATACAATTTAAAAACTATACAAAAATATCTAAAAAACACAACAAAAAATAAATACAATAAAATCCAAGATGGATTAAGACCCGCAGATAGATCATGGAGCTATATTTGCCCATACATTCTTCTTGGTTCCCTTCCCTCCCATTCAGTACTTTATTCTGTCTCTCTGTCTGTCTGTCTAATATGGCCACCCATCTCACGAAAAGTGAATCTGGGCGGCGTACAACAATCCAATAAAACAGTAGATATATAAAACAAGCATTACCTAAAACCATTATGTAATTATTAAAAAGCATTAAAAACTATAAAAGCAGAACTAAGAGAAAAGAAAATAATAGACGAAGGGGTGTTAATAATGGAGCCACCACACTAGTTCACCCATCCACTGGGGTCCCCAGGCCTGCTGGCATAACCAGGCCTTGAAGGACCTTTGGAAGCTCAGTAGTTCACAGCAGAGTTTTCGCCCATCCCTCTTTTACATCTCTTAACTTGCCCGTCAACGCCATCTCTTACCTCGTAGCGAACCAGAAATCCTCTCTATCACCTGGACAACTTCCATACCAAGCAATGGAAAATAATTTTGAGGGAAGAAGATGGGCCGGTTGTCTCCCTGGAGTTTGTTCCCTAAGTGATCAGGTAAACATACAACTTTGTTGAGGATCGCTTCCTGCAGAACTGGAGAACCGGTTTCTGTGTGTTGCTTGCAGATTCCCCATATTAAAACAGAGAGTCCGGACTTCTGCAAGAATTGCTCCAGGGTGTCAACCGCTTTATTCAGACAAAAACTCGGCCTGCAGGGAGAAGTATTTTCTGCTTTTAATGTGCAAGGAAGAGGCAACAGGACAGCACTTCATCTTCTAGCTAGGTCAAGGCCATACGATATGCAGCATAGACTTCCTGTGAACCTCAAGATTTTTAAAGGGGAAAAAACAGAATTCTGAGGTCCCTGCTTCTGTGTGTGTGTGTGTAGTAGGCATTACTACTGTGATATCTTCCTCAGCTGCTGTGTATTTCAATTTTTGTATTTGTATTTGGAATTGCTTTTAAGTTATTTTAATATTATTCGCTGCCCAGAGCCACTTGTTGAGATGGGTGGCTGTGCAAATTGAATATATAAATAACCTAAGAATCCACAGATCTTCATCAAGTTGTCCTACCCACAATGATTCCTATTCTTGCCATCTGCAACTCGGATTCTAATCTTCCTTTTTTTTTTGTCTTATAATATTCCTTGCTATGGTACTGGTATGAAACCCATAATACTGCAAGTGGAATTTTGCTACAACTGGATCTTTTGCCTTTTATCCTGTGGTCCTAAGGAATAAATGCCTGCTTGCAAGCTGCTCCAGCTCCGTCAGGAAGTATGCGTTAAGATGTTTCTACAGAGCTGTCCTTTTCTGCTCAATGACAAACATGACGATCATGAATAACACTCAATCTTCTGATCCTCTTTCTTTTTTAAATCTTCAGATGTAATGTTTTCTGACTCAATGAATTCAGAAAACAGAGAACAGAAATGGAAGAACTGGTTTTGACAGGCCTCAGGGAGATCTGATGTCTAAAAATGTGAGGGGACTCTTTCTTGCATAGGAAAGTATTTGGTTCTTAGTTGCATTATCCCTACTTGTTGAAGGGAATGGAAAAATCCATTTGAGGATTCAATCTTCTGCTTTCGGAAGACAATAGCTCCTGTGCAGAACTAATTTAAACAGAGGACCCTCTGGATCCTCTTATAGCACAAGACATTCACTAATGGAAAGTTGGGGTATAAATATTCATCTCACTTTCTGTTCAACATACATTGAACTTTGTACGTTGCATATGTGAATAAGAATTTGAATAGGAATTCAAAACAGAATTTTCCCAGGACACATTATGCAAACCTAATCAATGTGCTTTGTAAATACAAGTACTCCTCGTTTAGTGACCGTTCGCTGTTACGACAGTGATGAAAAAATAACTTTATGACCAATCCTCGCATTTACGACCTTTGCAGGTCTGTAAGGCAAAGGAAAGCTGAAGTAAGATCATAAGCACAGTGGCAGGTTCACTTAGCGATTGCTTTGCTAAACGACCGAGTTGCCAGTCCCAATTGTGGTCGCTAAACGAGGACTACCTGTAATTGTTTATGATTGAACAGCTAGTGTGAACCAGGCAAATGTAGTTTACCCAACAAACAATGGTTTAACATTTCATGTGGACATGGCCATCAACTGAATTTTTAGCTAACAAGCACAACATTCTTATTATCTAGTGTTTATGGAATTTGTTTTGTTCTACTGTCCATAACAACAACTTATTGGCAACTTTTATTTGGCTATCCCTCTAGGAAAAGAAGGCAGCTTTTGAAACAATTATATATTTTTACTTACATTTCCTGTTAAACAAGGAAGACAAATGTATCTCTCTGAATGTAGCAAAATTCTGCTACGTTTTATGTAAGCTTCGCCTACAAATGGTTAACAGTCACTGATACTAGGGGATAACTGTTTGCTTTATGTATTTTATTGGTCAATGACTGGAATAAAGTTTATCTATCTTAATATAAGTTAGCATAGCTTTACATTCTCATTGTGTTCTATAAATTCTAGTACTATTTATGCCCTTTTATAGTTATCCATTCTAGTAATTTATAGCATTTATACATTGTAAAATTAATTGTAATTTTATAGGATCCTTTTGCTTTTTAATATCTGTACTCTGTAATTTTACCATTACCTTATTTTATTCTATCAATATGTTTTTTTAATTTTTATTTCTATTTTAGCATAATCGTTATGTTATTAGTTCTATGCTGGTCTATGACCGAAATAAAATTGATGATGATTATTATTATGAAAGATCCTACTTACTCTGTAGAAATTATAGTGTCTAATAGAACCATAAAAGATTGATCTGCTGGTCCATCAATGAAAAAGCTAGCCCACAGCTCTTTGGCTTCCTCTGATGGAAATTGCTCTGGCCAATCGGGACTCAGGTTGCTGAGCAGACACTGAACAAAGGTAGTAAAATGATTGCGAGTAAATTCTTCCTTCTCTTTCACGGAGGGTGGATTTTCAGATTGATCCAGGTACCTCCTGATTGTCCACAAAGTCTTCTGAATCTGGGCACTATCTCTGGAAGAACATAGGGTGCCAACTGCTTCTTTAACCGTATGACGAACGTCATGCAACTTAGGATCCATTTCTTTTGGCTGCTTCAAGAAAAAATGAGAAGTTTGATAAACAGTTCAGAAGATGGTGGGCGCATAGTTACTCTTTACTGTTCTCTAAGAAAAACAGAAACTCGTTCTATACTATTAGGGCTAGGAAAGAGCTGCAAAATACATCATTTAGTCACCTACCTGTGGCTGGTCTTTTGGGAAGACTTTCTAAAAAGATTCCCAGAAATTGCAAGCTGAATTTGGAGGAACAAGAAAAAAAATATTCTGAAGGGTCAGTGGAGGGAGAAGAGGTGAGAGTGGCACATCCCCTTGACTTAGAAATGGGAAGTGTGCATAGCCAGCTAGCGCTCCAAACAGTGGAGCTGGCCGGTCAAGCACAGGGAAGAGAGAAAAGCATGTAGGGTAATTATTCCAACTGGGCAGTCCGTGGATTACGTTAGGTTCCATTCTAGGATTTTTGTGCATGTCAGGTTAGAAGCCAAGCCATGCACATGCCAGCCTCCATTTTGCTCCTGCACCAAATGGTGGTAGCCATTCTCATGCCTCTTGCTATAAAGTCGGATTTACATAAGTAAGGGTTTAAGTAATGTGGGGGCTGCCCATGCTTTTGTATATAATACAGCGATGAACAGAAAGGTCAGAGAGCATGACTAGGACTGGGAAGTCCACGTTTAAATCCCAATTCAGTGGTAAAACTCCCATCGGATAATGTTGGGCCTGTCACTTTGATACCCTTACTTTCATCCTAACCTAACCTACCTCACAGGTATGTTGTGAGGATAAAAACATGGAGAAATCACAGATGCAAACTTGGGGGCTCTTGTTCCTTTTTTGCCCACCAGTGAGTTTCACACCTGAATCAATTCCATGCACTTCTTTTGGTTGTTTCGCATTTTCCCCCAAAAGGGGTGAGGTTTAGGGTTATTGATCAATGGTTGACCGTTACCCCTGCGAATTTATGAACCTCTGCCATAACCACAACAAGGATAGCACACCCATTGATTACATCCGTGGCACGAGTCGAGCAGCATACAAGTTTAACAAAAGTATTATTATTACTATACTAGTGTAATACATACAAATTTAATAATAATAATAATAATAAAGGTAAAGGTTTTCCCCGCACATTTGTGCAGTCGTGTCCGACTTTAGGGGCCGGTGCTCATCTCTGTTTGCTAGCCGAAGAGCCAGCGTTCTCCGAAGACGCTTCCACAGTCATGTGGCCGCATGACGCGCGCGGAACGCTGTTGCCTACCCACCGAAGTGGTACCTATTCATCTACTTGCATTTGCATGCTTTCGAATTGCTAGGTTGGCAAGAGCTGGGGCGAGTGCGGGAGCTCACTCCGTCACGCGGGGCTAGGGATTTGAACCTCCGAACTTGCGATCTTCCAATCGACAAGCCTGGCGTCTTACCCGCTGAGCCACCATGCCCCTATATAATTTTAACACTAGTGGCAGACAAAAAAGGGCAAGTGGGACTTTTTGAAAGAAATAATGGGATAAAAATAAAGGGAACAACTTTAAGACTTTATAAATTTATAGTAATGCTAATAAAGGCATACAAGTTCATATTATTGTTGTTGTTGTTGTCTCCCTCCCCTCAATTGGATTGGCTAGTTTGTGGCTCCACTTGTGACGAGAAACCCAGACACCGCCCTAGCATTTTGTGTGAACCAGCTGATTTACAGCTTTAGGCACTGCACGTCACGTGTGAACCCCACAACGGTGTTTTACTAACTCAAGTTTAGCGCGTCTGAACACAGCCACAAGGAGCCCTGCCAGTTACGGATATAATATGCCAGAATACGTTCATTTATGTTCAAAGGGGTTTATTTCTCACAAAAATATATTTAGGTTATCACTCACTTATCTCTCCTTAACGGCGCTGATCCAAACCCCGCGAACTCGCCTCCGGAAGAAAACAGGCGGCGCTCTAGCATTTTATCTCCTTTCTCTGCCTGCTTCCTAGAGGCTTAGGGCCAACCAACAGCACCGTTCCCTCGTGACAGGAAGTTAAAAGCTGAGCGCCAGTCTAGCTCCCTTTTTCCAAACTCTATCGCCGCTCTCGTGCCTGACGAATTAGCTCCCTCCGCTCCTGGTCGAAACCGGCGCGCGAGACCGCACTTTCCCCCGCCCATCCCGTCTTAAAGAGGCAGTAACAAAGGACTTCGACTTAATGGCATTCTGCTTAATGGCATTCTCATTTTGAACACAAAAGTGTTCAAAATGAGCTTGTACACAGGACATGTTTGCAAAAAGGAGCAGAAAACATTAAAGTCCCATCTTTCAGGGAGATAAAGTTTGTCAGCTTCCAATTCCCTTTAGCCAATTCCTGCTGATTCTAATTCATCTGGAGCACAGAGGTGAATATCTTGTAGTTTACTTTCACAATGACCTGTAAGGCATGGTAGCAACTGATCAGAGATTGTTAGGGATGAACACTAAATAGAGTCCATGCATTGCCCTCCGGTATATGGCTTATGACATCCACACAGTTGCTTGAATTTGCACTGCATGGGTGCCGAATCATCCAGTCTCTCACCACTTCGGCCCAACAAAAGGTGCAATGTGCAACATAGCCATAAAAAGATTTAAAAATCATTGGCTGGTTTTGCATGATACACTGAATCGTAAACAGACTTAACTACCTTTTAACCTAGCAAGTCATGCAAGCCCAGAAAATTTGGGGAATTAAACCCAACACAGGTAAATGTCCAGACTTTCGTATTTGGGTGTTAAGAATTATATACACCCGTCAGATCAGCAATTGGTGAAATAAACTGTAATTTTAAATAAAGTTAAATGTTAATTTTACTGGACATAGGCTTTTTGTGTGTGTGTTTATCATCTTAGAAGCATTCCTTTTTTTCATAGTCTCTGTCCTCAATAGCTTAAGTTAAAACAGTATTTTAGGCAAAAGGTTTTTTAATGCAAGAACAATTTAAAATAGATTCTAAAGGTGCTTTAAGTAGGGAAGAGGGTTTGACACTCCAGCTTGCTTCATATGTCAGCCATAGTTCTTGGCCTCTGTCCATGTGACATTAAACAGTAGATACCTACAAGAAGTTGATACCTGGGCATCTGAATTACTCGTGTTAACTCTTAATGTTTGTATCACTATATTACACTTTTCAATAATCTGGATCTGGTCTAACCATGAAGTAGAATGGAGGAGGTGTGTGTGTGTGTGTTAACCATGTAGCAGAATGAAGTTAGAGTTGATTTCCAGCACATCCTCAGAACAGCAGATTTGGGGAGGTCTCATAAAAAAAGGAAACACAGATTTAGAGATCTGGATATGTACTTTTTTGAGAAGCCAAGAGATTAATACCACTATTTGTGTGATTATCTCTGAACATCTTGACGACAGGATCCCCTTTAAAATTACTGCAATAGTAATTCTGCTCAATACACAGATTTACTCAACACTGCATTTATGGTTACTATCCAGGTCTTAGATTTGGGATTAACTCCCCTTCACATATGTATTAACGAAGACAAGATCTGAGCACGTAAACACTGTCTATGTAGTAAAGACATTAAGTATATTCCCTTCCCTCCAATATGGTGGAGGAATGCTAGGACTATAGTTCATCTTAGCTGTGAGCTGTAGTCCTGACTGACTCAGAAGACACCACGTTGGGGAAGCCTAACCTAGACTCTCTGAACAGCCTTTCTGGTCCTGGCTAGTGGTACCCAGCACTCATTGCAAAGTTATTTGCCAAGATATTAGGCCAAGATGACTACCACAATTCTCAATGAGGAATAATTCATTCACACCCTAAACCTTATTGGTTTATTTAATCTTGTCATTCTACACAAGTACAAACACAACACGACTACAAGATGCTACCAAGTTATACAAAAATCAAACTTTATAGTAATGACTGTACAACAGGCTGAGAATTCTCTGGCCTTTTGGAAAACGAACCTTGCTTTTTCCAGTCACAAAATCCTCACCCCCCACCCCCAAAAGAGAGATCAGGAAAATAAAAACGTTCAGCTCGTGTGTTCCGGACATCTTCTAAAAAGCAAAAGGTTTATCGAATTCTTGGGAGGAACTGGGCAAAGGAATAATTTGTTTTTGGCAAAAGGAGGTCTTACAATTAGTGTCCCCCTCAGCCGAGTTACTGGGTTGGGTTCAGTGAACAACAGATTACAAAATGGGATCTTTCCTGTATCGCTAACAAGAATTTAATGGGTATTTGCAATGTGTCACAGGCTCAATATCCAACACTGCAATAGCCAAAATATAATTTTGGGTTGGCAGGAGGAATCAGAAAAAAAGCGGGGCTATGAAAATTTACTGGGCTACGTGAAAGGGGATGAAGATATTTTGACTTTGAGATATATGTCCGAGCCATTTTGGCATGTCTGAGACATATTTTCTTGGATTTGTAAAGATTTATGTCTAAAAGAACAAATTAACTTTGAGAATGTCAAAATCAAAGGAACATCTCCACCCTATCAGATCCAAGATTCTTAGCTATTTTTTATAATTTCTCAACTGTCCCTTTGCTCTATTCTCATTCCTTTCTTTTTCTTTTTTAAAAAAATGATACCATTTTAAATGGGTGCGCTTTTAACTTAAAGAAGAAAGCTGCCGAGTCCTGTGTTTTATCGAGAAGAATTGGAACTGGATCGACTGCGGTGACGCCTCCGGCCTGGAGATCTGGATCTGGATCGCCTGCGAACTGGGGATCTGCGCCTGGGAGACCTGGATCTGAAAGGGAACAGTTAGATGAAAGGGCTTCAGCTGAAGATGAGCTTCATGTAGCTAGTACTGTTTAATCAGCACAATCCAAAGTTGTTTTCATAGGCTATTGATTTATTGTCTTGCCTTTCTGAAGAGGAAACTCAAGCTTCTTGTCTGCACTTGGAAGGACCTAGGAGGAGAAATCTGACAGCTGCCCCACTGTAATAAAACTTAGGAGAAGGATCCCCTTAGATGACTGCAGGTCCCCTCAAGAATGGCTCCCAAGGAAGAGTTTCAGGGATCCTGACAGTTGAAAACTTTAACAAACCTGTTGTGACAAGTTGTAAATGCTTACACCACAAAAATACTGCTTCAGTTAAGGTGTATCAGCAGCACAAGAAAAACAGAGGCATATCTGGTTAACCACAATGGCCCTTCTCTGTCTTACTGTAAAGGGATTCAGAGCTGACCTTGGGGAAGGAATGCAAGAACCGTTAAGGAGGGACTTGGAGAAGAGATTAGAGTCCAGAGGTTGAAGGCAGAGTGAGAAAGAAACTCAAAATAACCCCATTTTTATTTTGTTTAGTATAAGATGAGACAGAAACAAACACTGACAGGCTTTCAAGGTTGTATTACGCCCTACAACCATAAAGTAGCATTCCTGGAATCCTTGCAGCATCTGTCCCTTCAGCTCGAAGCATCAAAGGGCTGAGACCTGCCTGACTTATTAAGGCAACCTACCTTCTCCTCATGCGTGGTGGCGAGCGGCGCCACATGGGGGGTGGCAGCAACATCCTCCTGGGAGGGGTGAAACGCCTGGGAAGAGGCCTTGGCCGAGGAGCTAAGACAGCTGTGGCGGTAATCTCCTGCCCGTCAATCTGCCCTGTTCGGTATCACAGGAGAAGAAGATCAAAGCGCTGCAGCATTCAAGCGCATTTTCTAATTTCACCTACCTCAACGGCAGCCGGCAACTGTTCTTTCGGCAGACACGGAGAGGGAGAAAATGCAGGTAATGGGCCTTGGGAACAGATGGATTCCCAGTTAAAATGAAGCGAGTAAGAAGGACACATCAACGAGATGGAAGTTTCTCAACCACTAACAATGTATCCTTGTAAGGTTTAGACCAGAGATAGCTAGGCTTTTTGGAACCACACTGAACTTAATTGATGACAGTTATTACCAACTTGTAAGCCTCGTTGGCTATAAACAGTTATTACTCCCACAGATCCACTACTTAGAGCAGGGGTGGGGAACCTTTTTTCTGCCAAGGGCCATTTGGATATTTATAACCGGGGACCGGGGGGGGGGGGGGTTTCTGGGATTTCCGCAAACTGGGGGCCGGAGTTTGTGGGCGGGAGCCAATCACAAGCACTGGGGGGCAGGGTTTGCGGGCGGGAGCCAATTGCGTGGAAGGGACGGGGTTTGCAGGTGGGAGCCCCGTGGGCCTTACGTTGCCCACCCGACTTAGAGACTGCAATGTTAGATTCGTCAATCAATTATCCCAATTTTGGTCAATCACTAACAACAGAAAGATCTACTCTCTTTCACTGAGAATCCAGTCTGGATGGATTACAGGGACCCCATCCTCAAATCCTTGGGCTAATTACTTGCTTAAAAATAAAAAAGGAGGAACACGGAACAGCAAATGTTTGGGCGGATGTATGTATTCATGACGCTATTTTTATAGCCGCCCACTCGATATGCGAAAGAAACGAATAACCACCAAAATAAAATATTTTTAATATTGTGCTGGAGACAATTCAAACCACCAGGCCAATCGAAATAGGTTCACAAGACCTAACCAGTGCCTGGGGGGAAGAGCCAGGTTCAGAGCCTTTCAGAAAGCAGGCAGGATGGAGCCATCCAGGTCTCAGAGGGAATGCTATTCCATAGGGCAGGCCCAGTGGCGGAGAAGGCACTTATCTTGGGTTCCCCCTGAAGACACTGCTTGAATGACAGGACCAGGAGCATGCCAACCCTGTTGCATCTGATCAGACAGGCAGAAGTAATTGGAGACAGGTGGTCCTGCAAATAGCCAGGCCCTGTGCCACGAAGGGCTCTGTAGGTGACCACCGGCTCTACACCTGCCACCAGCGCAACTTGCAAAGTAGTGATGTTACACTGGCATACCGAGATGTGCCTACAGTGACTCACACCGCTAGATTCTGGACCAACTATAGCTTCCGGATGGTCTTCAAGGGCAGCCCCCTGTGACACGTGTTGTAGTAATCCAGATGAGACGTGACCAAGACGTGAGTGACTATGAATAGGACCTCTCGATCCGAAATGGATTGAGGCTTGCGGAAAGGTTGTCTAAGCCATGGGTGCCACCTGCTCTTCAAGCAGGAGACATGAACCTAGGAGCCCCCCCCCCCCCATCCAATTTTCCACCCAGTTTGTTTGGTGCGCAATCTGGAGCCCTACCAATGTCTGACACCTACCTCCATCCATGTGTTTCAGTGCCTTTTCAGCATCATCGGGATTCTCAAACTCTACATATGCATAACCTCTGGAAAGGTGTGGGTTGAGTCTATCTGCTGGCATATCAATCATTTTGATCTTTCCATAGGTAGAAAATATTTCCATTATGTGATCCTTAAAAAAAAAAAAGTTCCCCGGAATCACTACATATTCCTATTATCTTTAGTCTTCCTAAAATACTAAATAAGAGACAGTTACACCTTTAACTGAGATGTAAGAATATCAGCCAAATCCATAGAGATTCAGGTTTGCTTTCTAGTTTAGCTAAAATATATTCCTGTATATATTTACAGAAAAAATAGTATAGAAATACTAGTAGCAATAGAAGCAAGAGTTTACAGAAAATGGCATACTCAATTGGCAGGCGCCAATTAGGTTCACTACTGGAATCTATGAGAGCCAGTTTGGTGTAGTGGTTAAGGCACCAGGCTAGAAACCAGGAGACTGAGAGTTCTAGTCCCGCCTGAGGCATGAAAGCCAGCTGGGTGACCTTGGGCCAGTCCCTGTCTCTCAGCCCTAGGAAGGAGCCAGTGGCAAACCAGGAGACTGAGAGTTCTAGTCCCGCCTTAGGCACAAAGCCAGTTGGGTAATCTTGGGCCAGTCACTCTCTCCCAGCCCTAGGAAGAAGACAATGGCAAACCACTTCTGAAAAACCTTGCCAATAAAACTGCAGGGCTAGTCCAGGCAGACTCCGAGAATCGGACATGACTGAATGAATTTAAAAAAAATTGGAATCTATACCTAAAAGCATCAGAGAGCAAATGTGTGTGGGGGGGGGTGGGGAGAACTCTCCCTTCAAGTATGGAGAATCAGTCAGAACAGATAACACTGGATTAGGCTGATCAAATATAAAACCTGTGTTACTCCTCATTACCATACCAATGTTTTCATGAGTCCAGCATAAGTGCCTTTACAAACAATGGGACTCCAAATTCCCAACATTCAAATTAATGACGACTTTACTTCTGCTCCTTCAGGCCCTTATTTCCCTTCTTCTTCTGGAACACAACCAAGTGACTGGTTACAATTACCTTCGTTACATTTCTGGTAAGCCTCCCAACGTGAACTTTGGTGGGTTTGGGCGAGGGGCTCCTCCTCTTCCGTTCTTTTTCATCTCTCTTGGGTGGTTTAGATCTGGAGAGAACAGAGAAATCTTTTTCTAATGAGCAAAGTTGTGGCAAAAGTCGGCTACTGGCCATTGTTTAAATGGCATGGTACGAAGCAACGCCATTTCTGAATTGTGTATGTTTCAATGAACTTGTTGGGCCTTCAGATATTATAGGAAGAAATGCGTTAAATCTATGGTGGCAAAAAATCAGTAGTTTGGTAGCATCTTTTCAGATTAACGAATGCTATTAAAAGGCACCAGCTTTTGTGAGCTGCAGCTCTCTTCATCAGATGCACAGAGCAGCTAGATATAGGATTTAAAATGGGGGAAGGGGCACAGATAGTTTGATTATACAGATGCAGGTTCTTGTGAGTCTGATTACAAGTACCTTATCAATTAACAATTGTAATGTGATAAAAAAAATCCATTGTGTTTACATCTGCATAAACCAACCTATCCTCCCCTCCTTTCCCCCTCCCCTCACCCCAATTTAAATCCTAGATCAGTCTAGCCACTCTATACATCTGATGAAATGAGCTGCATCTCCCGAAAGCTTTTGCCTTTTAATAAAATTTGTTAGTCGGAAAAGGTGCTACCAGACTCCTGATTTTTAGGCCTTTAAAAAAGGTTTTTTAAAAAAAGCTACCTGGCATTTACGGTCTACAAAATCATATAAGGAATTTGGGGTGTTCAGACATCACACTATGCCACAACAAGGCTTTTGCCTACAATGTTTTGCTTTAAACTCATGGTTTATGACTTACCATGTTAGGTCAACATAATCAACCGTTATTTTCAATAATTAAACAAGCAAAGATTTAAAGCAGGGTTTCCCAAAGTGGTCAGTATCGACCTCCAAGGGTCAGTGGGACTATCCAAGGCAGGGTTTCTCAACCAGGGTTCCGCGGCACCCTTGGGTTCCGCAATAGGTCACTAGGGGTTCCCTGGGAGATCACAATTTGTTTAAAAAAATATTTCAGATTCGGGCAACTTCACATTTAAAGAGGTAAGTTTCATTCTTTATTTTTAGTTGAAGAACACTGCTAATGCATATAGGCAGGCCTACTCATGAAACGAATATAATAATTTTGCAACTTCTGGCCTATATTTGAGCCTGAATGTGCAGGGGTTCCTTCCCCGAGGCCTGAAAAATACTTCAAGGGTTCCTCCAGGGTCAAAAGGTTGAGAAAGGCTGATCCAAGGTCGTCGTTATTACTATTATTATTCATAGTACTATTAGTTAAAGTACTATGGGGGTCGATGAACAATCTGAAACTTCATGAAGGGGTCGATGAGCTGAAGAGTTTGGAGACCCCTGATTTAAAGCCAGGTGTGAAAAGTGGCCTTACCTCCCATGATTTCAAGCCACACCATTCAAGCCCAAGTTTGCAACATTCCCCCAGGCAGTCCCCACTCACTTGGATCGGGAGCGTCTCCGGTTGTCATGCCTACGGCGGGAGGGGCTTGGGGAGCCCGAAGAACTGCTGGAGCTGGAGCTACGAGATGTGCTCGAGCTTCCGGAACGGCTTGACGCAGAAGAAGAACTGGAGCCACTGCTGGAACCGGTGCTGGAACTTGACCCAGAGCTGGACGTGGAACTTGACCGAGACCTGACAGAGGAGCCACAGGATGGATCACCAAAACTGAGCCGAAGCAACTCCCTTGACCAGTGCGAGTAGAACGCTTGCAAGTAGCCCTCACACCCCCCCCCATTCCTCAATCAAGAAAGAGGAATTAAGTATTTTTTTAAAAAAAAAATGATTATTTCTATCAACACCTTACAGCAAGAGTGGGCAGCCTAAGACCAGAGGACTGGAAGGGCCACCCCCAAACCCCTTCTTGGTTACCACCCCCAAAATGTGGCAGCAAGATTCATCATCACAGTGATTGGAAACGGTGATGGGATAAGCTTCAAAATAAACTTTAAAACTCGCCACCCTCCCCACAAAAACTCCTCAGGAAGTGAGCTTCTAGCTCAGTGTTTCTCAACCTTGGCGACTTTAAGATGTGTGGACTTCAACTCCCAGAATTCCCAGCCAGCCTTGCTGGCTGGGGAATTCTGGGAGTTGAAGTCCACACATCTTAAAGTCGCCAAGGTTGAGAAACACTGTTCTAGCTTCTGAGGACCGAAGACGTGCTTCATCTAAAGATCGTAGTGCTGCATTTACACTTTTCCAGGAATCCTAGGATCCCGTTTACCTGGTGCTACTGCTGCCGCTGGAGGCGCTGTGCCTTTTGCGGGTTTTGTCACGCCCACGATCCTTTTCGCCGGATTCCTTTGTGGCTGGTTTGTCCTTGGACCGATCCTTGGATTTTTCTTCGGTCCGGTCTTTGCGCTTGGTCGGAGAGGGAGCCCTTTTTAAAAAAAAAGTCCAGAATTTTATTCTCTACCTTCAGTGGCCAAAGAAAAGCAAGATGAGAATGTCAGAGGATTCCCAACATTCACACTATGGAGCAGGTGCATGGAAGAAAGGCAGAGCTGTGAGGTACGTATGGAAATTATGAAAGGAGCAAAGAGAAGCATTTCTAATTCCTCATGCTCCCCAGGGAAGTCCTAGTAGGCTGCAAAGCTCTCTCCCCCCCTCCCTCCCCCCCACCCCCCAGGAGGAGTTAGGCCTTGAAGATTCAGACAGTGGTTACCTAGTGCTGGACTTTTTATTATTTTCTTTGATGGCTAGCAAACTCTTCTTTTTCATTCCTGACAGTTCCATTTTCCCCTTCCGAGTCCCAAAGCAGCACTGTGGGGGCCTCACTTATCTGAAAGCTCACTTCTAACTCCTTGAATCTGAGAAACGGATCCCTAAGAGAGTGCAAGCAGCTCCAAAGAGCAGCCTAGTGAGAAGATAAAAGGATTGAGAAACAATTAACATACAGGCAGAAGGAAAAAAAAACCTACTTGTTAAGACAGACAGGCAATACTGAGGCAATATTCATGCAAAGCACTGTAGACACCGTGGCGGTAACAGCAAATTACCTGGCTGAAAATTGCACCTGCTGAACAATCTACACCGTTGTTTCTCAATCTCAGCAACTTTAAGCTGTGTGGACTTCATGGCTGGCTGAGGAATTCTGGGAGTTGAAGTCCACACAGCTTAAAGTTGCTGAGATTGAGAAACACTGATCTACACTATGCGTTTTACAAGATATTTGGGTATCTTCTAAGGACCTCTAATACCAAGGAAACAAAGCATACAGGTTTTTCTGTCTAGAGTAGGGTTTCTCCACCAGGGTTCCATGGAACCCTCGGGTTCTGCAAGAGGTCACGAGGGGTTCCCTGGGAAATCAGGATTTATTAAAAAAAATTATTTCAAATTCGGGCAACTTCACATGAAAGAGGTAAGTTTCATTCTTTATTTTGAGTTTAAGAACACGGTTAATGCATGCATACAGGCCTACCCATGAAACAAATATAATAATTTTGTAGCTTGTGGCCTATTATTTGAGCCTGAATGTGCAGCGGTTCCTTCCCTGAGGCCTGAAAAATATTTCAAGGGTTCCTCCAGGGTCAAAAGCTTGAGAAAGGCTGGTCTAGAGGTTTCTCAGAATTGTATCTTTAAATATGAATAAAATGAAATACGAATAAAAATTTGGGAGGGGCTCCTAGACTCAAGGCTCCTGTTTGAAGAGTGTGGGGTGTGATCCAGCCAAATGTGATCTATCGTTTACAGCAGGGGTGGGCAACGTCAGGCATAAGGCCCGCGGGGCTCCCGCCCGCAAACCCGGCCCCTTCCACGCGATTGGCTCCCGCCCGCAAACCCCGCCTCCCAGTGCTTGTGATTGGCTCCCACCCGCAAACTCCGGCCACCGGTCTGCGGAAATCCCAGAAACCCTGCCGCCACCCCCCACCCCCGGTTATAAATATCCAAATGGCCCTTGGCAGAAAAAAGGTTCCCCACCCCTCGTTTACGGCTTAACTTTATACGTGAAACCATAGTAAAACAAACATCTTTGCACTATGCATGAATCTAGCCACTGTGGATGCAATTACCTTTCTACAGCTTATTTAGAAGCTTTTAATCTGATCCTTCAGTATAAGGTGCATAACAGCGTGCTAAAAGATATATTCCCTTTCCCCAAATAATAGTATGGTGTACAGGTGATAATTACATTTGCATGTATTTCTTCTTAGGTATATGCAAGCATTTCTCCAGCAAGCCTGACTGGGGTCACTCTTTTGGAAACAGAGAGAACTACTGAAAGACCAAAATTTTAATCTTTGTACTTCAGTTTTTATACATTGGGGCCACAACAGGCACTGTGTTTCACAAGCACTGGGAGGCGGGGTTTGCGGGCGGGAGCCAATCGCGTGGAAGGGGCCGGGTTTGTGGGCGGGAGCCCCGCGGGCCTTATGCCTGACGTTGCCCACCCCTGCTGTAAACGATAGATCACATTTGGCTGGATCACACCCCACACTCTTCAAACAGGAGCATTTGACTATTTTGATACTGAAATATGTTAGTTTGGAATGCTGCAAGCTCTCATCCCATCTCATCTGGAGGGCATAAGTTGGGGGAGACTGGTGTAGCACCCTGTTGTCATATCAACGAACCTGCATTTCAATATTTTCAAGAGATGGAACAAGGTATTTTCTTACTGCACAATAAAGAAATACTGTATCAAGATATCAACATTTCCTTTACTTGATCTCACTGCTATTCTCCCTATCCTAGCTTTATTTTCACCCACATACCAAGCTCCATCACTCTCTGTTTCTCTTAGCTCCTTAACTATGAAAGGGATACAAATTACAAAACTGAAGCACCTCTGTTTGATTTTATTCTGAGTGAGCATCTATCAGATACTCATTTGGCCTTCTGTAAAGTTGGAGGGCCATTTGGAATTGATTCTAGAGCCACCAATCTAAGACTGAGTTTCATTACACCGATATATTATTTTATATCTCTGTATTACTAGTGCTGTGTTATTATGTATCCTGTAAAGCACCCAGAGTCCAACTGGATTGAAGTGGTGCATAACTCCATTAAAAAAAAATGGAGGGGGACACAGAACCACCTCCCCCCGCTTCAAAAAACTGGGATAAATCAGATTTCTTTTTACAACAGCAGCAGCAAACAATCCTGCTACAAATGTTAAAACATTAGAGCAGTGTTTCGCAACCTTAGCCATTTTAAGAGGTGTGGACTTCAACTCCCAGAATTCCCCAGCCAACATGGCTGGCTAGGGAATTCTGGGAGTTGAAGTCCACACCTCTTAAAATGGCTAAGATTGATAAACACTGCATTAGAGGGCAACATTTGTCTGTAAGTGGTGCAAAAATTACTTTCAAGATTGACAATGCTTCAGCCCCCCAGGATCTCGTTCTGAGCAAGAGACCAGAAAGGGGCGGGGCCAGCTTGGTTCTACGTCACCCACCCGCACACCGCCCCACCCTCAAGATTCGGAGGAGCCTCCCCTCCCCGCTTTCCGTCCAGGCCATCCGCGCTCCCGAGGCCGGCTCACGCTCATCCACAAGGCCGACCCTGCTGAGAAGCCTCTCAGCGGCTCGGTGAACCGATTCTCGACGCCCTCACGGCCGTCCCCGCGCCAGACTGAACCAGATGGCGACGGATTACCACCTCTCCGCTACTTACATCCTCAGAGCTCACCCGTTGCTCCTCCGTCGCGCTCAGGCTGACGTGTTTGCCGCCTTCCGCAGAGCCGGGCGCACGCCGATGGCGTCAGACGGCGAAAGGGGCAGGGCGTTGAAATCCTGGACGCCTCTGTCTCTGTGGTTACAACTCCTCCCCTTTTTTTTTTAAGGGCCAGACCGGCGCATTTTGCTGTTGGGTTTAGGAGAACGGTTTTGAACCAGCTAAGAAAGCAAGATCTGCAGTGCTTGGTAGATGCAAAACAACAGGAATAATCAACTTGCAAAAAAAAACCCACTTTTTTTTCTTACAACCGAATGTCTCCCGATGCGTTGGACCACAGCTCTCATCAACTCCCATGGCTTGGAGTCATGGGAATTGTAGTGCACTATATCTTTGCCGGGAGAAATATCAACAACCTCAGATATGCAGACGATACCACCCTAATGGCAGAAAGTGAAGAGGAACTAAAGAGCCTCTTGATGAGGGTGAAAGAGGAGAGTGCAAAAGCTGGCTTGAAACTCAACATTAAAAAAACCCAGATCATGGCATCTGGTCCCATCACTTCCTGGCAAATAGAAGGGGAAGAAATGGAAGCAGTGACAGATTTTATTTTCTTGGGCTCCAAGATCACCGCAGACGGTGACTGCAGCCATGAAATTAAAAGACGCTTGCTACTTGGAAGGAAAGCTATGGCAAACCTAGACAGCATATTAAAAAGCAGAGACATCACCTTGCCGACAAAGGTCCGTATAGTTAAAGCTATGGTTTTTCCAGTAGCAATGTATGGCTGTGAGAGTTGGACCATAAGGAAGGCTGAGCGCCGAAGAATTGATGCTTTCGAACTGTGGTGCTGGAGAAGACTCTTGAGAGTCCCTTGGACTGCAAGGAGGTCAAACCAGTCAATCCTAAAGGAAATCAACCCTGACTGCTCATTGGAAGGACAGATGCTGAAGCTGAAGCTCAAATACTTTGGCCACCTAATGAGAAGAGAGGACTCACTGGAAAAGACCCTGATGCTGGGAAAGACTGAGGGCAAAAGGAGAAGGGGACGGCAGAGGATGAGATGGTTAGATAGCATCACCGATGTAATGAACATGAATTTGAGTAAACTCCGAGAGATAGTGGAGGACAGGAAGGCCTGGCGTGCTATGGTCCATGAGGTCACGAAGAGTCGGACACGACTGAACGACTGAACAACAACATATCTTTTCAGGGAGAGGGTGGGATCAAGTTGGGAAACGAAAGGGCTTAGCATCGCAACAGGTTCCAGATGTTGCAAAAGACCGTGCTAGCAATCGGGGTAGAAGAGTTGCAATTGCAATCTGGGGAAACGACTCACTCCGTGCCCTCAGGCTTTGACTGGACTGGAGAGCATTATTATACCTTTTTCCTGAAGGCGAATATTGGATATTATATCAGGAGGTTATGAAATGCACAGATGGATCTTGCGTCAAGTTTCTCTTCAACTGCTTTGATGGGACATAGGGTTGCCCTGGCACTGTGTGCGAACCTGAGCTAGTTTTAACCATGATTGGGGGGGTAGGTTTGGTTCCTTCAAGGAAGTATCGACTCCTGGCGAGTGCCTGGACTAGTCCCTGCAGTTTTCTTGGCAAGGTTTTTCAGAAGTGGTTTGCCATTGTCTCTTTCTTAGGGCTGAGAGAGAGGGACTGGCCCCAAGTCACCCATCTGACTTCATGCCTAAAGCAGGACTAGAACTCACAGTTTCCTGGTTTTTAGCCTGGTGCTTTAACCACTACCCCAAACTGGCTGTGATTCAAATATGATTGTTATAGCATTATTACTTTGTGACGAAGCATATTGTGTGAACCCCACCCCTTCGGTTACTATGACTTAGGCTATGCCACAAACTTAGAAAATGGTTATCTGAGTTAAATGTGTCGTGTGAACGCAGGCCCTGAGGCACAGATGCGCCCCTCTCTTTTTTAAAGTACCCCAAATCTTGTTTCTGGTATAGAATAATAACTTTATTGTCATCCCACTATACACTATACAAGTGCACAATAGAATGAAATTTCGTTGCAGTTGGCTCACAATTTCACTCAAGCAATAAAATACTAATGATAATAATAAAAAACCATTGTTTCTGGTATCCTTTGTAGAGTTTGATTTTTCTTCAATGAGTCAAAACAAAAAGAAAAAAAGGGAACAGCTGTTGCAGCCACACCAGTAGCATCTGGATTTGTGGAAAAACTGCAGAAGCTGGTCTATGAAGGTTCTCAGTCATCCAGGTGGAATTGTCTGTAGCTTGAATCATGTCAACTGGATTTCTATTTTCTCAGTGGAAACATTCCTTTGGAAACGTCTCAGTGGAAACGCTCCTTGGATAAGGAGCTAAACGTTTCCACTGAGAAAATAGAAATCCAGTTGACATGATTCAAGCTGCAGAAGCTGGTGTTCTCTGCTGCAATTAGCAGATGGGCCAGGAAGGGGTTAAACTGCAACATCAAAGAGTGGGGCGAACAAGGTGCAGCAGCCAAGGGTCCATGCATTTTCTAGAGCAGCCTTTCTCAACCTTTTGACCCTGGAGGAACCCTTGAAATATTTTTCAGGCCTCAGGGAACCCCTGCACATTGAGGCTCAAATATAGGCCAGAAATTACAGGGTTCCGTGGCACCCTCGGGTTCCGCGAGAGGTCCTTGGGGGTTCCCTGGGAGATCACAATTTATTTAAAAAATATTTCAAATTCAGGCAACTTCACATTAAAGAAGTAAGTTTCATTCTGTATTTTTAGTTTAAGAACACTGTTAATGTATATATTCAGCCCTACACATGAAACAAATATAGTAATAATTTCCTAACTTCTGGCCTATATTTGAGCCTGAATGTGCAGGGGTTCCTTCCCCGAGGCCTGAAAAATATTTCAAGGGTTCCTCCAGGATCAAAAGATTGAGAAAGGCTTCACTAGACCAATTTGCAGGTGCTTCCTTCTGAATGCCATTCAACAAAGTGAACCATCACAAGTTGTCTTTATTACCAAAGGCTATTTTTTATTTTATAATATTTTATTATAATATTTATTATTATTATTATTATTATTATTATTATTATTATTATATCTTATTATATTATTGCAAAAAGCTATGCATCTAGTGTGCAAGTCAGTTTTTCCCAACCTAGAGTTTTCCAAAGGTTTCTGCAAGTCTACAACCATGCTTCCTATGAATTCTGGGAGTTGAACAGCTCTGGAAGACAGGTTTATAAATAGATTTCTTCTGCTTGGTAAGAAAACACCCATTTTTGTTCCATTTGTGCGTTTCTGCTTTCACACTGGTGCCTGATACTGTAAATAATTTGAATACAGTTACTGTACACACTTGTTCGCAGAACTGCTTATCCTGGAATAACGTCACTGTAACAATATTTGTCTTTTGATTTTTGAGTACACAATCAAGGGAAAACCCCTAAAGCTGGAAAAAAAACCAATGTTAACAAATGCAACTGCTCCTTTCTCAAAAAAAAACAAAAAACCTGGGCCTGACTGTCTTGAGACAGGATACTGTTATGAATAGAAACAAGGTGGCATCAACAAAGCAATTTTCCCCCCAATGTATTTATTGAAGAAGTCTGTCAGTGGCTAATAGTTACAGGAACTAACTAGATCCTCCAGTTTCAGTTAATCTGTTCCTGAATAATAATTGCTGAGGATAAAGAACACGTGTAGATGTTACTTTTCAAGCGGTGTGCACCTTAGGCCCTGTGTCAGATTCAGGGGGTGTTAAACTTTCTCAAACCAGCATCCTCTAAATGCACAGGGACTATCAGGTTCATTATCCCCAGCCTGCATGGCTGTTAATCCTCAGAGTTGGAGACCAGGAGCAGAACATCACAAGAGGTGTTCCAGTGTGGATCCCCTGCCCCCGCCTGTTCTAGATGTAATGTCCATCAAGTGGACTAATGTTCTGATGGATTATAAATCCTTCTCTAAAGATGCTTTAAATCACAATTCCAATTCTTGCTTCTTTCTTCAGAAGCAGAAAACATACACTTAAGATCTGTGGAGGTTTGTTCCGCATCTGTACTCAACAGCTGGATTTGGGTTGGTTTCAGAACAGATGTAGCCTTTGCAGTGGCTCTAGGTGGCCAGTCCTTGCAAGGCTGGACTACGGTGACTGTTGGTCTGCCCGTCCTTTGGAACTTGGAAGTGCCACTGCTCTACATTTTTGGGCCACTTCACTTGGCTTGGTGTGCTGCTCAAATCCCATCGGTATTGGCATTTCTATGAGCCAGTTGATATGAAACCATCTGGTTCAGCTACTTTCAAAGAGCTTGCTCTCTTGAGATATAGGCAATGGCCTTTAAACAGAAGGAACAAGCCACCATCTTTGGCATCACCAAGGACCACAAGGTCAAGAAATGGGCTGTAGAGCTGCACAATGCTGGTTGAATTGCAGCAAACTCAAAAAGGTGCTGGACATTTGCATCACTCTGCAGGCTGTCTACCTGTACCTCAGGGCTTTCCAAAGTTTTCCCGCCGCGACACGCCAACCGCCGTTGTGTCGCCGCGGGAAACCCGGAAGTGCCGCCGTTGCGGCAGTGCGCAAAAACCCGGAAGCGCTGCTGCCGCTTTCGGTTTTTGCGCGCCGCCATGGCTGTGGCGCTTTCGGATTTTCGTGTGTGTGAAAGGATGGAGTTGGATCCAAGAAGCACAAAGCGAGTGCAGATGTTGCAGCAGGAGCTGGTTGGCTTTGCTGGGCTCTGTCTTACAACCCGAACGTAGGCTGACCATGCGTCCTGTTTTGAACGGGACAGTCCCGTTTTGAACCCTTTTCTCAACCGTCCCGTCATTTTAATATAAATGCCGGTTTTGTCCCGTTTTTCAGGAACAGGCGGAGGTGGAGCAGCCGACCAGAGGGAACCCGGAGGAGGAATCGCCCCCGCCCACCAGCGCATGGCAAAGGAGGTGGGAGAGGCAGGCCCAGCACTGTGACAGGCGGAGGCAATTCCCCTTCAATTCCCTCCAATCAGCTGCTCCGCCCCCGCCCATCGCGCTGGCCGCCCCGCCCCTCCCGCACGCTGATAGGCGGAGGTGAACTCCCCCGGCCCCCCCCAACCAGCCGCTTCACCCACCGCTCCGCCCGGCCTGCTCCCCCCCCACACCGACAGGTGGAGGCGACCCCCCCAGCCCCTCCAACCAGCCTCTCCACCCCCGCCCGTTCCTCTTGTCCCGTTTTTGTCTTAAGGAAATATGGTCAGTCTACCCGAATGAAAAGGAACGTCTCCAAATCAATGTGACTTCCCTGGCCAAAAATGGAGGATAGTTTGATAAACAGGATTCTAGTCACAAGGATCTCTCTTTAGAATCACAGCCAAGTCAAAGTATTGGTCAAGTTTATAGCAATAAATGATTGGGGGTGGTAGGGTGGTTTGTTTTTTTTTACTTCCAGTGATTTTTCACATTACAGTATTAACATTTGTCTCTTCCTTAAGAGAGTCAGCTACACATCTGTGCTTCTAGCTGACAAGTCCCTAGTGTCAGGATGCCATCCTGCCATGGCACCAGGAAGGAACATCCCACCAGTTTGTTAAACTCACAGGATCGTTTAGGGGTGCTTTACAGTAAAACTACCAGACGTGTAAAGTAGGGGAGAATGCTGGCGATGGGGTTTGGGTATATTCACAGAACTGCAACCTATGTTAATCAAAGATCAAGCCAGGCGGTTCAGTACATAGGATAGATCAAAGGGCGATATTGCCACATTAGTTGATTCGAACCCAGAAAGACCTGAAAACTGAGAGACGAAGGGAAGGGCGATCAAGCCGCGAATCCCAATTGGGGGGGGGGGAAACTTGGAGATTCTTAAACTGTTGGTTGCGGGAGTTTTATTCACTCGAGTCTTTAACGTGTAATGGATCACTGGCTTTAATAAAGATTCCTTCATATCCCTGAGAGGCTTGTGTCAGGAACTCTGATTTAATAGTCAACGGATCGAGGGCATCAGACCTAGTGCCAAAGTTCTCAGTGGCTGAGCCTAATCAGGGTGGCAAACAGAAGGTATCCCCCCCATTTGGGTAGGACCCCTGCTTTAATTATGACAGGGAGAACTGTAGACCAAGCCACCGATCTCCAGAGAAATGGAGAAAAAGTGAGAAACAGAGGAAAGAGATCTAAAGCATTGTCAGGAAGAGAAAGCGTCAGATCTATTGATAGATCTGAGAGCTGAAAGTCGATCGGCAAGCTGGTTTTGGACTCCAACTTTTTATTTTATTTATTTTTCATTCTGTTGGTATGCCACCCAATCATTCTGGTTCCCTGCAGCTTACAACACAATAAAATACAATCAACCATAAACAATAAAAATAGATTTCCACCCTAAGGACAACAAAAGCAAATATAATAAAACCTCCATGATCAGAGGACAAAGAAGAATTAATAAACCATTAAACATTTATTCCACAACTCCCATAATACCAGAACTGGGAAAGCCAAGAAAATGCTATGATTTGAAAAATGGAAAAAACATAAGATGGTAGTGAGGGATCGCATTCCCACCCCCCTCCCCAAACTAAGCAACTGAATCAACAGGGGTACCTGCAGGGAATGTTCAAAACAGTCAAGATGCAGCTGTGATGGTGCAACTGAAGCTCTGTCTGCTTTTAATATGCATCACACCTTGCAGACACCCTTGGAAATCAAAGACCTTCGAGGGTAGGAATACAACTAGGGGTAAGGTATGTGGATCAAGCTCCAGTTCTAATACTGAAAATAAGTACTTGGAGCACCACCCTGTCCTGTTTTGAGTTACTTTCCACTTGCCAAAGTTGCATTGAAGTTCTGCAGGGAAAGGTAGATTGTATTCCCCTCTATAAGTTTTCTATATTCCTCAGATGCTTGTTCTAGGCCTGCCCCAAATGCAAGAAACTAATGGCTTACTGTAGCCTCCTAGCTTTGCTAAAGAAAATGATTGTTTAGAACCTCTCCAATGGTTTGGCATTTCTTAGGGAATGCCAAATGTTCCCCCAGAATATGTAGAGTGTTGGGAGTGCTGGGGATTTCAAAAGTCAATTTTCAAGTGGTCAATGTCCTTTGTGGACATTCATCAGAAAAAACTTACCAAACAGTAGGGGAGGTGGCATAGTGTAGGGGAGCCCAGCAAATGACCTTGGAGAAGATATGCAGAAACAGTTAGGAAAACATGAGCTTAGCCCGGGAAACCAGGAAAGCATGAGAAAGAAACTCAAGATTGTCCCATCTTGACTCTCTTTGGTCTAAGAGGGAGGCTTCCAAGATTCTGCCACTATTGCCTATTATCAGTGTTTCTCAACCTTGGCAACTTGAAGATGTGTGGACTTCAACTCCCAGAATTCCCCAGCCAGCCATGGGGGGAATTCTGGGCTGGGGAATTCTGGGAATTGAAGTCCACACATCTTCAAGTTGCCAAGGTTGAGAAACAATGGCCTGTATCAATAAAATAGAGTTCTGCTATTGGTTGTGTGGGTCTGTTTGCTCACCTGGCCTATCTCGAAGGGCTGACACACAGGCTCAGGGCAGAAGAAACAGAAGAAGTATATTCCCTTCTGTAGAGACATGAGAAGCTGGCTCTGGAAGAGAGCATTTGGGGGTTGCTAACTTTGGGCTCTGCTGCTGCGGGAGAGTGCCATCACGATTTACACTGTCTTCCACAAACACCTTTGGGGCATTCATTGCCACTGGTAACACCCATGACAACTAAGACTGTCCACTGCTTAGGCGCAGTGAAGCTACCTTAGATCAGATGAACAATCCATGAAGATCTTCCCCAACTCCTCTACCTTTCCTCTCTGGAAAAAAAAAATCTTGGATCTACTAGAATTGAATTTGAGGTCTTCTGCCTTCAAAGAAAGTGCTTTACCACTGAGCAATAACCCCCATTTATATTCTTTTCCACGTTCAATCGTGTCCGATTCTCGGAGACTGCCTGGACAAGTCCCTGCAGTTTTCTTGGCAAGGTTTTTCGGAAGTGGTTTGCCATTGCCTCCTTCCCAGGGCTGAGAGAGAGCAACTGGCCCAAGGTCACCCAGCTGGCTTTGTGCCTAAGGTGGGACTAGAACTCACGGTCTTCCAGTTTCCAGCCTGGGGCCTTAATCACGACCCCAAACTGACTCTCTATAAATTAAGGGGAGGAAAATAGTCACTCTGCCTACACATTTTTTTTCATGGTGGGTGGGGAAAATATCAAGGCACCCCACCAATTTTTCACCCAATGCATAACGGCAGTGAGAGACGTTGTAGAAACAAAGAGGTAGGTTTCGCACACCCCATCGAAGAACAAAAACATCTTCCTCAAAATGAATACGCCCAGGATTTTGATCCGTTGGCTGGAAAGTTCCTCTGCGATTTACCTCTTCGCTAGATCCAAAAATAGCCTTTTCCCAAGGAGGCTCATCCTGGGAGAATCAGATGTCTGACATAATCTTGCAACGATCGTTCAGTTCAATATTGTTGTAATTCTGTGGTCTGGAAAACCCGGAAGGAAACAAGTTATGAGTGTGACTTTTATTTGGTTAATGCAGGGCTTTCCAAAGTTTTCCCGCAGCGACACACCAACCGCTGTTGGTGTGTTGCCGCAGGAAAACCCGGAAGTGTCGCTGTTGCGGCAGCGTGCAAAAACCCAGAAGCGCTGCTGCCGCTTTCGGTTTTTGTGCGCTGCCATTGGTGTGTCGCCGCGGGAAAACCCGGAAGCGCTGATGATGATCAGCGCTTCCGGGTTGTGTGGCGACACACCAGACTGTGTGTGGCGACACACATTTGTGTCGCGACACATAGTTTGGAAAGCTCTGGGTTAATGAGATGGGGAGAGGATTGGAGTAGGCTGCTTCCTAAACTGACAAGGCTCTGATTGTCACAACAGAAATCACAAGGATGTTTAAGGCAGAGCTTTCCAAACTGTGTGTCGGGACACGTTAGTGTGTCGGCTGCAGTGTCTGGGTGTGTCGCGGCTGCTGCTGCCTCCGAGCCCTGCCAGGATTCCGTGCAGGTCCTAGTGCCTGCCTTGTGCCTGGCTGCCTCCAAACCTGCCCTGCCAGGATTCCGCGCAGGTCCTAGTGCCTGCCTTGTGCCCTGCTGTAAGAGTGTTTCGCAAAATGATGCATGTCTAAAAAGTGAGTCACCAACATGAAAAGTTTGGAAAGCTCTGGTTTAAGGAGTCTAAGCATCATATAAATTTAATATATAAATATAAGTCTAAGCGATCATATAAATTTAATCAATCAATCAATCAATCAATCAATCAATCATCCTAGAAGAGTATGTTAAAACATCCATATAGTCCCCAGGAGTCTAGTTGGAGCCAATCTCTGCTTTTTTTTTTAAATGCAGGAAAGCAGCAACTGTCCTGAGTCCTCAGCGGTACAGTTGAGGAAGCTGAGCACATTTTATTTCCTAATCCAGGGCAAGCAGGGACATGTTGAAATCTGAAATCCCCGTTGTAAGAATGCAAAGAAGAGTCAGCAAAAGCACCAAGGAAGCTGGAACTTATGCTCCGGGGAAGAATATCGGAAATGTAGCAACAACAAAAAAAAGCTGGTGGGAGAGAGATTGCAAAGCACATGGGTGTTTTTGTGGTGCACACCCAACCTTGTGAAGTGCAAGGAAGAAGAACCTCTAAAGTGCACAAGGGTCGTTGTTCCATCTTGAGCCACCTTTGAAGCCCACCACAATTTTGCCAGTCATCATTCTTTTAGGGCAGTGTTTCTCAACCTTAGCAGCTTGAAGAAATGTGGACTTCAACTCCCAGAATTCCCCAGCCAGCAAGGAGTTGTTTACTCCAAAATTACTAAGTTACTCCAAAGCCTACAAGTGGAAAACTTTGATCTCCTAGACATAAACTCCCACAAGCCCCTGCCAGTGAGGTTGGGAATAATGGCAGTTCAGTCTATCATTACCTAGAGCAGTGTTTCTCAACCTTGGGCACTTGAAGATGTGTGGATTTCAATTCCCAGAATTCCCCAGCCAGCATGGCTGGCTGGGGAATTCTGGGAGTTGAAGTCCACACATCTTCAAGTTGCCAAGGTTGGGAAACATTGTTTTAGGGACTCTAAACAACCACCTTGTTGTTCCATTGAATCTCTTTGTATGGAAAATACAGATACATCAGCTTTGTTTTACGGTGATCCCAACCGAGGGTTTTAAGTTAAACACGATAAGCTCAGTTACAATTTAGTACATATTAAAATATGTTCCTGCATTTGGGGAACTTCTTTCTTTTCTCCTCTAAGGAGCCTTCTGCAACTTCAGTCTCTCCAGCTGTGCTGGACAACAGTATCAATCGCTCAATCACTGGAAGTGCAACTTGGAAGGAATGAGAACTATTGTCCAGCACGTTGAGAGGGCACCAGAGTGGGAGACGTTGAGCTGGGCAGTGGTACCCATGCAAGATGATGGAGTAAGGTTCATACTGGGTCAACGTTGGTAGGTTGTCAGGGAGATAACTGGTGAAGAAGGAGGGGGCTCCCTCCAGGGGGATAAACGCATGTGCAGTACTGAATCGCTTTGCTTTCCTCCCAAGAGGCTAAAGAAGGCCCCGCCCTAGTTTCTTGGGCCTTTTCTCTGAGCAACACTGATTCATTTTAGTTTAGCTGGATTCTGTCTAGCAGAGTAGAACAATAAAACACTAGAGCCTTTACACCAAGATTCAGTGTGTTCCTTCACTTTAAGTCAGAACATAGGTTCATCTTTTAGCTCCTAGTGCTAGCTGGGGAATTCTGGGAGTTGAAGTCCACACAGCTTAAAGTGGCAGAGGTTGAGGAACACTGTCCGAGTGTGAGACTAGGCTGAAGCTGTCATAACTAAAGATGAAGCAGGCACCTAAGCAGAGAGGACAAAAAGGCAGGAATTTTTTCTAAAAGATCCCTTCGGGGAGGTACATAAGAAGGAAACAAGTCGTTAAGGAAACAAAGGAAAAATGTCACCTGAACCAGACAAAGGAAGTTGGGCCTGAGCACATGGAAAAAACCCAATCCCAGCTAATCAACAAAGCAAGAACTCTGGGGGATAAAAAGGGGTCCTGAAGCCTGCCTACTCCTTGAGTCCTCTTTGAACCCAGACTTGGTGGCTTCCATCCCTCTAGCTCAGTTGTTTCTCATCCTTGGCAACTTTAAGATAGGTGGACTTCAACTCCCAGAATAGGAGTTGGCTGGGGGAATTCTGGGAGTTGAAGTCTACCCGTCTTAAAGTTGCCGAGGTTGAGAAACATTGCTCTAGCTGGCGCCTGGCAGCCTAGTTGAGAAGGACGTGGATAAGTGTGGATGAGTGTGTGTGTGCGTGTGAGAAAGAGCAAATGTACATTGCAACCAGTAAAGGTTTGCTGTTACTTTAAATTCACTGGTCTCTGTGTATTTCAAAGAACCTGTTGTGCCTCAGTGTTGGAAATGATTTGTGTGCATCCATAATTATTTCCTGGCTATTGACCAGGGCTGTGTGTCTTGTCTGCTCTAGCCACACCTATCTGGAAAACCCAGGTAGAAAGCCAGGGGGGCTGACAAGATTCGCAGGCCTCAACAGGCGGTGAGTGTGTGAGTGATTCACCATAAGCCGAACCTGGGAGCGCATGTAACACTAGCTTTAGTTACAGCACAAATGAAAGCAGCTGTTTTTTACCTTTTCATACAATAGAAGGTTGCGCTGATTATCAGTAGTATTAGCAAGATGGAACCCAAGATCAAAAGAGCAATTTCCCAGACTTGAAATGAAGCTGTAGAAAAAGAGAGAGAGAGAAGAAATTATTAATGTAAGGGCTGGGTTCATTCATAGTTTCTTTTAATGGTTTATAGAATCAGCTGTAATGCAAAGGTTCCAATAAAATTAAATCAGAACAACATTTTTGGTATATGTGCTGAGCTTTTCAGAATACTGTTACATGGGACCAACTCATGTCTGAATAGTTTTTAAAAGGTTTGTAGAGAATAAAGTGCCATACATGTTAGCTGTTATGAGGTCTCTAAATCTAGTCTTTTTAAATCGCATGAATTATTTTCAAGATCAGAGTATAGCAAAAAAGATACATAATTTATAATTTGATCTCAGGGTTTTTCTCTATAAACTTTACATTAAAAAAATAAATAAAAATAAATGAAGAATTAGGATAGCAGAATGGCAAATTGCCCAATTCCCACAGTCTGAAATGTACAAGGTACAATTTCTGTCCATAGATCAGGGTTTCTCAACCTGTCCCATTTGAAGATGGGTGGACTTCAACTCCCAGAATTCCCCAGCCAGCATGCTGACTGGGGAATTCTGGGAGTTGAAGTCCACTCATCTTCAAATGGGACAGGTTGAGAAACACTGCCTTAACCAGTACAAGCGTCAAATTGCAACCTGCCAAAAGAATTCACCTTTTAATTCCCCTTTTGGTTCCTAATTATCCTGTTTGGTTTGCCATTGTATATGGCTTGGCCTTGTAAATGAGTAAAATAAATAAATGTGACCTCATCGGTTTCAGGGCACTGCCCCCATTTTCAGACTTTTCTCCATAGTTATGAGGCCCACAACATTCTTCTTCTGGACACTGAAAAATTAATGACCCCAACTGCATTTTAGATCAAATATCAGGTGGGGGGTGCTTGTTAGAATAGCCTGCAGATATGCCGAATGCATCATATCTATATGCAGAGAGGAGGAGGGGGCGGAGAAACCATGTCCTCTAGCTGTTACTTTTGGAAGAGCAAAAGCTCTTACCTTGAAGGATCTGGGGATCTTCTTGGTCACTTTCTTCTCTCCTCTGCCCACCCCACCCCCCTGGCAAATCTTGGTCACTATCCTACTGGCTCACCTTTAGATACTGGTACCGCTTCACTGGAAGATGTACAGGGTGCGTTAGCTTTGAGCAATATCCCATCCACGGAAAATGGGTGGGGACTTAAGGAGAAATTCGATTGCCACTGGCTAAGGAGCTGCAGCTGTTCCAGTGACCTGGCCCACACCTGACCAGAGAGCTCCAGTGTGTTGTTAGAGCAGGTAAAATTCAGTCCTGTGGAAAGACCACAAGAGAGACGGGTAGCCACTCTGGTTAAGACAAGGATTGGCAACCTAGTCCCCACTTCCCTGTTTGCAGTAAGAGTAGCACCTAGTTGATCTTCGATCTTGGGTGGAAAGCCATGAAAAGGATATGTGCAGCCCTGCGCCCACAAGTTGCTCAGCTTCAATTTAAAGTGAATTTTGTACAATTACACAGTTAAACATAAAATATCCAACTCTTTTTTTTTTTCCTTGTGCCTCCCATCATTAAAAATCTCCTGGTGCCTGGATCCCTGCATAGATTTTTAAATACTGTTTTCTACAATAAGGGGAAAGCATGCTGAATTCCCTCCCTAAGTAGACTTAGAATTTCTACACATTTTACTCAGATGACCATCCCACTGACTTGTTGGGAGGAAGGGTGTACTTGTAAATATGCAAAGAAGCATCTCTATAAAGCAGGAACATGCCAATGGGGGGCGGGGGGGGGAGAGGAAAGACCACAATTCTAAGAGGAGGAGGTGTCAGAGAGATAACTGGTGAAGGAGGAGGGGGCTCCCTCCAGGGGGATAAACGCATGCGCAGTACTGAATCGCTTTGCTTTCATCGCAAGAGGCTGAAGAAGGCACTGCCCTAATTTCTTGGGCCCTTTCTCTGAGCATCACCAGTTCATTTTAGTTTAGCTGGATTCTGTCTAGCAGAGTAGAACAATAAAACACTAGAGCCTGTACACCAAGTCTCAGCGTGTTCCTTCACTCGAAGTCAGGACAGGAGGAGCCAGGACAAAAATATTATATTTGATTTTCGCATAGGAGTATGGAGTTAATCTTGAAGCAGGAATACAAGTACGGTTAGGTAAACATTCACTTAGCTCTGGGAAGGGTGAAGGGGTGAGAAAGAAATTCAGAATAACACCACCTTGATTCTCTTCTGTATAAGAGGGGGCAGACAATTTTAAATTTAAAATTGAACTAGACAACCCATGACCCGTTGGGTCATCGCTTCAGAGATACTGTATTTCCTTACCAGATTCCTCAATGCCTTTAACAATGGCAGAGCTTCTAATGTACTGGAAAAGTTCTTAAAAATTCAGCGAGATACTCAGAGATCTACAGTATCTGCCTTGAGCATAGCCCATGTTGAACTGTATAGCACAGTCAGACATCAGGAGTTGGCCACAGGAAATGTTTTATGACAATAATAATTTTTATGTCATAACCTGTTTTATAAAATTTGCCAAATTTCTATTCCACGGGAGTCATGGATCCCAGATTTTTGACGCATTCTGTAAGTTAGCCCATCTGAGGTACCTTGGTTCAAAAATCATTGCCCTACGGCGCACCGTTTCACCCAGTTGAAGGTTAAAAAGTATCAAACAGACACGAGAGTTTTAGTAATATATAGATGATAAACCCAGGCAATATGATTATTCCCTATACAGCAAATAATTTCTCCTTTCCCATTAAAAAATTGCAAAATGTGATAGTGGGCAATTTTTACCTGATCTCTGGCCACCACACCCAAGGCTATTTAGAAAGACCAGCTTATGCCTCCCCGCTTCAAACCAAGGGTGGAATATCTGTGTCCTACCAGAAGTTGTTGGACAGTAACTTCCATCATCCCCGACATTTGGCTTTTCTGGCAGGGAATGATGGGCACTGATATACATTAAAATCTGGGCGGCCCCAGATTCTCCATCCTCGTTTGAAACGTTCAGAAACAGAGGAGCAAGTAGAAAGTAAGTGTATTTTCCCCGGGAATGTTTGCAAGAAGCAATATCAAGAAATATTACACTTTTTTTTAGACTTGTTGGACACCGACCTTGCAGAGAGCACGAAGAGATCCCACACAAACAGCTGTCTTCCATGGATCTTACTAGTGTTTGCCAGAAGCGAGCTTGTAGCTGTGGGTGTTGAAACCAGAAGGAACAGTCTAGCAAGAGAAGAACAGGCAGGGTGAGAACATGAACTGGGTGAGATCTAACAGCAGAGATTGACCGATTGAGTATTTCAATTTATATGGCCACCCATCTCAAGTACGTGACTCTGGGCAACTTACAACATTATTAACTTACAACATTATTAACTCAGTCAATCAACCAAGCAGCAAACAACAACCCAATCAAGGTACTACCAAGGAGAGTACAACACCCCCACCAACACAAGCAGGACAAGCCAGGGTATATAAACAGAGAGCAGTCCCACTCCCTTTTCGCACTGAAGATGTTGCCTAGCCTGGCCATGAAACGTCTGCAAGAAAACAACCAGGCTCCGAAAGCACCATGGACTCCACAACTTACAACAGATACAAACTATATAAAAACAAAGAACGATATAAAAATCATATATTAAAAACATATTAAACAGGTTGACCCATTCCATGCAAACGTGGTGAAGAGGACCGGGGGTTTGCTCTTTTAACAGTCATTTTAAGAGGAAAACTCTTAAATTACCCAATGGGCTTCCTGTACTCTTCCTTCAGCCCTCTAAAGTTATTTTCCTTCTATTTGTAGCATTTTATCCTTGCCACTCAACTAAAGAAGGGTGTCAGTCACGGAAAGCAAAACCATCCCCGTGCATGGCTTTATAACAGAAATGATGACATAAGATGAGAGAGAGATGGGGAGGGAAGAGGGGGGAAAAAGCAGAAGCAAACTCAGGCACGAATTCTCCAAAAGTTATATATTACTTAATTACAAGTTAAAAGTACAGTTTTTTTGGGTCGTCATGGGCTAAACCAGTTTGGTGTCATGGTGAAGGCACCAGGCTAGAAACCTGGAGGCCATGAGTTCTAGTCCCACCTTGGGCATGAAGTCAGCTGGGTGACTTGGGGCCAGTCCCTCTCTCTCAGCCCTAAGAAAGAGACAATGGCAAACCATTTCTGAGAAACCTTGCCAAGAAAACTGCAGGCACTAGTCCATACAGTCGCCCAGAGTCAAAAACTGGCTCAAAGGCACCAACCACGCCCCCAGAAAAAAAATAGTGTGGAGTTTTGGCATGGCCCAATGATACCAAGACATCCTTTTTCTTCATTGTGTCTGTAGCAGGGGTCGCATTGGTTTAGCATCATGCGTTTTTCTGGGGAAAGAACAAGGGAGTGGCCTCATTCTCTCCAGCTGCATGAGAGAGAGAAAAGGCAACTTCTCTTACTAGGTGTCAGCAGGCACATTCCAAGATCCAAGGACAGAGACTTTTGAGGACAGCTGTTCTCCAAGCCTGGGGTGGGGTCAGAGATGAGAAAGGCTTCCCTGCAGAAAGGGCAGCGACTGAAAGACCACACTCTGCAAGGGAACAAAAAGCAAAAACAAAGCTTCTGTAGCAAACGTTATGGGTGGACCAAATGATGGTTATGGGGAAGGATTTCAATAAATGCCTGTAATGGTCTGTGGGAATGACCTTGGGAGACAGGAGGAAGAACCGCAGACTAGGCAACAGTCAGATAAGAGGCAGCTGAGCCCGCAGAAGGAATGGGGGTGTGGCAAATTTCTCAGAAGGGACCCTCCCTAGTTTCTTGGGCTGTAGAGGTGAGGGGGGAAATATGTACTTTCACACTTGCAAGTTTGATATAAGCCCTTCGAGGTAGTCCAGACAGGAAGCACACCCAGGAGTACTATCTTTAGCTCTATCTTTACTGTAAGGTTACATTAACAGAATCTTGCAATACATCGATCTTGCAAGTCTGAAAAGTACATCATTCCCACACACCATTACATTACTCTTCACATACACCTACTTCCTTCATTTGTCATTTAAGCATGTTCTTTTTTTCCACAGACTGTTATGTCCCCGGATCCACTATGTTAACAACATACTGACAACAAGGTTCCCTCTGCCAGAAGTGATGACGACGTAGTTCATACAATAAAGTCATCATGACATCATATATCCAGTGAGATTTGACTGTGAAAGGACGTCAAAGCCAACTCGGAGTGAGGGCAGACGTGAACAGGTTTGCCCTTGTTCAGTCCTTTCCAAAGAGCAATAAATGCATGACTGGGATTTGGAAACTGACTCACAGTTGACTGGGTTTCGATATTTGCAGCCCAAAACTGACACGGATGGATGGTTCTGGATTAAGCCATTTTCTTCCCCGTTGTTGCCTATGTTTTGGGATTTGCTAACCTTACAGTTGACTAAGGAAATCCATCTCATGAGGTAGAATCACACATGCCTGACTAAGTACTACAGCAGAGCTTTCCAAACTTTTCATGTTGGTGACACACTTCTTAGACATGCATCATTTCGCGACAGACTCTTACAGCAGGGCATCATTTCACGAAACACTCTTACAGCAGGGCACAAGGCAGGCACTAGGACCTGTGCAGAATCACAGCAGGTTTGGAGGCAGCCAGGCACAAGGCAGGCACTAGGACCTGCGTGGAATCCTGGCAGGGCTCGGAGGCAGCAGCAGCCGCGACACACCCAGACACTGCAGCCGACACACTAACGTGTCCCGACACACAGTTTGGAAAGCTCTGTACTACAGAAAGAAGTGTGGGATATGAGTAGAAATAACAAGATAGGAATACGAGTTCCTCACCTTTCTCTTTTCCCAGATATATGGGAGATTTGAGGGACTATCCCGGGCCTCCACATTAAAGTATCTTCTGCTTTCTCTGCAATGTTTAGAATGCCATAAGGAAGTCGCACTTTATGGCTGAATATGCCCACAGTTAGGATCTCCTGCTTCGAGGATGGGTGATTCCAGAGAGTGGGCATCACCAGCTGCTCTGGAAATAGATGGGATAAAGTTGATGAGGGACCAGCATTAAAGAATAAGCAGTAGAGGAAATAAACTGCTGATTAGGAGAAGGCAAGTGAATTGGACCAACCTGCTACCAAGCAGCTTCAGCAGACTTAACTGGTTTCAAGTTTTCCCCTCTCGACAAATTTGTAATTTTGCTAACTTGTAACATACACTTGGTACTGGTTATTCACTTCTGTATTCAGTCCGTGTTCATTCTGCACCCATTCATTATCTTGTTTTACCACACACACTTTTAAGGTACCCCATTCCTACTGCATTCAATAGGCCAGTGTTTCTCAACCTTGGCAACTTGAAGATGTGTGGACTTTAACTCCCAGAATTCCCCAGCCAGCATGGCTGGCTGGGGAATTCTGGGAGTTGAAGTCCACACATCTTCAAGTTGCCAAGGTTGAGAAACACTGCAATATACTTTCAACAATTTTCACTTCTTCACTGGCATAACACCTCCGTTTTTAAACATTTTCCACTACCTACTTCTTTCCTTGTTTCAACTCAATAAAATGTAAACCTTTGATTGAATGGATCCTGGAGCAACTGACAAATCTCTCCGTGCACAATATGTTTCTGTGAATGGATAAAAACCCATCCACCATTTTATGCAGGGATAAAATGCACAAAATATGTAAAACACAAGCATCCCTTTTATTTGAAATCAATTTGCCAAATTTGGATTTTATATTTATTTATATGATGCTAATTAAATTGTAATTTTATATTTGTATTTTAAACTTGATTTTATTGTAAACCGCCCAGAGTCCCTGTTGGGGGAGATGGACTGTCATATATATATTTAAATAAATAAATAAATAAATAAATGTCAAATCCCATTCTATACATGTAAAATGCAAAAAAATATTTATATGTAAAATCACATTTGGATTTAATGGACACTGTGTTTTAACAGACAACCCATCCTCCCATTAGTCCATTAAACTAAGAGGTTACTATGTACAGATTTGCAACAAGACATCCAAAATGATAAATAATGTTCTGCCTGATATAATATTGGAGCATTTTCCATTTTAATCCTCACAGCATTGAAATTTGAGCTCATCTACAACTGGAACAGCATAACCTTGGTAGGAATACTTAAGGAATCATGGTATATGAGTTGTTATACATCCATCTGAAATACCCTAATAGAGTTATAATAGTTTAAACACTCAAGATCATAATACCCATCTTGTTGAGCTTTAAAGTGATTATTTTCATGTTCTCCTCCACGCTTTGGGATTTGGACCCAATCTCAATAGTTATACATGGAAAGAACAGAACAGTTTATGAGGGCCAACAACATACCATTAGTCTTACCACCCGGGGACATTCGTCCTGGCATGACAACAAAGAGGCCATTGCTCCCAAATTCGCCTTGCAGGTGGATGCTGGTGTATGGCCAGTGATGATCTCCAGAGAAGAAGTGCAAGGTGTATTTTTTTAAGCTGTCTCCCGGCTTCCCTTTCAGTTCAATGAACTGGTACAGAAATGAGTTGTTGGCCACGCCCACTTCGTTGATGACAGTGGAAGAATTATGGAGCACCTCCTCTGTGGAGTTCAAGTTGAGGGACACGCAAGCGTTTTCACGAAGAGGCGTTGTTAGAGTCACCTGGGAGTTGGGCAGAGGAAGGCATCCAAAAAGCGTATGAACGTGCAATGTTCATTTTTTAAAGTTAATTTCTAAATTTCTAACCTCTGAAACAGCTTTCCCCAACTGAGTGCTCCATATAACCACTCTGTAGAGTTATTTTCAGAACTTAGCACTGGAGAAAAACATCTACAGGCAGGGATTTATTTTATTTAGTTAACCAAATTTCAAGGCCACACAACTCCTTGACTCTGGACAGCTTACAGATAAAAAAAGAAACAATACATAGAAAAAGAAATTGTGGCTGACCAGAAGAACAAAACACCCAGCTGTAAACCAAACATAACTAAAGTGGGCTTGAAAACTACCCTATTCCAAGGCCTGGGAGAACAACCAGGTTTTTAGTAGCTTCCTAAACATTATAAGAGTGAGAGATGCACGAATATTGGAGGGATATTGTTCTGGAATGGAAAAAGAGTTCTACTGAATAGATGAGACCAAAATGTCCACCTGCACCAGTATCTTCCTTCTATCAGTGGTCAGCCAGATGTTTCTGAGAAACCCACTCAAGCAGGGCATGATAAGCAGCCTCCTATTTAACTTAATACCTAATTTTCAGGAGTTGGTGGTACATTCTTTCTGAATGTCAACACAAACAGAACCTAAAGACTAACTCAGCCCACATCCTGTTTCCTTCCAGAAAACCCATTTAGGAGGACCTACGCTTAATAGCCTCTTTCTAAACTTGTTCCACCTTCATCAACTGGGGTTCAAGTTGATGAGATGCCTTGATTCTGCTAGAATGGCTACCAGTGATACAGCAGGGCTGCTTCTCAACAGTGGAGTTGGGTGGGTTGTCAGACAGTGCACAAAGCCATTGTGCGGCTTGTGTGACTTCATGGGTTGCATGACGCCAGTCAGTACATGAGCTGATCAATATGGTTTACAGCGTAACACATGTCGTTAGCCCAGTCTGTTATGGTTTACTCAACCAACCATACTAAAGCAAATTATGACTTGGCATGTTAGATGGAGTAACCAACCATAATCAAGATGGAGTACAAAAGAAATGCAGGCAGAGATGGAGTCTTGGCTGATCTCTGCTGATACCTGTGGTTCCTCTTAGTCAAATTCAACCTCAGCTATTTTACCTGGAAGCTCCTGGAGTCTCTAGGCTTCAGGCTGAGACATCGGCTGATGGACTCGTCTTCGGTGCTATGAGAGTCATTTTCATGGAGGACATTCTGCCCCGGAGTGAGAAGAGACACAAGCTTGTCAGCCTTCTCTGAACCCCGGGCTCTGTACACCACAGCATCAATCAGCCCATCAACAGTCACCTGCATGTTGGTTTTATAGACAGGGTTGGGGTTGCGGTAGAGCGCCACAGCGTCTACACCATTCTGGATGGTGGCAGCTGGCAAAACAAGTGAGGGCTTGGGGGTCACTCCACCACTCCCAACCAGGAAGTAGCCCCACTCATTGGTCCAGTAGCCTGTCAGGTTCAAGACTTTATAAGCTAAGTTGTTCTTGCCATTGTAGAGAACAAGCCAGTAGCTCTTGAGTGAAAATGGTGCTTGTCCTGGGTAGAACAACTCTATGTATTCCGTGTCCTCTCGGGCTCCAGGATTGTCCGCGTTCACTTCATTGATAAGCAGCTCCAGGGCTGGCGGTTCTCTGGTTGTCCCTGGGTTTTCCGACGTTAGCCCTACAACAAGCCAAATCTTGTCACCTCAGACGGAACATCCAAGAATTTTATTCTAGGGTGAATAGCTAATGTTTCCTGATCGCTCAAGAGAGAAAGTGATTTTCTTGGCTGAAATGGAGATTCTGATTTGGGCTTCCTGATCCCACCCCAATTAGCAGGGCTCACACATCACATTAACCCTGGATAAACAAAATACAATTAATGTGTTCACAAAACACTTTTCGTGAGAAATCCAAAACAACTGGGTTCCACAACACATGGAACCACAGATGGGCTAACCCCATTTGGATTTGTAAAACTATTTAATCATCACAAGGGGGCACGGTGGCTCAGCGGGTAAGACGCCAGGCTTGTCGATTGGAAGGTTGCAAGTTTGGAGGTTCGAATCCCTAGTCCCGCGTGACGGAGTGAGCTCCAGCACTCGCCCCAGCTCTTGCCAACCTAGCAATTCGAAAGCATGCAAATGCAAGTAGATGAATAGGTACCACTTCGGTGGGTAGGTAACAGCGTTCCGTGTGCGTCATGCCGGCCACATGACCATGGAAGTGTCTTCGGACAACGCTGGCTAACAAACGGAGATGAGCACCGCCCCCTAGAGTCGGACACGACTGTGCGGGGGAACCTTTTAACCTTAATCATCACACAGCTCAGTATGTAGACTCAACTTTTAATACCTATTAAGAAATCCCCTTCAAGAGACACACAACCTTGAGTTGGGCTCTAAGGTAGCTACTTAAAATCAAAAGACATTTCTTTCTAAGCAAGTTTCTCATTTTAGCAGGAATCACTGAGATGGGTGGAAGAAGGTTACGAGAATTCAACTGTACTATTTCCTTTCTAAAAGCAATATATCCTTGTACATGTTAGGGTGGATGTTTTCTAATTCTCTTTCTCACAACCTTCCTACTACCTGGCGAGGAGGTGGGTCTCTTCACTGATAATGGAGAAGCTTATATCAGGGGTCCTCAACCTTTTTGGCGCCAAGGACCAGTTTCAAAAGGCAATTTTTCTGCAGACCGGGGGGGTGGGGTTTCTGGGATTTCTGTGGACCAGGGGGTGGGGTTTCCAGGATTTCCGCAGACCGTGGGGGCAGGGTTTGCAGGCAGGAGCCAATCGCGCACACCGGGGGGCGGGGTTTGTGGGCGGGAGCCAATCACAAGCACCGGGGGTTGCGGGTGGGAGCCAATCACGTGGAAGGGGGCGGGGTTTGCAGGCGGGAGCCCTGCGGCCCAGTTCCTAACAGGCCGCGGCCCACAGGTTGGGGACCCCTGGCTTATATAACGGTCTCCTGAATCATGATCAGTCTGGGAACCACCTCTGAGATCTCATATTTTCAATTAGGGACAATTTTACGGAGTTTGCCATCAATACCAATATAATATCAATACAAAATAATAATTTTGTATAGATTTTAAATTTTGATATTTTGTAAACCGCCCAGAGTCCCCGATTCGGGGAGATGGGCGGGGATAAATTAAATAAATAATAATAATAATACCACTTGAATGAAACAGAACCAAAGGTCTTTTTCCTCCTTCTGACATCCCCCATGCTAATCTGCCACAATGTAAAACTTGAAAGCCCTTATTATCACTGCGTGTGCTCAGAATAAAGCCAAGCAATTCTTGTGTTCCAGGAGATGGTGATGACATCACCGTTTGTGCTCTGGGGAGGGGACAAAGATCCTGCATTTCCTTGCATTCCCCTCTCCTTTGCACTACTGTACCTGGAGGTGTGTCTGTCCCGTTTGCATCGCTTGAACAAGTCTGAATCGCTATGCTGGTGTTCTGGTTTCCAAAGTGCATCAGTTCCTCACTCTTCACCAAAGTTAAGAGGGCCTGCATCTCCTGGTCCAGCTGCTCTGCTGATCGGGCGCTCAGGAGTGCCGTGAAAATCATTTCTCCGCCTTCACATGTTAAAACAGGATCTGTGCCAAGAGGGGTGAAAGGGAAGGGGAAAATAAAATTAAAAGGGAAGTGAAAATCACTTATTTTTTATTTTTATTTATTACATTTGCATGCTGTCCATCTCCCAGTGACTCCTTACAACTTTCAGCCCTTTGTTAGTTCTCAGTTTTGTTTTGATTAGCGCATCAGTTTGAACCTTTTAAAGCACATTCCCATTTTTTCCCCCAAAACAGCGCACATGCCAGTCACAATTCAGTTTACACACAAGGAAGCTCAAGGAACTCCCTCTTTTATACTTTGCATATGGACAGGAACTGAGTTGCAGACACACAAGTCTTCTGGTCACAGCTTCCCCACTTAAAAAAATATGTATTACAAAGGCTTTTGTACAACAGTGCCTAATGGGCAAGCTGCAAGTCGGATTTGGTTATGGTTCTTCATGCGAGCCAGTTTGGCGTAGTGGTTAAGGCACCAGGCTAGAAACCAGGAGACTGAGAGTTCTAGTCCCACCTTATGCACAAAGCCAGCTGGGTGACCTTGGGCCAGTCCCTCTCTCTTGGCCCTAGGAAGAAGGCAATGGCAAACCCCTTCTGAAACACCTTGCCAAGAAAACTGCAGGGACTTGACCAGGCAGTCTCCGAGAATCGGACACGATTGAACAAATTAAAAAACAAAACCTCCATGCCTTCATGCCTTAGTTTCATAGCCTTGAAAAGCATCTGGAAACTGTAACTAGTGCTAATCTGCTGACGGCTGCAAGAGCCAGGGATCATATCATGCCTGCTCTGAAAGATTTGCCTAGGTTGCAGCCTGCTTCCCAGAAACTATTTAACACGTTGCTATTGACTTACAAAGCCTTAAACAGCTATCTATGCACTGCCTCTCCTGTTAGCTGCCAAAAAAGTTAATGCAGCCAACGCAGTCCTGGGATGCGTCAATAGAGAAATAGTATCAAGATCCAACCCTATGATTCTATGTTACAAACCCTTCTAGCTCCTAAAATCTGCAGGAGGGGCCCTCTTGAAAATGCTCCCACAGTAAAAGCTTCTCTTGCTGGCACACAGGCAAGGATATTCTTCTGTACTGAACCAAGACTACAGAGTCCATTTCTTTGGGTATGCGGGTTCTCCTGAGATTCCATTTGACCTCCTTGCAATCCAAGGGACTTTTAAGTCTTCTCCAGCACCACACTTCTCCAACCCCTTCATAGGAAGTCCCAACTGGTCCTTCTCTCTCATTGTTTGTCTCAATCTGTACAAATTTCTTTCCCAAGACTTGTCATTACCGATTTTAATATTAGCATTGATCTGAATCTCTTTTAAATTCCATTTGGGTTTGGTTTTTTTTTACATTTAGTTACTTATACTCAACACACGCTAGAAGAGCAGGGAGTAAATCAAACAATAACACAGTAATAAACAGAAATGGCTGTCTCATCAACTGAACTGTTATATGGCTAGTCCTTGCTTAATGACCACAATTGGGACCGGAATTTCAGTTGCTAAGCGAAGCAGTCATTAAGCAAATCCAACCTGATATTACGACCTTTTTTGTGGCAGTTGTTAAGTAAATCACTGCGGGCGTTAAGCGAACCACATGGTCGTTAAGCGAATCACGCGGTTCCCCATTGATTTTGCTTGCCAGAAGCCGGATGGGAAGGTCGAAAAAGCACCGGTCATAAATGTAAACCCGTTGCCAAGCATCCAGATCATGATCACATGACCAGGGGGACAAGTTGTTTTTTCCAGCAGTCGTAAGTCCGAACCATCACTAAATGAATGGTTGTAAAGTGAGGAGTACCTGTATTCAGACAATTCATTTAATTTGGATACAGAATTCACCCCGTTCCCACATTTACACAATATAATGAACCAGCCAACTTATCTTCTTTTTCTGCAATAGACTAAACCATGAAAGAACACCATCAAGTTTTTTTATCTTTGGTTTCAATCATTGCGTTAGTACATTTTACACAAATCTGTTAGCTTTTCCAGTGACGCCTAGCCTCCCTCGTGGGGATGTTAAGAACTTGCTCAAGGGTTTTGCAAAAACATGGAGCCACTGCCTGTAGCTTGAATCATGTCAACTGGATTTCTATTTTCTCAGTGGAAACGTTTCACTCCTTATCCAAGGAGCTTCTTCAGTCTGAGCAAAGTTAGTAAGGGAATCCTAAATATGTTTCTAGGTAAGCAATGACCTTACACCTGGGGTCATTGTTATATTGAGATGTTATTTTTAAGTCTCAGCCCTATCTGTCACTGTTTTAGGTTTGGTAGATTTAGATTTGGTTAAGGCCCAATTTGGATATCCACAGGCCTTCAGGGCTGTTCTCAGGTGCTGATTGGATAAGGAGCGAAACGTTTCCACTGAAAAAATAGAAATCCAGTTGACATGATTCAAGCTACAGACAATTCCACCTGGATGACTGAGAACCTTCATGGACATGGAGCCACTGCCTTTGTTGGTTCCTTCAGCAATGGTTTTTTAACCACTTGGGCTGAAATAGCTCAAAGAGAAACTTGGCTTACCTTTGAAATAAGCAGGAGAAAGACTGCAGTTGCATCGTTTCTCCACAGACTGGGCCAGAACTCCCCGTATCATGCTTTCGTCCTGATCTTTTCGCTGGCAATCTCAAGGTACAAAAGACACAGAGGGAAGATTAACAGAAGGGACAGAGAAGATACAAGATGTGTGTCTCCAGTTAGTTTGCTCAATGCATTTACACCCTCCCTGCCTTCAAGGAAAGGCTGTGGATCTGGAAAGTTAATATGGTACCACCAGATTGGTCAGCGTGTGTCTCTCATTAGCAGTAACTGGGGCGTGGTAGGCAGATGCAAACAAGCAGACCAACCAGGACTCGTGTCCTGCTTTTGGGTTTCGGTGTCCGGTCAGAGGTGTCCATGGATTATGGTCAATAAAATCAAGATGGCAGACACAGTAGCACGATTGAAGCTCTGCCTGTTTTTTATATGTGATGTACCCTGGTCCAGCTAGAACAGGGGTGGGGAACCTTTTTTCTGCCAAGGGCCATTTGGATATTTATAACCAGGGACTGGGGGGGGGGGTTTCTGGGATTTCCGCTGACCGGGGCTGGAGTTTGTGGGCGGGAACCAATCACAAGCACTGGGGGGCAGAGTTTGCGGGCGGGGGCCAATCGCGTGCAAGGGGCGGGGTTTGCGGGCCAGAGCCCCGCGGGCCTTAGGCAGGAGCCCCGCGGGCCTTATATGGCCTGCGGGCCTGACGTTGCCCACCCCTGAGCTAGAAAGAGGACAAGCTTTTCAGGCTTTTAGATCAGAATGCAGGACCCAGCTGTTCCCTGCCCTGCTCACTGTCTCCTTCCATCAATGCTTTGAAGTTGAGTAGGTTAAGTTGGGTTAAGACTCAATGACAAAGCCCACTGGAGATTTTCTTCCCCTGGGAACAAACTAGCTATTTTTTAAACTAAATTTAGCAACTATGTATTTTTTTTTAATTAAGTCAAGATACAAGAGACATGTTTGTTTCTTTTTTGTAAATCTGGATTACCATCCACAGGGGAGAGGTTTAACCCTTCCCTCCCCAGTAGTGATGTCCTTTAAAATATATCTCCCATGCAGCAATATGATTTGGAAAGCAAGTTCAAAGTAACCATTACTACTGGGCTGAACATTGCACTAAAGAAAGTCATAATAAGGTGGCCTACTTTGTTTTGGCTTCCTATGTTGCACGAATCCAGTCACTATGGTTTCATCAGCAAGCTGCAGTTAAACAAACCATGACAGTGCAATGTATAAAATAACCCCTTTAATGTATGTACAATGGTATGTGGGAAAGACCTTGGGAGACGGGGCCAAGAGATGCTGCCTAGGGAATGTCAGATAAGAGACGGCTTAGCCCGCAGCTGGATAGTGGGTGGGGCAAGAGGCTCAGGAGGGACCCTCCCTAGTTTCTTGGGCTGTAAAGGAGGTGGCGGGGGGGGGGGAGAGAATTGTACTTTCAGACTTGCAAGATTGATGTCAGCCTTACCAAGTGGACCAGACAGGAAACACAACCAGATAAGCTAATTCTACTTTATTGTAAAGCTACATTAACAGAATCTTGCAAGTCTGAATGTACAATTCTCCCGCCGTCTTTTTTTTGCAGCCTGAGAAACTAGGGAGGGTCCCTTCTGAGCCTCTTGCCCCGCCCGCTATCCAACTGTGGGCTATGCTGCCTCTTATCTGACTGTTCCCTAGGCAGCGTCTCTGTGCCCAGTCTCCCAAGGTCTTTCCCACATACCATTATAGTATGTTTGGTGCAATCCCATGTTTCAATTCACAGGTCCCTCACAGCCTCTAGGCAGCACTTACCTGCTACTTGAAAACACAAGGAAATGTTTCGGCCGAAGCGCTTCTTCGGGCAGTCGTTGAATTGCAAAGGTGTAGGCTTGGCAAGGGCATAGGTGGAAGGATCCCGGGTGATGGAGCAGCAGACGCACCGGCTCACCGATGCACCATCCTGCTGGGTTCTGATGAAAATCAACAGCGGGGAAGAGCAAAGTCCATAATTAATCAAAGGGAACAGCTGGAAAAGAATGTGTGAAGTAGAGAAAGGGCTGAAGCAGTTTTAATAGTTTTTTTTTTAAAGGTTCCCCCCGCACAGTTGTGCAGTCGTGTCCAACTCTAGGGGCCGGTGCTTATCTCTGTTTGTTAGCCGAAGAGCCAGCATTGTCCGAAGACGCTTCCATGGTCATGTGGCTGGCATGACACGTGCGGAACGCTGTTACCTTCCCACCAAAGTGGTGCCTATTAATCTACTTGCATTTGCATGCTTTTGAATTGCTAGGTTGGCAAGAGCTGGGGCGAGTGCGGGAGCTCACTCCGCACGCAGGGCTAGGGATTTGAACCTCCAAACTTGCGATCTTCCGATCAACAAGCCTGGCATCTTACCCGCTGATGGGCGAGGGAGAGGCTTTGCTAAATTGAATGGGTCATGCCCCTTGGCAGCTATTTTATGGGAGCACCTGCAGCACATTCACAGTATTCTAAATAAGCCTGCTAACCTCCCTGCCAAAGAAATGGCTGAGAAACCTTTCCTAGAGTGGTTTTAAGGGATGGCATTCAACCAACAGATAAATCAGACTGCAAAATGGATCAAACTAGCAGCACTCCCCGCAACTTCCCTTTGGATGTTCCCGATTGTGGTGCTTTATCATAAATGAGCATTTTGGCTCCACAGCAGCAGCTCCCACATTTCCTTGTGCCCGTTTGCTAGTCTTAGAACTTGGGAATGTGTTTCAGCAGGAGCATGCTCTCTTCTGCAATGGTTAATAGAACATTCCTCCTTGCATCCATCTTCCTTACCGTTTGCTCATGTAGAAGAGAGGCTTCCCAGGAGTCAAGATGTCCTGCAGCTGTGAATCTGGCTGTTCAAGTGTTGTGTACACCAAGGCATCCAGGAGGGTTGATGCTGATGCGGCAGTAGAGCCCACCATGAAGTGGCTGATGGTTCCCCTGTACAGGGCAATGGCGTTGGTGCCTGCTTTGAGAAGGGGGGTGCTGGAATTCTGGGGGAACTGCAAACGATCTGCAGCCCCTGGAAGAGAGAGAAAAGTTATGTAGTATTTAAAGGAAGCCTGGATGTTACTCCAAATGCATATTCCACCCCCCTTTGGGTGATAAAAAATTAATGCTGGGGAAGTGTCAGATTATAGATAGATTTCTCCAAATCGGTGGACTTTAATTCCCAGATTTCCCATGCCATTATGGCCTTTGCTGAGAATTCTGGGAGCTGAAGTTTATATTTCTAGAGAGCAGCCAGGTGAGAGAAGAACTGCATGATGGTAAAATTCTCAGCACGTCAGACCAGCTTTGTTAAGGGAAGGGTTATAAGATCATTGTTTCTAAATCTCTCTCTCCAAAATTGCTCAGACATGTAACTTGCTTCAGCCCTGAGCTGGCAGGATGTTCAAGAGATGAATCTGAGATTCAAGCACGCCTTCCATAAGAGAAAGCATCTTCTGGCAGGGTCAAGTGTATACCTACATAGCTTTTTCATCATAGGAGAAGTGATTACAGCTTCCAAAACAAATGCTAGATTCACACAATATACTACAATAAAGTTGCTTGCGTCTTGTGTAGAGCGGGGTGTATTGTGCTTGTAAATTACAGCTTATGCCTGAGCATGGTGAATCGATTCACCCAACTGTAATTTTATTCAGTAACACATCGTTTAACATGTCATGTGAACACAGTCATGGTTTATGAAGTTTATGAACATGCTGCTTTGCTAAGCCACAGCTTCTGAAATAAGTTGCAACTTGCTGGGTTCACACAGCATGCTAAACCAAAGGCATCAACCCGCATTATGGTCCAGCACATTATGCAGATCACGTCATGCTCATTTGATCAAAGCCTGGTTAGTGCCGCTGAGGGAGGGGGGAAGTTCTCAGAAACATTATTTATCTCTGTGATCCTGCCCAGCACAGAAATACAGGAATGAACTTCAAGGCAGTTGTGTGTGTGTCCCCAAACACTTTAAGAATTTGAATCAGCAGAAAGTTCTTGGAAGATTCAAAATTGCATTTTTGAAAGCCTTCCTATAAGATTGATGCAACAGCCTACTAATCATGCAAGAATGACTTTCAAGTTTACTTGCTCATTACCTTTACAGAAGAAGAGTTTTAAAAAAAGCAGTGCGCTGTCAAAGAGTTACTAACTTTGAAGCAAGGTCTCTAACGATGCTTAAGTGCATCAGATTTGAAAAATCCTTATAACTTCCAAACAGTACATAGTTAAACGACTAAATTTTCTACCACAACGTAAGACGTGGCCACCCACTTACATGATGTGAAAAACATACAGAACAGTAATTGGGTTGAGACATTGTGTTAAACCATTGTTTTGGCTGTGCTTTTAGAAGAAGCCATAATGGCTTGGTTCACACATCAAGCAAAGCCAAAATCAAACAAACCACATTGGCCTGTTCACACAATAGACTAAGCCAGGGGCATCTGCAGGGAGGATCAAATTGTCAAGATGGTAGCTGTGGCTGTGCAATTGAAGCCTCAGCCCTTTTCACATGATGCACGTGACTTTTTCTCTCTCTCCCTGCAGATGACTCTGAACTAAGCCATGAGATTCTAAATCTCGGTTTTGTGAAGAAAGCATAATTGGCTGTGTTCACACAACTCCCCAAACTTTAAAACTTGGTTTATTAACCATGGCAGCTGGGTTCACATAGTATGGTATGGCCAACTCAAACAAACCATATTATGGTGTACTGTGTTGTGTGAACCCAACTGTTGTGGCCTAGGGTGATATTGTATATATGATCTAATCCAGTGTTTCTCAACCTTGGCAACTTTAAGATGTGTGGACTTCAACTCCAACATGGCTGGCTGGAGAATTCTGGGAGTTGAAGTCCACACATCTTAATTTTGCCAAGGTTGAGAAACACTGATCTACCCAATGGCTATTGATCATGGTGGCCAGTGGATCCTGTGTCAGAAACTGTACCTGGACAAAGAACTATATAGAAAGTATTTAGCCCTACCTGGAATTTTGGACAGTCCTGAACCCAACAGAAGTAATCCATCAGGAGAAGTTTCACCCTTCACTTCCATGACAAAGTAGATCTTTTGTGTACTTCCTTCAATCAGCACCATCACCAGGTCCTTTACCTCTGTGGAAGGGGGACCTTGGAGCTCTACAAACTCAAAGTCTCCAGGGGAGGATACCACCTTAACCTCATTGATCAGCAAAAAAGATGCATTCAACTGTGAGAAAGGAATACAGTGGTTATCTGAGCCTGGGGTTGGCATCGCTACTTGGAAGAATCTCTGGGAATCCCTCCCTTGGCACCTTTCCAGAGACTCATCAGTGGTCCGGAATAAAGGGTCCTCCAAGAAAGGTTCTGTGCCAGGGGTCAAAACGTGAACCAACTCATCTGCTTTGTCCCTTTTATCAGATTTATGCACCAAAGCATCCACCAGGCCTTCACTGTCAACATGCATGCCTTTATACAAGTCTGTTCTCCCAAAATAGAGAGCAATTGCATCTGGTCCATTCTGTATTGTGTCCTGTGAGAGGATTATAGTTGGCCTTGGGATAACATTGCTAGACCCAATCAGGAGAAAACCCTGGTCATCTGTGAAAAAACCACTAAGATCTATGACTTTGTAGGCCATGTTTCCCTTTCCATTGTAGAAGACTAAATGATATCTGTTCAAAGCAACTCTTTGTCCACTGATATGATACAGTTCCAAATACTCCATGGTGTCTTTTCCTGGATTATCTGCATTGACCTCATTAATCAGGAGTGTTGGCTCCATCTTTTGGTTCTTCTGGTCCTTGATGAGGTTCTGGGAACTCACTCCACATAGCCAAATGCACAGAAGGAACACAGAGGCACCAATCAAGCCAGATCCCATGACTGCAGAGACTAGCTGTTCTCCAGGATCCAAACGCTCTGGTCCACTTTCCAAAGAGGTCTGTACAGAACAGAAGAGAAAATAGCTGGGGAAAACAGCAAGTGGGATTCCAAGTGACAAAGCTATCCCATCATCGCAACCAGTAATGATGTACAAAGATACAGAGGCCTCAAATCGAAAGAGGAGCGAAAAGGAAGTCTAGCACTCTTCTGGAATTATGTGCATTAAAAGTTCCCCTTTATAGTCTTATCATTTCCATTAGAAAAACAAGGCAAATTAGAAAGCCATACATTGCTGGTAAATCATTGTCAACATGGCCATAACCTGGATGATTCAAAGCAACAGCACATAATCTTATCTTGGGAAGGATACGTATCTTGGAAACAGCAAGAGAATATTGTATACTAATAAACTATAGCACATGCTTTTCACCTCCACCCGTCTTCTATTCCTCCTTCCGAAGAGAGAATTGCCATTCCATGGCTATCGGAGAGGGAATAAAATTAAGAGAGGATTTGTTTAGGAAAAAAAATATTTCTGAGAATGTGCATGTGTGAGAAATGCACCCCCCAGAGTTAGGCTAACCATAGTTGACTCAATCCCCATTGCTTGCATTCTCATACTCAACCGTAACGGGTTATATCCACCTGAGATGCTAACAGAAAATGTGGTTTGCTAGTTTGTCCTTCAGAGTGAAAGCATCAGGAATTAGGCTCCCCGAATTCTACGTGCGGCCAACCCCCAATTTAACTTCACAACCCTAGGACTGCAGGTCAGAGGCGTCACATTTCAGAGATGCCCACACAGACCCTCTTTGTATTAAGGTGAGGAACAAAACTTACAACCATCCTCTCTGCCTTCTTTGATCATTCGGAGTGATTCATCCAAACTAGAATACCGCCGGACAAGAAGGGACTACAGCAATTATTCGTAAGAAATCCTAGACCAGCCTTTCTCAACCTTTTGACCCCGGAGGAACCCTTGAAATATTTTTCAGGCCTCGGGGAAGGAACCCCTGCACATTCAGGATCAAAAATAGGCCAGAAGTTCCAAAATTATTCACTTCCTGTGTAGGCCTGTATAGATGCATTCACAGTGTTCTTAAACTGAACATAAAGAATGAAACTTACCTCTTTAATGTGAAGTTGCCTGAATTTGAAATAATTTTTAAATAAATCGTGATCTCCCAGGGAACCCCTCGTGACCTCTTGCGGAACCGACGGTGCCACGGAACCCTGGTGGAGAAACCCTGCCCTAGATGTTTGTAACCTGAGATATGGCTGTTGTCATTTTTCACCTTGGAATTTGAAGGAATAACAGGAATAATTCCCTGCCTTCCCAACTTGGCACTGTTGCTCGCTGTTCACCTCGACCTGCAAACTGTCCATTGCCCCCACAGATGCTTATCGATCGGTTGCATTTACAGAGCAGTGAAGGAAATCCCTCTGCACATGCTCTAAGGAACTCTATGCCTTATGCTACAAAAAGAATACAGACCTCGCTTGGAGGGTATTTTTATTCCATGCAACCATACCACCAAATTTAATTGAGTCCTTTCCTTACAGCTCATTTGTATCATATCATTCCTCCATTTTAATCTTATCCTATACAGGGACTATTCATAAATTTATCTTAGACTATACGATTGGTCAATATTGGTATAACCCTGAAAAATTAATGCATGAATTTTTATTGCCTCAAGTTATCTGTTATTTTTATTCACTTAACAAATACAAAAAGCCCATTCAGCTTACCCAGCCAAACAGACTTCCTTCCCACATTATGCCAAGACATTTACTTAACCATGGTTGGGAATAAGTCATAACTGGCAGGACCCACACATGCTAAGCCATAGTCTGTCATTCCCAAATCAAATTCCACAAAGACAAAACCAAATAAACCACTTTTACCATGATGTGTGGGACAAAGAGCTGATTTGTTTTTTGTTTAAACAGTTTTACTATTAGAAAATGAATGGGGTGATCTATACACACCAGTAAAACATGTGGGTGTTTCCTGCTCCATCTTTTAATCTAATATAGAAACTGTGGTTTAGAACTGCAAAAGATAGTATGTTGTAGTAGAGACACTGTCCCATTTGACCATAGATTGGATAATCTCATACCCTGTTATTGGAGAAAATAGCATTTACATTAAGAATGTGTGTGTGTGTGTGTGTGTGTGTGTGTGTGTGTATGTGTGTGTGTGTGTGTATGTATGTATGTATGTATATATATATATATATATATATATATATAAAATTCTTTACACAGTGCAATTCTAGCAACTTGTTGCATTAAGGCTGGTTGCAGCTAACACATCCCACTAAACTTTTCAGAAATTTTAACGGCTGAAGCCCCGTTTTCCCCACTTCAGCTTCTCCGATTTTATCCCTTGGTGTGATTTTCTTAATGGCTTAGATTTCTGTAGAATTATTTTTCCAAACAATGAGGTGCTGTTCCTTTGGGTGTTTTAAATACAAATCATCTGAGCAACTGAATTATTAATGAGGAAGTTTGCATTTCAAGTTTTCTTGTCTCGGACAGCCCTTGATTTCTCCAACCTTTGCCCCATCAGAACCATGGGAATAATATTAACCTACCTGTCAGGATAGTTGGAAGGTTGGAAAGCCCACGAAGTTAAAAAGAAACTTGCAAGGCCTCCATGGTGCCAAAGAAATGCTCTCACAGTCACTGTAGGTATTCATTTCCTGGAACAGCAAAGAACAGAAAATACTGTAGAATAACAGTGCTATGCTAAGCAGAGATATCTTTGCACTAATACAGAACAGTGATTTACCATGTTGGTTAGAGTGCTAGAGCACAAGATGCGGGTTCAAGTCTGCACTTGGCTACAGACCACCACCACAGTCTGCGTCCCTCGTCTTAACAAATTTTGCCAGACTGTTATTCCGATCAACTGGATATATTTGTGAGAGAAAGAACAAACTCAACATGCTGAAGTAGGATTGGGCAACACACCCCTTACGGGAAGCTGCCACTGTCTTCACAAATGGTATGACTCAAACCATCATGTGGTCATTGCTCGTCAACAAGGCAGCTGTATGTTATTAACTCAAGCTGAGGGCGAAGCACTGCACGTAACCATGGCTTGCTTTCAGGATGGGTCGAACAAGTCCCATTCATACAGCGACGCTATTGCGCAAGGGTTTACAAACCATGGCTGGCCTGAAGCCAAGCCAAAAAGCACATGATGGCTTAGCCTAATATTTAAATCCAGTCACTCTCCCCAACTCTAAGCTTCTGAGAGAAAGGGGGGGGGGCTTTCTATGCAGCAAAATAAATAAAAAACAAAGCAAAATAATAAAGCAAAAGCAAAACTAAAGGACACCCTTTCTTTAGCCCCTACATCGAGAGAAAAGCAACGGTTCCATTTCCTCCCATCACTCCCCATCTGCGAGACAGGAGGAGAATTTATGTTTGCATCACACCAAGCCATGGCTTGCTTAACTCTGGTTTAAAGAAGCCCCAGGTTATTGGGTTGACCCAGCAACCCGGCTACTGTTGGCACACTGTACAAGACGGTGCTTCTCAACCTTGGCAATTTTAAGATGTGCGGACTTCAACTCCCAGAGTTGCCAAGGTTGAGAAACACTGCTTTACAAGAGCTGGGATTTCAGAAGCAGATGCCCAGCAGAACTGGTTAACTCAACTATATAATCTGCCCGGCCTGTGAGCTCCGAGAGATCAAGGGGAAAAAAGGTAAAGGTTCCCCCACACAGTCGTGTCCGACTCTAGGGGCCGGTGCTCATCTCCATTTGTTAGCCGAAGAGCCAGCGTTGTCCGAAGATGCTTCCGCGGTCATGTGGCCGGCATGACGCGCGCGGAACGCTGTTACCATCCCACCGAAGTGGTACCTATTCATCTACTTGCATTTGCATGCTTTCGAATTGCTAGGTTGGAAGAGCTGGGGCGAGTGCGGGAGCTCACTCCGTCACGCGGGGCTAGGGATTGGAACCTCCGAACTTGCAAACTTCCGATCGATAAGCCTGGCGTCTTACCCGCTGAGCCACCGCAGCCCTTCGGAAAAAGAAGATTAATAATAATAATAATAATAATAATAATAATAATAATAATAATAGTTGTTGTTGTTGTTGTTGTTGTTGTTATTTCAGCATCCTCCGTTTCTCCCGCGCCGTTCGGGTTCCCTTCCCCTCTCCAGAAGTGGAGCGGAGCCAAGCCAAGCCCCGAGGGGAGAGCTCACTTGGGGGGCCAAGGACGAGATTGCCCCGCCGAGCCGGCCCAGCGCCTTCTTACCTCGGGCGAGCCGAGCCGAGCCGAGCCGAGCCGCGCGCCGCACTGGCAGGCGAGTCCAAAGGCTGGTCGGAAGACATGCCCTTCCCACCCGCGTCCTTCGGAAAGAGGAAACGCCAGAAAAAAAGACCAGGGCGAGAGGAAGGCGGCTCCTTTCCTTGCTTTTCCGTTTGAAAGAAGAAAGGAGGAGAGCCAGCAAGCGATGGAAGAAGAAACGGCGCGCAGCCTTCTCCGGGCGGTTCCCGGGCGCCCCAAGGCGCGTCCCGCTCGGCCTTCCAACCGCACCCTGCCCGCCTCCGGCCAGCGCATCCCGCTCGCGGCTGGTAGGTCCAGCCCAAGGGCTTCCGAGGCGAAGCGGGGCCGACAAAACCTCACTAGCCCCGGCCCGCCTGCCCCGCCGCCCGTCCTTGGGGTTCAGACGACCTCCCGCTGAAAAGCAGAGGCGGATCTCCTATGAAACTAACGAAGCTTAAGCCTCAGGGCCCCTAATCCCGGAGGGGCCCCAGAAGCGACTTTAGTCCACCTTGCTTAAAACTTTGGGGTGGACAGTATGAGAAGGGGCTTTAAAATAATAATAATAACAACATATTCCTCTTTAACTTCACATGAAAGAGGTAAGTTTCATTCTTTATTTTTGGTTTAAGAACACTGTTGATGCATATAGACAGGCCTACCCCTAAAACGAATACAATAATTTTGTAACTTCAGCCCTATCTTTGACCCTGAATGTGCAGGGGTTCCTTCCCCAGGCCTGAAAAATATTGCAAGGGTTCCTCCAGGGTCAAAAAGTTGAGAAAGGCTGGTTTATTAACTTAACTCTCTTGACCACATTCACACCATACACTTAACCCTTAAACTGGGTTTAAAAATAATTGCTGTCTTTGCATAACTGGTTGTGCCCCAACAAATAACAATCCATATTATGGTTTAATATGATGGCTTGGTTTATCATGCTAAGATAATGGCAGGGCTTCCCACTAGATAAGGTAAAGGTAAAGGTTCCCCCCGCACATTTGTGCAGTCGTGTCCGACTCTAGGGGCCGGTGCTCATCTCCGTTTGTTAGCCGAAGAGCCAGCGTTGTCCGAAGACGATTCCGCGGTCATGTGGCCGGCATGAAACGCGCAGAACGCTGTTACCATCCCACGGAAGCGGTACCTATTTATCTACTTGCATTTCCATGCTTTCAAATTGCTAGGTTGGCAAGAGCTGGGGCTAGAGTGGGAGCTCACTCTGTCACACGGGACCAGGGATTCGAACCTCCGAACTTGCCATCTTCCGATCGACAAGCCTGGCGTCTTACCCGCTGAGCCACCACGCCCCCTTCCCACTAGATACTGGACCACAAACTACTCAACCCTATTTTATCCAATTCAATTTTATCCAATTCAAGGTCATGCAAAGCCAGCTACAGAAGCATCACTTTCTGGATTCATCCAACACACAAAATCACAAAATTGCATTTAATGCGCGAGACCTGTCTTGTCTTTCTCTGTCCAGTGAGCCAGTTTCACTCTCCCAATTTCTTCTTCCTCTTGGCGATCACTCGTAGCCAAGTAAGATTGTCTTCCAGGGGTAAAATTTTAACAGTGGCCTGTGAGGCGTGTTAGGATGAGGAATGGTGGCTTATCTAATGTCACAGTGACCCAATTCATACATTCTACTAACCACAGTTTGCTTAACAATGTCAAAAAAGGAACAGCTGGCAAGATTTCACACAAAATGCTAAAGCAGTGATCCATGATCTTGTGGTACTAAATTGTTGGTGATTTCAAGCTATATAGTCTGTGCTCACATGCCACAAGATGCAGTGTTTGCACTCCAGTCCACTCAGACGCTCCTTTGCAGAATTGTATACAAACATTGCACGCTCTTAGTAGGAACACAACCAGGACGTTCTGATTCTCCATTCCTTTCTCAGATTTCTTGCCAATGGTGGAGAACAAGCAGTTGCCTTCTTTAAGGCTTGATAGAAAATAGATTGGAGGCTTCTGATGAATCTCTCGGTTTGCAATAGGCTAACTAATGTTCTTTAAGGGGCGTGGTGGCTCAGCGGGTAAGACGCCAGGCTTGTCGATCGCAAGTTCAGAGGTTTGAGACCCTAGCCCCGCATGACGGAGTGAGCTCCCGCACTCGCCCCAGCTCTGGCCAACCTAGCAATTTGAAAGCATGCACATGCAAGTAGATAAATAGGTACCACTTTGGTGGGTAGGTTACAGCGTTCCGCGTGCGTCATGCCGGCCACATGACCGTGGAAGCGTCTTCGGACAGCGCTGGCTCTTCGGCCAAGAAACGGAGATGAGCACCGGCCCCTGGAGTCGGACACGACTGCACAAGTGTGCGGGGGGAACCTTTACCTTTACTGGACGTTCTGGACTCCTGACGGTCTTAAAAGTGGCAATAAATAAAATATTTTAGACATCTTCGTTGGCCCTAGGTTGGTGAAAAAGAATGTTGTGGAGCCAAAACCAGAAGTAGATTTTATGTAGAAGTGTTTGAGAGATCTCATTTTACTGACTGCAAATTCTAGATCATATTCATAAATCTCTGCCTGTCCGAGCCACTATTTTGCATTGGTTTTGTTGCCAATAGGAAGAAGTCCATAAAGTCACAAAGAGCTGAGCCCAGCTTTGGGGGGGGGGGGGCTTTCCTAATCTCAGCATTTGATTGGTTGGGCTTGCGCAACCCACTTGGCTCAAGAGCTGTTAGTTTGCTTTCGGCTGTGTTGGGTGAACCTTGCCAGCATGGGTTACTCAATAAATGATGGCCCATCAAATCATGCTTTAGCTTGTTGGGTGAACCTAGACTCTGGAACAACCCAATTTGTTCTCCCAGGCTTGAAATCTGTCCACCTTTGGACTTGCAAAAGACTCATATTTATGGAAGGGCACAAGCCAGGTATATTGTAAATAAATCTGTTCTTCTGCATGAGTTAAACTGGAGTCAACATTTGAACAGTTACTTCAGGAGGCGTGCCTTTTCTGCCATAGCATCCGTCCTACTTTGCAAAGGAGAGGAACTTGGCACATTAGCAGAAATGGCCCTCCCTGATGTGGGGCATTCCAGATATGAACGCAACTGCCAGGCAGCTGCAGACTGTCATCCATCCTCTCTGGAGGGTGTGACTTGGCAATATATCAACTCTAGGGATCCAATATGGGAATGGGTCGAGCAAAATATATAAATGGTGTACTCTGTACTTGTATGCAATATCAAGATGACACATACTGGCTGGGGAATTCTGGGAGTTGACGTCCAGACATCTTCAAGCTGCCAAGGTTGAGAAACACTGATCTATCCTGTCTAATCATCAAAACCATGAATGAATGAATGAATGAATGAATGAATGAATGAATGAATGAATGAATGAAATGACAAGTTCATTTCCCCCCCCCCCCCCATTTTTAGGCAGAAAGTCCTTAAAAGATTTCTTCCTTTCTGTTCCCCTCTGGGTTTTTTATTTTATTTTGTCTTGTGCTGTTTTTGTGTTTTTTGTATTGTTCTTTGTTTTTAAAAGTTTTTAACAATTGTAAACGGCCCAGCATATAAATGTAATAATTTATTATTATTATTATTATTAGGTAGGCAGCGCTGGCAGCTTTTGAATTCTTTGGCTATTAGGGATAGAATTGTAAGCCATGCAGTTTGTTCTAAAGTCGGCTCCTGTTTCAAGGACAGTTGCAGGCGTTACCTGCCTCCTAGAGACGAAGCAAAATGCAAGTTAGTCCAGCCCAGCCTTTCCCAACCTTTTGACTCTGGAGGAACCCTTGAAATGTTTTTCAGGCCTCGGGGAAGAAACCCCTGCACATTCAGGCTCAAAGATAGGCCAGAAGTTACAAAATGATTACATTCGTTTCATGGGTAGGTCTGTCGATATGCACTAACAGTGTTCTTAAACTCAAAATAAAGAATGAAACTTTCCCCTTTAATGTGAAGTTGCCCGAATTTGAAATAATTTTTAAAATAAATTGTGATCTCCCAGGGAACCCCTAGGGACCTCTCGTGGAACCCGAGGGTTGCACGGAACCCTGGTGGGGAAACCCTTGGTCTAGCTGGAACTCTGCACATGGAATGTGGAAGGAGGTGTCACCCTCTGTCTCCAACAGCAAAATGTCTTGGGCCACCCTTGCCCGTATCGCCACCCACCCTTCCCTTCTATGAACTTGGAATCACACACAGACACCCACACGCAGAGCAAGGCCTGAAGAGGCTGGAGCAAAGACGGCTGAGTCGGGCACTTTGCTTGGCGTACAAGTTTTAATCAGGGCAGGAAGTGCGGCGAAACGGATCTGAAGGGGCTGCTCGGGAGAGCGCGAAAGACCGGCCGAGCTCCTGCAAAAACAGAGCACAGAAGCTTCAGGGGTGGGCCATGAACGGGAAAGCGATATCTCAAAGCACTCGTGCAACCGGCTGGCGTCTTCGAAGGACCACCGCCTCCATCACATTCTCCCCATTCCAGTTTTTTTCCAAAAAAACTTGCGGCAGCCAGAGGAGTACAGGTGGGGATTTCTCTTTGGAGGAAGCACCCCACGATGCAGGCACGGTTGGGGGGAGCCCAGGGGTTCGGTCTGCAGCTGTGGAAACACAAGAGGGAACAAAGCCTTGAAGGAGCAGCCGTTTTTTTTTTCTTTTGGCGGTCTTGTCCTTGGAAACCAGAGAGAGGCCTTTTGCCCTTTTTAAAAACCCAGTGCCTCCAGTTTCAAAAAGGACTACTTTCTGATATTTTTTACTTGGGTGGTTAGCAATCTGGTCATGAGATGTTTTGAGTGTCAAACCACCCCCTTTCGCAATTTAAATAAAATCTCATGAAATTCTACCATTTTTTTGTGAAGCAACAGTGGTGGAAACTTGCAAAATTTGCGGACCTTGTGTAATGTTGAAGGCTTCAGGCATTTCGAAATTAATGACTTATTTAAATCAAATGCCTCGAATTTCTTAAAATGAAGAAACAAGTTAAGGAGTATTAAGGATGACCCAACACATGGGCCCCACTATGTTCCAATTCCAGTTCTGCCCCATTTTATCCTTTTTATCATTGCATTTATCTCTCTTTTTGTAAATTGGCTCGGATGCTTTCTTCTGCTTCCTGAAAGAACGGGCTCTTAAAATGCCTCTGTGTAACTCTGGATCTTAACCATGCAGGGCTGTTTTATTCCTTTAACTGCCTCCCAACGCAAAAGCCCCTCTGAAGGACTTTGACGTGGAGAGGCCTCTGGATGACGCTTAAAGGAAGGAAAGTTGCGGAAAAAAGGCATGGAAAAGTATGATGGAAAACACCTTTGAGAAAATCTGTTTTGGGGTTTTGCACTTAAATATTGAACAATGTGTTAGATGCCAGATAGCATTATATGAAAGGTAGGGATACCTACTCACCAGGCACTCTACGTCTAGAATTTGTCAGTGGTTCCAAATCTGCAAGGGAAAAATAAAAAATTAGAAGACGAAATGAAGCAAGAAAATTCTCCAAGTTACTGGGCAGTGTGTGCAATCCTCCATATCTAGAAATGTTCCAGCATTTTAAAACTGGTCTGATTTGCAAATCGGAGTCCGGCTTAGCATGAACCCTGTCGAGCTGTGGTTTATTAAAGAAACTATAGTTTAGCATGGCGTGTGAACTGAGGCCGCTTCTGGCTTTTTCAGTGCTTGGAGAAGAATGTTGTGCTTGGCCAATGAATAGCCTTCAGCTTACGGAGAACTGGTGCACAGAGGGAGCATGCCACTAAGTACCAATTTGGGATCAAATGCAGGAAAAAACCACAGCCTTGCAACTTCCCCAGAGGGACAGTTCTTCATGAGGTAACAGGAGAATAGTGGCTTTACTTTAAGATGGCTTCAGGCTTCTACGTGGTGTCAGCGGTGGGATGATTCCTCAAACCAGTGTAGGAGAATCCCTCCACAATGAACGCGGCCTCAATTCTTATTTCCCCCTTAATCCATGAAGAAGTAGAGCAGTGTTTCTCAACCTCAGCAACTTTAAGATGGGTAGACTTCAACTCCCAGAATTCCCCAGCCAAGTTTAAGACGTGTATACTGGCTGGGGAATTCTGGGAGTTGAAGTCCACCCATCTTAGTTGCTGAGACTGAGAAACACTGAGCTACAGCAATATCCTGCAATGCTCCAAGCCATCTGGCCAGGTTACTGTTATTCAGGGGTGGACCTTTGCACTAATTCCACAGGATTCTTCCTGTGATTCATCTGCTCCCTATTTTCTTTACCACTGATTCTCCTTGTGATGCCGCCTGGGAACGTGTTCCTGCGGTCGTCTCCTCATGTACACTTCGGTATCTGCAGTCTCCTGCACAGCTTGCTCTGCAGGCCAAAGTGGGGGAAAAAACATACCAAAGAGGCTTATTCATACTCGGGCATCTCAGTAAAACAAGATACACAGGTGACGGAAAGTGTTTGCAAAAGGTTGGTTATGCTTTACATGTAGATATCAAAAACCTTTCACATGCATACAGCTTTTAGTCATCAGATCACTGGCTCAGAGAGCCCATTATAATTCTACCTTCATCAAAAGTTGTATCAAGATGACCCAGATGGGCAGAAGATGCACAAGCAACAACCTTTGGAAGCGCCTTCCATAAGGGGTCATCAGTGCGTGGTGAAAATGGATGAACCGGCCCACTGGTGGCTTTCTTGCTACCTTTCCATGTCCCTTGTTAATAGGCTATTCCATATTGTTCTAGTCCAATTTTTTGTCCATAGCCTGTTCACATGAACCTCTACTTCTAAAGTCTTTCTATTATGGTTATTCCAATAGATAGTACATTCCTTCTATTATGAGGCCCAGTCAAGACTGTTCTATCCAAAACAATGGTGGGAAAGTTCATACCATTTTTAAAACAAATGGACATTTTTTTTCACATGAAGAGAACCAGGAAGTAGCAGACAAAGTTCAACCAGACTGAAAAATTAATGATTGTGGAACATGGTGCTGCTCAACAGCCTCCTCAAAATTGATGGATTCAGAGTGTGATGAACTGTGGGCATTGTTGAGAATGGCCTTGAGGTTAAGAAGGAGCCAAAATATCAGTGGTTATTTAGACCTGATCAGCATGAAGCATGTATAAGTAGATTTAAATTCTTGTTAATCCTGCATTCATTCATAGGGAGAACTGTTGTATAAATCAATATGAAAGTAGCCCAAGCATGTATGCTTGCCGTGTGTTTAAAGACTTGCTGAGTCTCACAAACACACCTTGTCTCAAAAATCCACCCTTGAATCCAGGATATGAGCCCCTGAAAGGCTTAACGCACTTGGCCGCTAAGTTTTTCCCAAGCAGGGGCAGCCTCCAGATGCGATGGGCTCCCTATAGCACAGAGCTTTCCAAACTTTTCATGTTGGTGACACACTTTTTAGACATGCATCATTTCGTGACACACTCTTATAGCAGGGCATCATTTCGCGACACACTCTTACAGCAGGGCACAAGGCAGGCACTAGGACCTGAGCGGAATCACAGCAGGTTTGGAGGCAGCAGCAGCAGCAGCCGCAATACCCAGACACTGCAGCCGACACACGTGTCCCGACACACAGTTTGGAAAGCTCTGCTATAGCATAATCCACCACTGGCCATGCAATCCAACGCATCTGGGAAATCAGGAAAAATAGCAGAAACGTCACTCTTCCCCCAACCCGTGACCTCCAGCCTTTGTTGGATTCCGATTCCCACCTTCCTAGCCACAGTGGCTGAGGAGAACGGCATTAGAGTCCAAATGCAGTAGGAGGGAGCCAAGCTGGGGAAAAGAGACATCCTCTACACACAAACACACTCAATGATTTGTCTATGAAGGTTCTCGGTCATCCAGGTGGAATTGTCTGTAGCTTGAATCATGTCAACTGGATTTCTATTTTCTCAGTGGAAACGTTTCGCTCCTTATCCAAGGAGCTTCTTCAGTCTGAGCAAACTTGCCAACTTTGCTCAGACTGAAGAAGCTCCTTGGATAAGGAGCGAAACGTTTCCACTGAGAAAATAGAAATCCAGTTGACATGATTCAAGCTACAGACACCCAATGATTCTTTAACCACCTAGGAAAGAGGTCATGGTTTTGTGATGCAAGGGGGACTCACCAATCTCATCCAAGATATTTTGCTGAGCAGTAGGGTGATAAGCTTTCTCCTGTTTGTTTAAAAAGAGGTGGGAAAGAGAGAAATAAAATACAGATTAGTTGGAGGCTTTGGCTCAGTCTCATCTAGGCTGCCAACTGGATGAACTTTTGACCAACACAAATAGCAACTGAAACGTCGTCCATAGGGCCCTATTTCTGCAGGGCATCAAGTTCGAGAAAAGCTGGTTTATACCTTCTGATATGAGCGTGGTGGCTCAGTGGGTAAGACGCCAGGCTTGTGATCGGAAGATTGCAAGTTCGGAGGTTCGAATCCCTGGTCCCATGTGACAGAGTGAGCTCCCACTCTAGCCCCAGCTCTTGCCAACCTAGCAATTCGAAAGCATGCAAATGCAAGTAGATGAATAGGCACCACTTCGGTGGGAAGGTAACAGCGTTCCACGCGCGTCATGCCGGCCACATGACCGTGGAAGCGTCTTCGGACAACGCTGGCTCTTCGGCTAACAAACGGAGATGAGCACCGGCCCCTAGAGTCGGACATGACTGCACAAATGTGCGGGGGGAACCTTTACCTTTACCTTCTGATATTGCTAGTTTTTCCTAATCCCGTCTTAGGTGTCTGAACCCTTACCTCTTCAGACTACACCCACGAGGAAAAATGCAGAGACGGTAAGCGAATTTTTCTAGAAGCCTCTCTGGTGCTAAATGCATCGTAGTGACATCAGCGTGACCTGTTTCACTCCCTTGGGGCTTCCAAAGGCATGGCTGCTATGCTGGGTCAAATAGCGCATCCGCCCGCATTCCTGCAGAAGGTTAACTGAAATTCAAGGCTAGCAAATGAGCCGCCCCGTGCTAGACCTCTTCACTTCTTTCCTCCCATCTACTTCTCGTGAAGTTTCCAGGGAAATTGAGAATGACAGAGATCTTTTCTGGAGAGCACACGGAAGCAGCAGGAACAGTAACTACCCCACGGAAAAAGTGGGTAGAACTGTTCACGCAGATAGAAGCAAATTGGAAACAGGATCACCTTCCGTAGCATGCATGGAGGAGAGAGAGTTTGGCTTCCCAGATGAGGATGGGCAGATTCAAGAGGGGGAAAAATGCCGTTCAGGAGCTTCTGGGGTGTAATTGTCAAGATGCTCCTGCTGAAGTCTCCCCTTTCATGCAGCCATTAAAGGGACCGAGCCCTGTCCATTTGCCACCAAGACATTCTTCCCCCAGGCGCACTTTTTCAGAAGGGGAGATAAAATATTAGCCCCCTGCTCAAAAGACATTGCTTTCATCCAAGTCCATGTAGCAGCTTTGATTGACGACTCAAAAGACCGTTTCAAAATCAAGCCACACTGTCGTCCAAGTCAATGGAACCCAGTCAGCCTCCAGTCAGAATAACAACAGAATTAAGCTATGATTCAGTGAAAGTGGAAATGCAATGTTAATTTCTACCTTGAGAGGGACCAAAGTCCATTGCCTTGGTGCTGCCAAAATACTTGTGTTAGGATTAAATTGCTGGGTTTATTCTGCATACATTTAATAATCTTTAGTGTTGCTGCCTGATGCTGTCAGGTTTCAGTTAATCTCCCTCCACCCACCCATAGTTTCTTTTTATACCAGCCACTTCCATCTTGGTATTCTGCAGTTCCCTTGGGACTCTTGCTCCTGTTAGCACAGTGTTTTTCAAACTTGGCCACTTTAAGATGTGTGGACTTCAACTCCCAGAATTCCCCAGCCAGCATGCTCGCTGGGGAATTCTGGGAGCTGAAATCCACACATGCCAATTGGGGGATTCTGGGAGCTGAAGTCCACACATCTTAAAGTGGCCAAGTTTGAAAAACACTGCATTAGCACTACCATTGCTGTTTATATCCATTCCATTTCACTCATTTTCTCTTCCCCCATTATAACCCCTTAATATTCCGCATAACCTTTGGAAATCTTGCCCACGCTGGGCTGGTCTTTCCTATTTCTCCACTAAGATTACTTCCCCTCCTAAAGATTGATGGAGTGTCTGCAAATCGTCACTTTTTCCCAATCAGCACTTAGCTCTGGCTGGGGAATGAGATTCTTTTGGGTGGGTAAACAGTGGCATTCAGAGACCAAACATTGGAATTAGAAGGAATTATTAACTTGAAGTGGCACCATTTCTGCAAACATCACTACCCAGTCTAGGAATGTGTCACCTGACAAGTGAGGTTCTGGCTGGGGTAAAGGAGAGAGGAAAATCTTTACAGAGGATTAAAGAAAGGATTCTACCCTACCACAAATATTCCCCCATTTTCCTTTTGTTGGAAATGTATCATCTGACAAATGGGCTAACGATAATAGGTAATGAAACTGTGTAAGCCTTTACAGGCAAAGCAGGAACAGGTTGGCAGTACAAGCATACAGTAATAGCATCCTGGAATCTGTGATTTATTTTCATTTTTATTAAACCCTAGAAAAGGAAAGGTTCCCCTGTGCAAGCACCGAGTCATGTGACCCCTGGGGAGATGCCACTTTCGCGACATTTTCCTGGCAGACTATAGAGCGGGGTGGTTTGCCATTGCCTTCCCCAGCCGTAATTACCTTTCCCCCAGCAAGCTGGGTACTCATTTTACCGACCTCGGAAGGATGGGAGGCTGAGTCGACCTGAGCCGGCTACCTGAGAACCAGCTTTCGCTGGGATCGAACTCAGGTCGTGGGGAGAGTTTCGGTTGCAATACTGCTGCCTACCACTCTGCGCCACACGAGGCTCTAAACCCTAGAAACATGCTTTTTTAATTTAAAAAGCATAATCTGTCTTAAGAGAACCCTGTCTGTCCTATGGCTGAATTCTAAATGCACCCATGACCTTAATCAGACGCATAGGTTAGAGGAGGTAGATTTTTCACAGTAAACACATGCTCATTTAAGTGGGCAAAACTGAAGGCTGGCGGGGGAATTCTGGGAGTTGAAGTCCACACATTTTAAAGTTGCCAAAGTTGAGAAACCCTGCTCTATAGCTTGTTGATTTTGGATGACTGCCCTCATGGAGAAGATAAATGATTCCATATCAAAGGGAGAGTTAAGATACGTTCATGCTAAGATCTGGCCTGCTTAACTATGGCTTGCTGAATAAGCCACATCAGGTGAATTCATGGAACACACTAAGCCATAATCTATATTATGGCTATATTACTATACATAATCTATAATGTATTTCGTTTGGGTTAGGCTCAGCAGGTCATAGAGCATTTTACCAGACCTAAGAAGTAACGAATCTGTGTTCAGTGATTTTGTGGTCCTCCTCCTTGTTCCAAGAAGGGTCCACAAGTTGAATTAACGGGTCGTGCTGAAACAGATATGAGGGGAGAGATAAATATTCCACACCCAACTCCATAACCTGGATATCCATTTCAGGAGAACATGGTGTTACGGCCAACAGACTGCGGGTTGTACTGAATTTCAAATACTTTCTTTGGGACTAGTTCATCAAGGCAGGCAGATGGCCGGGCAGGATTCGTACGAGATCAGCAAGTAGATTTGCTAATCATTAAATGGTTAATTAGTCAAATAGCAGTAATAACTTCTTCTACAACCTTGACATTCTGAGATGCAGTTTTCTTAATGAGTCTTCTTGCAGCAATGCAGGCCAGTTATAGACTGGGTTTACACATTGCACTAAGACATAATTTGTTTAATCGTGGCTTACTGGCTAGGTTCACACAACCTTCCAAGCCATTAAATATGATGAGCAGATACACAACCCAGGTTAACAAAGCACCATTCTGTAGTCATTTAACATGCTATGCCCAAACAAAAAACTACATGATAGTTTAGGGTGAGAAGCCATCATACAACCAGCAAAGAAAATGCCTAGTTTTCTCACCATCAGCTGGACCACAAACAACCTAACCCCACATTTGACTAGATACTTATTGTCAAGGCCATGGTTTTCCCCATTGCTGTGAAAGCTGGGCCCTCAGAAAAGCTGAATGAAGATGACTGGATGCTTTTGAACTGTGATGTTGGAGAAAATAGTTGAGAATACCTTTGATTGCCAAAAGAACAAATACCTCGATACCTAATAATGAAGCCAAAGCTTAAATATTTTGGACACCTTATGGGAAATGGAGGGTCACCGAAGAAGACCCTGATGCTTGGAAAAATTGCAGGCACTTGCAGAAGAGGTCAGCAGAAGACACTAATACCACCAGCCTGAGCTTACAGTACAAGATCTCAGAGGCAATCATGGGCAGACAACCCTGGGGAAATGATGTCCCTCAAGCCATGGAAATTCAGCGGCCGCTGAATAACGGAACAACAAAAATGCAAGGTGTGACCCCATCCGCGTAGTTAGCTCCAAGGTAGACTAGTAGATTGGAGTAGATATCACCAATCTGAATCACCTTGCTGGCTATGCCTCCAATGGTGAGGGCCTCAGGGATTCCACAAAACTGAAGTCCACCCTCTCTATTATATTTTATCTGGATTTTATTGTGGCTTACCTGAGGCTCTTTTCCTGCAAATTCTCTCTGATGAAGAGGGGCTCTGTGGTCAGAGTGAGGGAGCTTCTTCTGTGTATCTGTGCTACAGAAAAGACTGGTTAACTTCTGCAGGGAGGCCTCCAGTTCTTCCTCCGTGTATTCCAGAGCTCTTCCGGCACTGCTGATAAACTGACTAGTTGAGGTGGAGGGGCTCTGAGCCTCTGTCTTCTTGACCTCATCGTCTGGCTTCTGCTTCATCAAAATGAATACAAGGATACACAAAACCATGCACAGGTAGACAATCCAGATCTCCTCCATTCCAGTAGATTCAGGAACCTAAATTCAGTCAGAACTTTAAATATTACCACACTAAGTAGCAAAATTGGCGCTGGGTTCAGCAAGTTTTCACTATCCTTTAGTACGAGGAAAAACTTAACTCCAATGAAGAGCACAAATAAATCCGTTCCAGCTAAGTAACTGATATTTTGGGAAACTGAAGTTAGAACTTCCTTGCTTAAAGAACTTCCATCCACCTTAAATGTTCTTCAGGAACAAACACCACATATAAACAAAACTGAACCTCGATCATATGGAAGATGTTACAGAAGAACTCCCTTATTCTTAGATTCTGAGTAGATTTTTCGTTAAAGAATTAAAGAAACTTCCTTGTTTCCGTGTTCTCATAATGCCAGTTTGCCCTTGTTGCTTCCTTGCTTGCTGATGGTGATCGCTAGGTGATTCTTCAGACCAGCGGAGATCACTTTTCCAGCCAAAAATATCTATCAGATTCAGGAATGGTTCTCCAATTGTCCAGCGCTCCTTTGTTATTTCAAATACGCAAGTACTACAATGTTTAAATAGTCTTGTATTTTATTTGTAAAATCCAAGATGGTAAGTACTTGTTCTGGACTTCTAATAATTAAAAGTGATCAGATCCAGAATATTTTAATTTAGTTCAAATGACTTGTAAATCAACCAACCAACCAATCAATGCTTATTCCAAAATGTTGTTTTTCAAAAAAATCTGTAGAGTTGAACATTTAAGCATGAGCTACTTTTAAAAATGATTTGCCAGGATAGAAGATCCAGCCTTTTGAGTGGTAAGCACAATCAGTAATTAGAAAATGCAAATCTCTTGAATTTATCTCCAAGGATGTTTGATCATCAGAAAATGGATGTTAGTCCTGTCATGCTTTATATGGCTATTGAAGTCAAGCTTTCTCTCCTATTACACCCTTTTTTCAGACCTATCCACCTAGCTATTCCATATGACTCAATAGTCAATGGGCCAATTAAAATTTAGCACCCACCCCTGTCTTTAACCAATCTTGGAAGAGGGTCACTGCATATCATTCATCACTGCAAAGTTGGGCCGAAGGGCCAGTCTGGAGTTAGGGAGCCAAAAGGTGAATGGAGAAGGGTTGGATGGTAGAGCTGGACCTTCTAAGCCAAACTTGAAGGCAGTTACAAGGCATATTTGAGTTCCTGCCAGGAGTTTTTTGTTACAGTTGAGAGAACGCCAGGGCTATAAGGAGGAGAGGCGGTATCAAGATACCTCCTACATTTTCTGTTTTATACTTGACCTGCTGACTGCTCAGTTACAGCTTTTAAAATAGTCTGTTCTTACAACCGAGGCTCTTTTCTTACCACCTAAACCAGGGCTTTCCAAACGTTTGCCGTTGGCGACACACCAACAGCCGGCCCACAAAAACCCGGAAGCGCTGCCGCCGGTGCGGCGCACAAAAACCCGGAATTGAGTGGATGATCTTTCTCTTTTTTTTTGGAATTTCTATATAGCAACAAGAATCTAGCCAACGGCCAATTTTCTATACATAGTGGTTGGGTTCACATATCAGGCTAAGTCACAAACTATGGAATATGAATCACAATGGCTGGATTCATCCAACCTGCCACTTGATTTGAAAATGTGTTCGCTCCAAGACTCATTGATATAAATGGGACTTACTTAGCTTAGCTCTGTAATACCAAATTTGCCCCAATCTTTTTTTTACAAGAATTTTATTAAATTTCAAACAAAGATAAAAGCTACAGAAATACAAAAAACTACAAAAAAAAGAAAAAACTAAAAAAATGTGGAAACACAAGAGAAAATTTTTTTAAGGTTACAAAAGAGGTGACTTCTGACTTCTAACAGCAAAGATATACAACAATTTTCCATAATCAATCCCTTACTCTATATTAAACCAAAATCACATTATTTCTATAAATCATTCCATTGGCACATTATAAAAATCACTAAATACAATTGCTCCCACCCCTTATATTAAAAGAAAGTACACACACACACACACACACACACCAAAATAAAAAATAATATTTGTAGCTCAGGGTTGAACTGTGGAGTCCTTGGTGCTCTCTGAGCCTTGTTGTTTTCTTGCAGACGTTTCATAGCCAGGCTAGGCAACATCTTCAGTGTGAAACCTAGCCTGGCAATGAAACGTCTGCAAGAAAACAAGGCTCAGAGAGCACCAAGGACTCCACATACACACACACACATCTCCTAATCAACTTCCCCCCCCAAAGATAACATTTATTTATTTCCTTCCTACTATTCTATACATTTCTGTCTGCTATAATAAAGATCAAACTAAAAAGCACATAAATTGTCTGCTATTATACTTAGTAATACAACAATTTTAATGATCTTAATCTTAATAAACCCAAAACCCTCCAAGCAGACATTTTTTTATACCTTATTAATTAGGCTGACCATATTTCCTTGAGACAAAAATGGGACATTGGGATGGCAAAACGGGATAGGGTCTTATGTAATATTCCGTATTCATGAAAAAGACAGGGGTCCCTGCTCCTGGTCCGCGCGATAGGCTCCCGCCTGCAAACCCTGCCCCCGGTCCGCGCGATTGGCTCCCGCCTGCAAACCCTGCCCTCCGGTCCCTCCTTTGCCGTGCGCCGATAGGCGGGAGGGCTTCCTCTTCCGGGCTGCCTCCAATCGGCAGCTCTGGCTCGGATCCTCCTTCCGCGCCATTCCCGCCGGGTTTAAAAAACGGGACAAAATTGAGATTTTTATCAAAACGACGGGACGGTTGAAAAATGCTAAAAAACCGGGACTATCCCGTTCAAAACGGGATGTATGGTCAGCCTATTATTCATCTTAATCCAAATCATTAAAGATAAATGAAGTCAGCCAAACCCTAAAAGCAATCCAGATAAATATTCTTAAACCCTTATCCGACTTCAAAATAAACCAGAGCATTTACATATCCCAATACACAGAGTTTTCTTAAAAAAACCGAACAGCCCAACTGCCCCCCTCAAAAACTCCGACTTCTCTTCAGAAGACCTCCCACACCACACATAACAACCTTCTTTTCCATGGCGTTCCATCAGAAGATCAATTTTCCTTATGGCTTGCAACTTGATCTGTCCCTTTAATTTCTTCAACTCAACTATCCAATCTTCATCCAGCATTTCAACAAAAGTCCCGATCTCACTCTTGGAAGAGACATTTCTGTCGCTGTTAAATTCCTGTTTCATCCACGACATCCCCAACCAGATGACACATTTTAGACCTCATATTTTCCACAATATCCTGAATGCCTTGCATAAAAACTTGGTAAGAATCATAAAGAATCTGTTTAAAATCTTGGTGGAAATCAGAGAAAGTCTGTTTAAAATCCTCCATGTCTCACGCAGTAGATTATGGCGCCCCCTAGGAGCTTAACCAGCGAAAGTCAAAGATATGAAAGAATTGTGAAATGTGTTTACATAAGCAAAAGTGAGATATGTAGACAGTTCCCCAGGGAAAGTAGAAGCAGAAAGCTGAAAGTTCAAAGCAGCCGATTCAATGTGTAGGAAAATGCTAGTATCTTCAAATTTAGTACAAAAATAATAACAGGGAGACAATTATTTTCTCTCAATCCTCCTTAATATTTGGATGGAAAGCAGAGTCGAAAACTTAAAATGAATAAAAAAAAAACATTAATCCCAAAAATAACTATAAGCACCAAGAGAACCAGTTTCTCCTTGCTATAGAAAGCCTATCTTAGGATACACATACTTAAAAATATATAAATTGGGTGATTTAGAAATGGGGTGTCCAGTCTTAGTGTCCCTTTAAGGCTACAGCGCAGCTTGGAAAATGGTGATGTCCCAGCCTCCAGGCTGCTCTTACCAGTCGAGCGCGAACGCTGTTTGCGACGTTCTGGCTGTAAGCAGCCATCCAGAGAACAGATGGGGTGATTCCGAGCATTTTCCTTTTTCTGGAAAAACACTCCTGGGCTTGTCTGTAGCTTGAATCATGTCAACTGGATTTCTATTTTCTTAGTGGAAACGTTTCGCTCCTTATCCAAGGAGCTTCTTCAGTCTGAGCAAAGTTGGTAAGGGAATCCTAAATATGTTCCTAGGTAGCTGTGTGACCTTACACCTGGGGCTAGGTCATGGTTATATTGAGATGTAATTTTTAAGTCCTTTTATTATCTAATGGAGGGTCGTTAAAATCACCATGCTGCTGTTGAGCTTCTGAAATGGTCTTAATCTTCCTAGGCACAGAAGACAAAACGGGGAGGAAGATGTGGGAGAGTTTGTGCCTGAGGCCCCCACCTCTATTCAAGGAAGGATTTTCCAAGTTGGCATAAATGGATTCCTTGACCCCTCTCTCTCTCTCTCCCCTGGGCTTCAGGAAAAACCTGCCTGAGCCTGAAAAAACTGCCTCGTTGTCAGTTCTGCCCGCTGGGCACAGCTGTTCAGTCCGCCATGTCCCCACCGGAAGTCCCAAATTTGCTCCAATCTTATGCACTGCCCAAGCGGGAGGTCTGCTACATTTTGTAAGCTATAGACAAAAAGACAGGGAAAGCGGGTTGAAACTGAGTCCAATTTAACTTAACCAGATTTGGGAAGTTGATTGGGACGTTTCTCTATTTTTGTTGGTGTGTGTGTGTGTGTGAAAGAGGGAGTGTGTTAAGAGATGTAAACTGCAATAGTAATCATTTTCAGGGCTGAAATTTGAGGATATAACAATTAGGGGTGGTGTGGGGGAACACTTTTTAGAATGAAAAAAATTACCAATACCTGGTTCCTGTTTCTGCCACTTCTGATAACATGCTAACCCCTGAATGCAGATTAACAAAACATGACTGTTTTGTCACAGAACATGCTATGACCAAACAGGTCCTAACCCGGCTTCACGCGGTCTTTTGGTTCACACAACATACTCTGATATACATGTGGAATCACAAACCATCCACCTGCTTCCACCTAGTCTAGGCAAATCCTGGGTGTGATTCTAATATAAAATGACTCCCGAAATGGGTTTTCAAAGAAAAACGCAAGAGGCACAGCCTGGATCTGTTTATTTGAACTTTGACCCAACGGGAACAATACCTTCATCTGCTCAGGAGTTTTCGGTGCTCTCTTACTGAGAAAAATCACAGAGACTCAAAGATTCCAAAGACTGAGTCACGCACGGAGACAGTTTGCAGAGAATCGGACCGCCTGCTCTTAGCTCAGGTTGGGGAAAGACTTCTGCATTCCAAGAAATGGCACCAGGGGGGTTATTTCAAAATGCAGTGGCCAAGATAGGATTGCTCCCATGAAGCTTGGTAAATCACAGTCGACAATCCTTTTTGATATCCAGATTTTGGGAAAGTGCCTAAGTTGCACACAGGTTAGATCAGCTGGGCTTTTGAGCCTTCAGCGTGCAGGAATGAGGGGAGAAGCCCTAAGTCTCTCCATGCCAGGAAAATCTATTTCTGCATATGAGGTTTGCAGATCAAGTTGTGCCTAAAGGCAGAAGATCAGACTAGGTTATTGCTTGTGGTCGGCTGACAGTCACCTGTGAGTGGCTGCGAGTATATGTTTGGGCTTTTACCTAAAGCAGCGTTTCTCAACCGTGGCAACTTGAAGATGGGTGGACATGCTGGCTGGGGAATTCTGGGAGTTGAAGTCCACCCATCCCACCCATCTTCAAGTTGCCAAGGTTGAGAAACACCGCCTTAAAGAGTTAGAAGAGTCTAAAGGACAGAACATCCAATAATGCATACTACTTCTGAACCCATTCATGCATCTCTCTTATCTGATCATCCATCTGCTTGCGGGTGTGTGTGGGTGTGTGAGCGCATCTGCTACTCTCTTCCTAACTCTACATCATTTGCATCATTTAAGAAAGCACTTGCAAAATGCATCCAATCAGGTACCCTTCTGCTGCATAAAGTCACCACTGAATTAATAAAACGGGGCACATAACACTGTATTTTGTTGGCCTCTCTTCCTCAAATTTTCCAATCACGCAACTTTTTCACAGGCCATTCGGTTTTTGCTTTGTTGCTGCTTCCCCCCCCCCCCACACAAAAGAAGCCTTTCCAAAATCAATGGCCTGGGGGCCCAAAAAGGCTGCTTAGAAAAAGTTGAAGCGGAATTCCTCTTGAGACGGCCTGAGTGTAAAAGAGCAAGGGTCGGCTGCTCTGAGACAAACTGAGGAAGCCGGGGGTTGAAGGAAAGATTCTTGGAGGTTCTGGCCCCTTCTGGCCCCTTCTGCAGACTTCCTGAACACCTGGCTTCTCTTCTTCTGGGCCTCTTCAGTCACTTCTGCGATGTGAGCCGCTTTTGAAGCTTAGAGGGGTGGAAGGATAGAGATGAAAGATCAATGCAAAAGCTTCAAAAGGCCGACATCTGCCATGTTCTGTCTACCTTCTTTTCCTGAACTGGCTTGCTTGCTCAAGTGGGGAAAAGTAGTTAGGATCTGAAGATGGCCTCTAATTGTCCCATCTCCCTGGAAACACCATACCAAATAACTCCATCTTCCTCTGCTTCAGGCAGACATCAATGCTGTTGTGAGATTACAGGTAGTCCTCGCTTAACAACCACATTTGGGACCGGAATTTCAGTTGCTAAGCGAAGAGGTCATTAAGCAAATCTGACCCAATTTTACGACCTTTTTTGCAGCGGTCGTTAAGCAAATCACCACAGGCGTTAAGCAAACCACATGGTCATTAATCAAGTTGCCCAGTTCCCCATTGATTTTGCTTGCCAGAAGCTGGCTGGGAAGGTAGAAAATGGCGATCATGTGACCACGGGATGCTGCGACGGTCATAAATGTAAACCAGTTGCCAAGCGCCCAAACCTTGATCACATGATGGCGGGGACGCCGTGACAGTCGTAAGTGTGAGGACCAGTCATAAGCCAGTTTTTTTCAGCACCGTCTTAAGTCCGAACCATTACTAAACAAATGGTTGTTAAGTGAGGACAACCTGTAGCAGCTGTTACAAAGACCCCACTGTTTGCCCCTTTCAAAGAGGGAGGGAGGAAGTCTACCATCTTTAACAGCCAGGAAAGCTTAAGCCTCAACAATGAACGGGAAGAAGAAAAAATGGGATGGAGGTTGCAAAGTAAACAGAATTGATTATCTATAGTCTTGACTGGCCAAAAATATTTACGCTGCAATATTTTGTTGCTTGGCCTCTCATTTATTAGGACTTATTTATTTAATTCAGTTTTGAGGCTGCCCAACCCCTTAATGGCTTACAAATTAAAAAAGAAAAAGAAAAAAAACACAATGGACTGGAAGACAACACACTACTAACAACACCCCCCATTACCCTCTTCCCATTGAAATGTATACTTCATTTAGGCAACACCCTCAAAATCTGTACTAGTTATTGCAATCACTAAGGGGTTAAAACGTACACCTGTGCACCAAACTACATTAAACTGGCAACTGCCCAATTCCCACGCCACACTTTTCAGCTGAAAAGGATGACAGAGCGGCTTACAAGGATGTTGGCTTGCAATTTCAGAGAAAGAAAACCGGCTGGCTACTTTCACCCTCACTTCACCCGGTCAGGTGAAGATCCAGCAGGTGCATTCTTGCAACTGAACTTGGCTAGTATTACCCTCGGTAGGGATTTTTCTCGGTGTGTGGTTTAATGCAAACCTGTAAAGATGGGCTAATGCAGGCACGGCGTTAGGCAGCCAACGAAGGAAGGAAGGTGGGAAACAACGTGCTTGTAAAACCTGACAGAGAGGAAGGAAGGAAGTGAAGGAGGAGGAGGAGGAGGAGGAGGAGGAGACTCTTAACAGGAGGCCATTTCATTGCTCCCTCGTCCTGCAGCAACTCCAACCTTGTTTGCAACTCGCAACCTACTCCCCGGGAGCAAGCCCCCTTCCCGCTACCTGCTTGCAGGAGCTTCAGCTGCTTCTGCCTTTCCTCGGCCATTTTTGCTCTGTAGTCGCCAAACATGATCCGCATCACTTGACGTTTCTTGGCCAACACCGCTTTTTTGCTGCGCAATGTCTTGATGGCCCGGACAGCCTCCTCCACTGAAAGGAGCCAAGGACATCATTACCTTTATTATTTCAGTAGAACGTGCAGCAAAAGTGTGTACTCTTGTTCAGATTTCATGCAGTGACCTTTCCCCAAATAGCCCATTCCATTCTGTTCCTCAATCAGCAAACATTCTCTCTTAAGCATTGGTCATCCTTCTTCGAGCTTGCTCACAACCTCTCCCTTTGGATGTGGATGGTTTCCTTTCAGCCTCCTTGACTACACAGTTGAAGAAGTCATTTATTGTAATGGTAGGTAGGTAGGGGCGTGGTGGCTCAGAGGGTAAGACGCCAGGCTTGTCGATCGGAAGATCGTAAGTTCGGAGGTTCGAATCCCTTGCCCCGCATGACGGAGGGATCTCCCGCACCAGCCCCAGCTCTTGCCAACCTAGCAATTCAAAAGCATGCAAATGCAAGTAGATGAATAGGGACCACTTCGGTGGGAAGGTAACAGCGTTCCCCACGCGTCATGCCAGCCACATGACCGTGGAAGTGTCTTCGGACAACGCTGGCTCTTCGGCTAAGAAACGGAGATGAGCACCGGCCCCTAGAGTTGGACACGACTGCACAAATGTGCGGGGGGAACCTTTACCTTAGGTAGGAATAACCTTGAGGAACAGAAGGAAGAGCCGCTACGAAGACAACGGTCAGATAAAAGGTATCTGAGTCTGGGGCCGAACTGTAATCAGAAAAAGCGTCTCAGACAAGTCCCTCCCTTTATCTTCTTACATTTATACCTATTTAGGCATGCTAAGGGTTATGGAAAATGAAATACGACACACATTTTAAAAACCCACTAAATAAATAAATAAATAAATAAATAAATAAATAAATAAATAAATAAATAAATAAATGCATGCATGCATGCATGCATGCATGCATGCATGCAGCAGGTCTATTTTCTCTCCATAAAATAAAAGTCATAAGGGAAGAAGTTTGGTTAAGTTGTCATTGCTCACTGTCTGCTGTTGGAGTTGTCATCTGTGATCTCAATGTCATGATATTATTGGAACATGCCCTGCATTTCTAAGTCTCTTTGAGAGGATGTTGTCAATCCTAGAAGGAACACCTTCAAAATACTAAATGAACCAGGACTGTTCCATTGTTCAATCGAGGTCAATGAAAGGATGAGGGTAAGCGACTGGGAAAGCCTACAACCCAAAAACAGGAAGGAATGGAGGAAGAGGAGGTGCCTCAATGTTTATGGTACTTTTCCTTCTGGCCAGGAACTGTCAGACACTAGAACAAAATTAGGAACCTGTGACCTTCCCTATACTGTTAGAATAGATGATTTTGGGAAAAGTCACATATATAGTTTCATATACTCCACCAGCATGGCCAATGTTTGAGGTTGATGGAACTAGGAGGACCCAGGGTGTTCATCCCTACTCAAAATGGGTCTCCACATGAGAAATGATACTCCTCTCCCCAAAAGGCTGGCCTTTTTTTCCCCTCCCTCAGCTCAACATCAGGAATGGAGAAGGTGTGACTTGGACAACCAATCAAATAAAAGGTAAAGCCTCTATCAAGTCAGATTTGACTCTTGGTGACTCACGTAATTTTCTTTATGGCACCAGTATGGATGTGATTGGCCACTGCCATCACCCAATATGTGTTTTTTTTTCCCCTTCCCAGTCTAGCCTATAGCCTGGAGGTTTTCCATCCAAATACTGATCAGGCCTAACCCTGCTTATCTTTTTTGAGATAATCCAAGGTTGGTGGACTGCTGCCACCTGCTGACTTCTCCAAAGTTCCTTGCTATGGTGAATCACTCATCAATTTACCATAAATTATTTATCTCCCTTTGACAGTCCGAGCCCTGAAATCCATGTGGCCCCCATCCTGTCAGGGTTCCTTAAAACCCTGAAGACCTGTTTGTTCTCTCAGGCCTTGGGTTGAGATGGATGGGGCTCCTTGTTGGGTGTGTCCTTGTTATTTTTGTGTACGTCTGGATACAGTGACCGGATCCTATCTTGTATTGATTTCTATTGGATTTTTTTTTTAGGTTAATATATTGTGACTTGCCCAGAGTCAGTTGGAGTTGGGTGCGTGAGTGTGCGCCTAAACTGAATTAAATGAACAAACAAATTGATCCCGAGCAAGCTGACTCACTCTGTTTGGGGGTGGATTTCTGAGTCTTCAAGCCAAGTTGCAGCTGTTCCACACACCAGTCTATCTCCCTCTTCAATTGATCATCTGGCTGTTACGTTCGGGGAGGGGAAACATACAGGGGAAATGAGAATTAGTTGAGCACGCCATTGCAAGGTTAACTACTCCTCCATCTTGTTTCAACCTCTAAGTTATCTCACAGCGGAGTTCTCTAACTCATTGTTTCTCAGCCTTGGCAACTTTAAGATGTGTGGACTTCAACTCTCAGAATTCCCCAGCCAAGGTTGAGAAACACTGGATTAGAGGTACAGACTTGGTTCAGGCATCATGCTAAACCCTCATTTCTTAAACCACATTCTGTAGTGTGAACCTACAACTGGGTTCAAACTACATGCCACAACATAAACCTTGGTTTATAGCAATGGCTGAGTTCACACAACCCACTAGCCTAAAACCAAACAAACCACATGATGGCTTAGTTTGTTGCCCAATCCCAAGCACTGAATTCAAACAGTGAAAAAGGGAGACCCCAGATTGGAAGGTCAGCAGACCTTCAGGCAAGTCGCTTTGAAATGCAACCATAGGGGCACCTTGTCTTTCCATCCTGAATGATCTACTGATAAACACAGAGACTTACTAGGAGTGTAAATAAATACTTCTGCATCACTGACCACCACACTTTCTGCCAGCGCTATCAGTCTATAACTCACTCATTGTCTTATCCTACATCCAACAAGGTCTTTACATGCCTGTAACATCTCAGCTTGGTCAGAGGTTCCCTGGCCACAAGGCTTGTTGTCTCCATTTCCTTTGTCAATGTTTGCTATTTTTGACGGTGGCGGTTTCTTCTTCTTTTTTCTCTTAGATGGTCCACCAGCTGCCACAATCATTTTTTCTTCTGTAACCTCTGTTGGAGCTGGGTACCAATTTTTTTTTTAATTTAATCATTTGCTTTTTTTAATCAATAACATTAGATTTATATTAGTTTGCATATCTTTCACTTATCTTTTATATATATATATATATATATATATATATATATAATTTTTATTAAAAGTTTTAAGAATAATAAGAATACAAGCTAAATTAGAACAGAGAAAACGAAATAGAAATAACAGAAAAAGGTAAAAGTGCAATAAGAAAACAGAAGTAGAAAAAAAAGATATAAAGATATAAAAGTATAAAGAAGTAGCTTCCGATATTCTTCACAGCAGTTATAAGTACAATTATATTTTAGCCTCTCTCTCTAAAGTTACATCGTGACTCTCTTCTTTCTATAATCTATCCTGTCCAATCATCAAAACTATAAATCACACGTTCATTTTTTTCATTTTTACTCCAAAAGTCCATAACGGGCATATCTTTCACTTATCTGAAACTTCTTTACCAAGGGAGAAGAAGTATTTTTTATTCCGTAAAATTATCATTGTATAATTAATGCATTACAGGTAGTCATTGTTGAATGACCACTTGTTCAGCAACTGTTCAAAGTTATGACAGCGCTGAACTAGGGGGACTTATGATGGGTCCTCATAGTTGCAGCCCTCACAGCATCCCTGCGGTTACGTGATCGTGATTCAGCCACTTGGCAATCAGCTCACCATTTATTTATTTTTATAAGAATTTTATTATGTTTCAAGCAAAGATAAAAGCTACGGAAAAAAAACTACAAAGAAAAAAAGAGAAAAAACTAAAAAAGTGTAGAAAAATGAGAATTTTTTTTCAAAGTTACAAAAAGAGGTGACTTCTGACTTTTAACAGCAAGGATATACAAAAATTTCCATAATCAATCCCTTACTCTATATTAAACTAAAATCACATTATTTCTATAAATCATTCCATTGGTACATTGTAAAAATCACTAAATACAGTTATTATTTATATATATATATAAAAAAGAAAAAAATTATATAAACCTCCTAATCAACTTCCCACCCAACTTCCCACCCAAAGATAACATTTAATTATTTCCTTCCTACTACTATTCTATACATTTCTGTCTACTATAATAAAGATCAAACTAAAAAGCACATAAATCGTCTGCCATTATACTTAGTGGGACCGCAGTGGCTCAGTGGTTAAGACGCTGAGTCAGAAGCCATTAAGGCTGAAAACTCGGCAGTTCGAAACCCGAGCGTGACCCGCGTGCTGGAGTAAGCTCCCGGCAATTAGTAAAAAAATCAGTCCCAGCTTCTGTCAACCTAGCAGTTCAAAAGCATGCAAATGCGAGTAGGTAAATTAGGTACCACTCCGGTGGGAAAAATCACAGGGACATGAAAGGAGCCTCCTTGGGCGTCCCCCGGGCAACGGTGATGTCACCGGCAAATCCTTTCACTACAGAAGCAAAAGCTTCTGACACGAAACAACAACATTATACTTAGTAATACAACAATTTTAATGATCTTAATCTTAATAAACCCAAAACCCTCCAAGTAGACATTTTTTACACCTTGTTAATCTTAATCCAAATCATTAAAGATAAATGAAATCAGCCAAGCCTTAAAAACAATCCAGATAAATATTCTTTAACCCTTATCCCACTTCACAATAAACCAGAGCATTTACATAACCCCACAATACACACAGAGCATTTTTCTTAAAAAAAATCGAAAAGCCCAACTGCCTCCCTCAAAATTGATCCCAAAAATAACGATAAGCACCAAGAGAACCCGCTTCTCCTTGCTGTAGAAAGCCTCTTTTAGGGTAAAAAAAAGGTAAAGGTCCCCCCCGCACATTTGTGCAGTCGTGTCCGACTCTAGGGGCCGGTGCTCATCTCCGTTTCTTAGCCAAAGAGCAAGCCTTGGCCGAAGACGCTTCCGCGGTCATGTGGCCACATGACGTGCGCGGAACGCTGTTACCATCCCACCGAAGTGGTACCTATTCATCTACTTGCATTTGCAGGCTTTCAAATTGCTAGGTTGGCAAGAGCTGGGGCGAGTGCGGGAGCTCACTCCGCACGCAGGGCTAGGGATTCGAACCTCCGAACTTGCGATCTTCCGATCAACAAGCCTGGTGTCTTACCCGCTGAGCCACCACGACCCCTTCTTTTAGGGTACGTGTACTTAAAAGAAATATAAATTGGGTGATTTAGAAATGGGGTGGCCAGTCTTAGTGACCCTTTAAGGCTACAGCACGGCTTGGGAATGGTGACGCCCCAGCCTCCCGGCTGCTCTTACCAGTTGAACACGAGCGTTGTTTGCCATCTTCTGGCTGCAAGCAGCCGTCCAGAGGACAAATGGGGTGATTCCAGGTGTTTTCCTTTTTCCAGAAAAACACTCCTGGGCTTCAGGAAAAACCTGCCTGAGCCCCTAAAAAATGCCTCATTGTCAAGTTCTGCCCGCTGAGCCCGCAGGCACAGCAGTTCAGTCTGCCATGTCCCCACCGGAAGTCCATCAGCTCAAGATTATGATGTTGCAGTGTCCTGCGGTCACGTGATTGCCATTTGCGATCTTCACTGCTGGCTTCCAACAAGCAAAGTCAATTTATGCTGGTCTTTGACCGTAATAAAGGTTTGTTTGGTTGGTTGGTTTGTTTGAGCAAAGTCAATGGGGAAGCTGGCAGGAGGTCGCAAATGACGATCATGTAATTGAGGGACGCTGCAACCACGCACGGTTCACCTAACAATGGCAACAGGGACTGCCACAACTGCTGTCATAAGTCGGCACGGTCACATGATTTGTGCTTTACAACCGCATTGCTTAGCAACATAGTTGCTCGTCCCAATTACCATAGTTAAGTGAAGACTACCTGTATTAAACTCTATAGAACAGAAATAAAAGCCAATTCTAGTAATAAATGAATTAGTATTGGAGTTAGTTGACAACTTGTATAAGAACAACAGTTATATATTTCTTTCCAAGACTTAATTAAAACTTAATGGTCTCCGTACCTACTTGGGTTACTTCCAATCCTGGTATTTCTTGTATAGGACATTCTCTGCCTACACAATCCATCACATCAGTTCTATCAGGTTTTGAAAAGGTTGATCTCTCTGCTGTCTTGGATGGGATGTCTATTTCTGGAGCTGCTTCTGCTTCTGCTTCTGCTGCAGCTCCAGAGCCAGAATCAATGGCAACAGCGGAAAGTGAGGGAACATCTGGGATGATGAAGTTGAAAGCAAAGTCAGGCTTCTGTGTTCCAGTGGAGAAGTCCAGCATCCCGGAGGGACCATTACCAGTGGATTGTTCTCTGGAGTCATCCAACTCCTGTTCTTCTGCCGTGATTCTATCAGTTTCTTCTGTGGTTCTTTCAGGCAGAACAAAGTTAAATTGAAAGCTATTATCTGACGATGCAAGCAGTGAAGTTGACGCTGCAGAGGGACAGCCGGATTGCTTCCTGTACACCACACTGCCCGAAGGAAGAACATTTCCTTGTTGTATTTCTACCTTCTCAGGTCTCACAGCTACAGGGCAGAAACAGAAACGTGGGCATTCCCATTAAATGCCCAAAGCACACTCAACCCAATGCACTAAATTACATAATCTTTAAATAAAGGAAAACCACATTTTATATGCCATATACACGAAACATTCCCATCACTAAAAGAATTCCATCTAGCGGGGTCCAGGAGGCGTGCCTTCTCTGTGATAGCACCCACCCTGTGGAATATCTTGCCCCCTGAGGTGAGACGGGCACCCTCGCTCCTGGCCTTCAGGAAATCTTTAAAGACCTGGTTCTGCCGCCTTGCCTGGAACAAAGGAAATAATAGTTCCTCCTGGGGGTGGTTAGCTTAGAAATATCCTCTTTTTTAGAACATACCATCTCTTGGATTTTTATTTTTTATTTTTATAGTATATTTTACACGTATAGGTTTTTAACTTTTTATAATGTGATTGTAAACTGCCCAGAGTCTGCTATGGTAGAGATGGGCGGTGATAAATCCAAATAATAAATAAATAAATAAAGCTGTGGATGTTGTGGAATTTGGCTTGAGATTACAGAGGTTACCAAGGCTGACTGGAACTATACTGTAGAGAAGAAGCTGCACTTGCAACAGTCTCTAATAATGGACCCATCTCTTCCTGGTTGGTTGATGCTTCTCCAGTGAGTTGATTATTTGCCTGCTTCTCTAGCTGTATCTAATGGAAGATCAAGCTCAGATCTTAACAATAGCAGGCTTCAGCCTGACAAAGAAGGGTAGTATATTCCTGCTGGATTATCAATGCCTAAAGCTTTCCCAGAGCTTTCCTCCTCTAATTCCTTATCTACCGGAAATCTACCCACACTAACCAAGTTCTCCACTACCGAAGCAATAACCCAACCTCCCACAAGAGGAGCTGTGTAAGAACACTATTCAGATGAGCGCAAACACACAGCAGCAACCCAGAACACCAGAAAAAGGAAACAGACCACTTATACATAGGGTGACCATACGTCCCGTTTTGAACGGGACAGTCCCGTTATTTTAGCATTTTTCAACTGTCCCGTCGTTTTGATCAAAATCTCAATTTTGTCCCTTTTTTAAACCCGGCGGGAAGGAGGACAGGAAGACAGGAAGGAGGACTGGAGCCGGACTTGCCATTGGAGGCAGCCCGGAAGAGGCCCTATCAGTGCGGCAACTGGAAGCCCAGTTGCCACATGCGAGCCCAGCAGCAGAAACAGCACCACAGTCCAGGTTCCTGCCTCCTTACCTGATCCTGAGATTGTCTGCCCAGCAGTGGTGAGGCCAGGGAAAGCAGGCACGGGAAGGTTGTGGAAAGAGGGTGTGTGTGTGTGTGTGCGTGCGCAGATTACTTGCTCAGTGTAAACGCACGCACGCACACACCCCACACCCTCTTTCTCCAGCCTCCCTGCAACAGGTGCGGGTGCATTTGGTCATGGGGAGGCTGGAGAAAGAGGGTGTGGGGTGCGTGTGTGTGTGTGCGTGCATCTGATCGGGCTTGGCCAAGGGAGTAGAGTTGTCGGGCCGCCGAGCAGGAGAAGCAGGAGCCAGCCACCCTGGGGAGCTTCAGCGGGCAGCAAGGGGCGGAGTGGTCGACAACTCTCCTCCCTTGGCCAAGCCTGATCAGATGCGCGCACACACACACACACACACGCACCCCACACCCTCTTTCTCCAGCCTCCCTGCAACAGGTGCGGGTGCATTTGGTCATGGGGAGGCTGGAGAAAGAGGGTGTGGGGTGCGTGTGTGTGTGTGTGCGTGCGCACATCTGATCGGGCTTGGCCGAGGGAGGAGAGTTGTCGGGCCGAGCAGGAGAAGCCGGCTGCGCTCGGCTGCTTCAGCCACACCACTCCACCCCTTGCTGCCCGCTGAAGCTCCCCAGGGTGGCCACTCCTCCTTCTCCTGCTCGGCGGCCCGACAACTCTCCTCCCTCGGCCAAGCCCGATCAGATGCACACACACACACTCACTCACAGGACAGACTGCCCTGGCAGGAGCTGGCCATGCTGGGGGGCTTCAGCGGGTGGCGAGGGGCGGAGTGGTGTGGCTGAAGCCTCCTAGCACGGCCGGCTCTCTAACCTCGCTGGTCTTGTCTCCTGTCATTGGGAAGGTGTGTTTTTCCCGCTACATTACAACCACACGACATCACCGTAGCACACAAACCAACCAAAACCCTTCAGAACATCGTAAGTAAACCAAAAGACCCAGTAGCTCAAGAAGAAAAAACAAGAGTTATCTACAACATACAGTGTAAGGACTGTAACAGCCACAATGTAGGACAGACCGGCAGAAGACTAGCAGAACGCATCCACGTACACCAACTAGCAGTCAGAAGACACAATGAAAACTCCTTAATCTCACAACACATGGACAGACTTAACCATACTTTCAACTGGGAAACTGTGATCCAAAAATGCTAGAGAATTCCTGGAAGCTTGGCACTCAGACAAAGCAGCCATCAACAGACACATAGAGGTAAACAACATTTACATACCATTCATAAGAGACAATAGAAAAGCCAAAAGACCAGAACACCTCCTTGCCAGTAATCATCACCCAGATATGCAAAGATTAACACCAAGATTAGCACCAGAGGAACAATCAAACAGCACAATATACCCTAAGCAAGGAACTATTAACTCAGTCAATCAACCAAGTAGCAAACAACAGCCCAATCAAGGAACTACTAAGGAGAGAACACCACCTCCACCAACACAAGCAGGACAAGCCAGGGTATATATAAACAGAGAGCAAGTCCCGCTCCCTTTTCGCACTGAAGATGTTGCCTAGCCTGGCAATGAAACGTCTGCAAGAAAACAACAAGGCTCAGAGAGCACCAAGGACTCCACAATTCCTTATCTGTTAGGTTCACATGAGCTGACCTCCTCCATTTCTTTCGGCCACATCCCTAACTGCTAGTGTAGTGGCTAGATCTCAAAGAAGGCAGGGTTCAGGGTCAGTTAAGGCAAGTGTAGCATGCGTATTTCATTAAAGGAAATCTGAAGGGCTCACTTCGATCCAAGTAATTTTCATCCATTGTTTTGGCTGGACAGCAGTCTCAACAATATCCCTCTTTGCTCCCCAATGCTTCACTGTCCATTTAAGGAACAGAATTCAGCACTCCTCTTTTGCGATTGGCCACCTTTGCTTAGTCTCATCTGACCTGGTGCGTTTCCAGTTGTGGAGCTAAGATCCCTCATCACCAGCCAGCATGGGCGGCAAAAATGGAAGCTGTAATCGATGACGTTTGGAAGGCTTCAAGTTGCAGAAGGCTGCCCCACCTGACTCTGCAGCAGCTGCCAGTGACATCCAAATATCATGATAAACGGGATGACAGCATCTCGGTATGTGCATGTTTCATTCTGGGGTATCTATAACTCGGTGTTTTGTTTAGGGGCAATTCTGCTTGGATCTAGGACAAAGGTGAGCAACTTCCAGACAACCCCACCTTCTACCTGCAGAGATCCTGTATGAACGATCCGTCCTCAGGCAAAAGCAACCTTTCTCTGCCCTTACAGCACACCGGATGAACAGAAAGAGGCAGAGAGAGCAAAAAAGCAAGACTTTTTCAGGGAAGGATCACTGACATGCAGAATGGCATTACAAACCCATTCAGGCTGTGGCTCTACAGGTAGTCCTTGCTTAACGACCGTTCGTTTAGAGACTGTTCGGAGTTATGACGGCGCTAAAACCTGACTTACAACCATTCCTTGCACTTACAACTGTCGCAGCGTCCCCACAGTCACGTGATCGCAATTTGGGCGCTTGGCAACCGTTGCACACTTACGACAGTTGCAGCGTCCTGCTGTCACGTGATCACCATGTTTGACCTTCCCAGCTGGCTTCCAATAAGCAAAAACCAATAGGGAACCAGGTGATTCGCTTAACGACCACATGGCTTGCTTAACAACCATGTGATTCACTTAACAGCCGCTGCAAAAATGGTCATAAAATCAGGTCCAGATTCACTTAATGGCTGCATCACTTAGTGATTCCGGTCCCAATTGTGGTCATTAAGTGAGGACTATCTGTAGTGGGAAAGAACAAAAAGACATGCAAATAAAGATGAAAGAATTGGAAGAAGCAGCATGAGTGAGTGACTGATGCAAAAGACAGGACTTGCCACCTCACCTGCTTTTGCTGCTCGCTCATTTTCTTCCGCCATTTTGAGACGGTAATCTCCAAAGACATGGTGCATCACCTGCCGCTTCTTCACAAGGGGAGCTTTGCGTGAGCGCAGTACTCTAAGGATGTGCCGTGTTTCGTCTGCTGCCCTCAGGAACCAGATATGGAGGAGGTAGAACAGATACTCGTGAAACCCTGGCACTGTGTTGCAGTACGTTCAGTCTGCAACACGCTTTATAGTCTTCCTCTCACTTCCTCTCATGGCATCCTAGGAAGACAGATCTCTACATAGTAGACCCGTGTTAAAGCAGTCTAGACCAGGGCTTTCCAAAGTTTTTCCCGCAGCGACACAACAACCGGCGTTGGTGTGTCGCCGCGGGAAAACCCGGAAGTGCGGCAGCGCGCAAAAACCCGGAAGCGCTGCTGCCGCTTTCGGGTTTTGCGCGCTGCAGTTGGTGTGTCGCTGCGGGAAAACCTGGAAGCTCTGATGATGATGATGATGATCAGCGCTTCCGGGTAGTGTGGCGACACACCAGACTGTGTGCGGCGACACACTTTTGTGTTGCGACACACAGTTTGGAAAGCTCTGGTCTAGACTTTGAGGAATTACACTCTGAAGCAGAATTCATGAACATACTGGCATATGACTGTAAGCCCCCTCATGTAGCTTTGCAAGTTTTACTGAAACAGAAACATATGGTAGAACATCCCTTTTGAATGATGATTGCTTCATTGATGTGGCTGGGACAGGAAAAAAGAAAAAGTCCAAGAAAGGACACTCTAGCTCTGAATTGTAAGGGATAAGGCACAGGTGTTCATCACAAACCAAGATTAGATCAAAATGACAACACATGCAGTACAGGTAGTCCTCGCTTAACAACCGTTTGTTTCGTGACCATCTGGAGTTATGACAGTGCTGAAAAAAAGACTTATGACCGTTCCTCACACTTATGACCATTGCAGTGTCCCCGTGATCGCAATTCGGGTGCTTGGCAACAGTTGCGCATTTACGACAGTTGCAGTGACCCGCGGTCATGCGATTGCCATTTTCAACCTTCCCAGCTGGCTTCCAATAAGCAAAATCAATTGGGAACCACATGACTCGCTTAATGACCACGTGGTTCGCTTAACGACCACTGCAAAATGGTCACAAAATTGGGTCTGGATTCGCTTAATGACTGCATTGCATAGCGACCTAAATTCTGGTCCCAATTGTGGTCGTTAAGCGAGGACTACCTGTAACAGCATGATGCAAATCCTGCCCTTATGTACTTGTGTCTTGACATCTGATGGAAGTATGTAAAGCATGCTTTTTGCATTATGATACACATTTCATCACTCCCTCAACCACGTAGATACCTGTGGGACCAGGCTTTGTTTTCTGTCTTTCCCAAGCTTTGAGATGAAGAGTGGAACAAAAGATATTTCCCTGACTCTGTGTTTTAGAAAAATACCATGGGGATTTTCGGTGCATCCTTGGTGCACTGAAAAGTGTCTGGGGATAACAAATTTGGCTGGCCAGCAAAATTAACCAAAACATATTAACTTTCTGGAACTAGTCGTTGAACATTTAAGAGTTAAGCTGCATAGGGGAAAAAAATTAAGGCACTATACCTTGTTTTGGAGTTGGGTTGAGACGCAAAAGGCCAGTCTCCAGTTGAGTGATGCACCATTCCAGTTCATCCTGAAATGTTGGTTTGGGAGCCTGGATCAATGGGAAACGTACAGCAGAAGCATTAAGGGCTGCTCTTTTTAAAAAGGTGTTTACACATGCCTGTGTGCAAAACCTATATAACCTTTAAATCCCAGCAGTGTTGTGACAAAATTGCTGTGCTTGCTAAAATTCCCTATCCTACACAGTAATTAAAATTAGTAAAGGTAAAGGTTCCCCCCGCACATTTGTGCAGTTGTGTCTGACTTTAGGGGCCGGTGCTCATCTCTGTTTGTTAGCCGAAGAGCCAGCGTTGTCCGAAGACGCTTCCGCAGTCATGTGAATGGCATGACATGTGCGGAACGCTGTTACCTACCCACCGAAGTGGTACCTATTAATCTACTTGCATTTGCATGCTTTCAAATTGCTAGGTTGGCAAGAGCTGGGGCTAGTGCAGGAGCTCACTCCGTCACGCGGGGCTAGGGTCTCGAGCCTCTGAACTTGCGATCTTCCGATCGACAAGCCTGGCGTCTTACCCACTGAGCCACCACTCCAATTAAAATTACAGGAGTCTTAATGTTTATTTAGTTATTTATTTCTGGGCCTTTTATACTGCTTCAATCTTAACCAACTCAGAGCAGCTTACCAGATCTGTTGCCACAAAGAACATACTTCTTACCTCTTCCATTAATTAAGTTTGCAATAAGTGTTCACATAAAATCTTCAGATATTTTCTTTCTCATTCACCTAGAAACACAAGGTGACACATGAACATTTACATATACCATGAAATCTAGAGTAACTTTATACAAAAGCCCAACTGTGTTTGCTACGTAAGCATTTGTAGGAGTGACACTTTCTATATTGTTTAGGTATCTTTACAAGCCTGCTCTGTTGTTCTTCTCTTTCCAGACTTTCTTCTTCTATACCATTTTTCTTTTACATTAGTAATAAGGCATACCTTGGAGATATTGTGGGTTTGGTTCCAGATTACTGTAATAAAGCGAATGTTGCAATAAAGTGAGTTACATTAATTTTTGGTTTCCTGGTGCATATAAAAGTTATGTTTACACTATACTGTAGTCTATTAAGTGTGCAATAGCATTATGTCTAAAAAAACCAATGTACATACCTTAATTAAAAATACTTTATTGCTAAAAATGCTAATCATCATCTGAGCCTTTTGCTGTTGGAAAAATGGCGCCAATAGACTTGTTTGACGCAGGGTTGCCACAAACTTTCAATTTGTAAAAAAACACAGTATCTACGAAGCACAATAAAGTGAAGTGGAATAAAATGAGGTATGCCTGTAACATTACAGTATTTCTTAATACAGCCCAATTTCCATTTTACACAGTGCCATTTAGCCAAAGCATATTCTACTGTTTTTAAAAAGGAAATGAAGCCATTCCACTTAACGGTATCCTATTTGCTTGTATGTAGAGTTCTCACTCAAGGCACAAATGACCAAGTCACATTTTGGACACATCATGCAAAGACCAGCTCCTTTGAGAAGTCTATAATGCTGGGAAAGGTAGAAAGAAAGAAAAGAAGAGGATGACCAGCAGCAAGGTGGACGGACTCAGTTACAGTGGCGATGGGAGCACCATTGGAAGACCTGAAGGACCAGGTTGGGGGCAGATCATCCTGTAGAAAATCTATATGGTCAGTAAGAGTTGACGCTAATGATGGCACATCAACATCATCATTTGCTTGTATCCCCGCAAATGAATACATTGTTGCAATTAATGCTGCAACTCCATATACAGTCACTAAACATATTTAGAGTTGCCTTGTGAGAGCTGGGACATTTCTGACTAATTGTCATCTCATTTACAAATTAACAGTGGTTAGAAAAGAAATATAGTTCAGTAGCAAGGGGCATGCAGAAGATTCAAGATCCAGTTTTCAGCCAGATTCTACACCATCCCCATATTACAACTGAACATCAGTAACTTGCCACCTACGACCAAAATGTTAAAGCTCTTAACTGCCCAGCTCAAAGATTTGTTCAAATTTGCTTTCTCATAAACCAGCCTGCTTCATTGGTATACCACAGTTGAGCTATATTTTATATATATATATACACACACACACACAAATAAACAAACTACAGGAGGCTCCAGAATGACTCCGCAGAGAGCAGCAGATCATTAGAACAGCAGAAAACAAGCAGTAAGAAGCAAAAGGAATCTACCTAGCTCGTTACTCAGTTTATTTAGAATATAGAGAATTTAGAGAGTCAGTTTCGTGTAGTGGAGACTGTGAGTTCCAGGCCTTCCTTAGGCATGAAAGCAGGCTGGGTCTTTGGGCCAGTCCCTCTCTCTCAGCCCAGCCCACCTCACAGGGTTGTTGTTGTGGGGAAAATAGGAGTATTAGTATGTTTGCTGACTTGAGTCGACCAAAATATATATAAATCTAAATATATGAAGGTATTTATAAATATATAAAAATCTAATCATTCATTCATACTTATTTACTTACTTACTTTATTTATTTATTTATTTATTCTCTCATTTTTCTGCAAGAGAACCATATTTATTCTTAAAACAAACACATTTTGTCCCTGGGCAACGTCATGCCTCTATTTGCAGTTCTCTTTAAATGCAAAACCACCCGTGCTCTGCTTTAAAATTAATCAGGGTTTGCAATCAGAATTCATACCCCCCCCCAAAAAAAAAATAATACTACAGGAGCTAGTGCGAAGCCAAGACTGACCGTGGAAGGACAGAGAAGAAAAACGTTAGTTGCTTGCTAAAATAAACCTAGCCTCAAATCATCCATCTGCTGCGCTGGGGCAGAGAACTGGCCTGGCAGGCTCTTAATAATCTGCATTTGAAATTAAAATTAAAAGCATGAAAGTGCTTCACGACTCCAAATCTCGTGCCCGACCAGGCCGCGCCTCGTTCCCCCTCTCCTCTGAAGCTCACACAGATTCCTTCACCCTCAGTTCAATCCGGATCAATTCACTCCGAAAGATACTGACGCCGAAGTCCAGCTCAGTTTCGCTTAGCGGGAGTTACTCCTTTGGGATCTCGCCGCAGCACGAGCAAGGCGGACCCGGCCCGCCGCTGGACTCCTTCCCCCTCGCTCCAGAGCTCGAGTAATTCGGTTCCGCCTGGAAGTCGTTCCTCCCCTCTGATTGGCTTGGAGGTCAGCTGTTTTCTCTCACCCAAGAGAGCTTCCCAGTCTGGGGGTTGTCGGTAAAGACGACTTGCCACAGGCCTCCAGGGGGGTTGGACTACAGGACCTATCATCCTCCCCAGCCAGGGAATGTTTTGCCTAAATATTCTGCCCAAGCCTTCTCCAAAAATCTGGAGGCAAGCACTTAAGAGAGTTGAATCTTGCAAGCTAGCTGTTTTTGTAACAGGCTAAAGCTTGTGAAAGGCTAGCCCAGTGTTTCTCAACCTTGGAAACTTTAAGATGGGTGGACTTCAACTTCCAGGATTCCCCAGCCAGCATGATCTTACATTCACTTCTGTCATAAATGATCCAGTGGAGGATTTTTTCTTTCTTTTTTTCTCTAATGCTGGGAAAGGTGGAAAGAAAGAGAAGAGGAAGACAAGCAGCAAGGTGGATGCTCAAATCATCCATCTGCTGCGCTGGGACAGAGAACCGGCCTGGCAGGCTCTTAATAATCTGCTTTTGAAATTAAAATTAAAAGCATGAAAGTGCTTCACGACTCCAAATCTCGTGCCCGACCAGGCCGCGCCTCATTCCCCCTCTCATTGCCATTACAGTGGCAATGGGGGCACCATTGGAAGAGCTGAAGGACCAGGTTAGGGATAGATCGTCCTAGAGAAAATCTACCTGTGTGGCTGCTAGGAGTTGAAAATGACTTGATGGCCCTTCCTTCCTTCCTTCCTTCCTTCCTTCCTTCCTTCCTTCCTTCCTTCCTTCCTACCTTCCTTCCTTCCTTCCTTCCTTCCTCCCTCCCTCCCTCCCTTCCTTCCCCCCTCCCAGCAAATAGATCTGGTGAGAGAGAACGTTCATCCACCACAAATGCCCTCTGCTGGAGAAACAACACAGCAGTTGCGGGCTACTAGCCAAAGGTGCTAGTGAGCTATCATGGGAGTTGTGATCCATGGGAGTTGTGATCCATCGAGTTTCAGGAGACTCGAGCACACAGCGCCTGCACCTACATGTGGCTTGGCATTTTGTGTGAACCGAGGCTATTCATTGATACTGTAGTTCAATATATTGTACGAATCCAGAAAATGAGCCAATTGGATAGCTTGCTAATTCAGTAAACAAGATGAGTATCCTGAAAGCATCCTTGGGTACGTAAGGGGGGGAAAGCAGTAACATTAAAATTCACAATCTAAAACCATCTAACATCTCCCTCCCCCTAATCATGTGCTTTTTAAATTCAGATTGTAAACTGAGTCTCCCTTCTCCAAATACATACTCCTAGAACAAAGATTAACCTGGGGGACACTGACCCCTTGGATGTCTGTGGATAGATTTCAGGGGGTTCTTAATCTTGGACAGCAAAAAGATTATAACTTTATTTCCACAAGCCTCTAACTGAAATACAGCTTTTCACTCAATAGGGTATGTAGGCCACCAGGTACAGTATGTATGGCCTCAAGACTCCAAATCTAAAATTATACTCTTAAAAAGGGTATTGTCATTATTGATTTAATGGATTAATAAAGAAGCACATATATGACTGTGGTGCATATTTGTTCTTTTTTAATATTTTCGTAACTGCATTTCAGCATACTTGGTTTCCTTTGTAATACAATCTGAATAGATCTATTTCATTTTATGCATTTAAATACATTTTTCCAACAAAGGGTCTGTAGGTTTTACCAGACTCTAAAAGGGATCCGTGGCACAAAAAGGTTATGAACCCCTGTCTTGGAGGGTTTTCATCTGTTACATTCCTTTTTTAAAAGATCCCCCTTTTATCGAGTATTTTGTTTCAGTATTTAGTAATTAAAAAAAACAGCTTAACAACTGACTGGGTAAGACCGTAAGACTGAGAAACTCCAATTTTAATGTGTTTCAGACGTGATGGTGGTTCTAATGGCATTAATCCCGCCTTGTGTGCCGGTGCTCTACAGCAGGGTTTCTCAACCTCAGCAACTTTTGTGTGGACTTCAACTCCCAGAATTCCCCAGCTAGCATGCTGGGTGGGGAATTCTGGGGGTTGAAGTCACATAGCTTAAACTTGCTGAGGTTGAGAAACACTGCACTAGGATCCAAATGGATCCACTAGAAGAGGTTTTATTACATCTGATTTGATTGAGTTGGACAATTTTGTCCAGCTGTACAAAGGGCTCTTTGTATGGCTCACTTATTGCAGCAGATACCTTGCTGATGGTTTCCAGAAGACATAAATGAACAATGTGAACTTCCATCCACGCCAATCTGTGGGGCAGTGAAAGTAATCCTGATGAGCAACATACGAAAAATAGAAGGAAAACATAGACTAACCTGCCAGATTTGAGAGAGGCCCCCTTGAAAGGAAACGTTATTTTAAATAATGATAGAATATTCATCTGGGAAGACTGATGTCAATGTTAAGCCACAATAGCGTTTGTTTGGCTTTGGCTTAATCATACATTTGTGTGGAGCTGAGATTTTCTTTCTATAGTGTAGGGAGAGTTTGGGAGGCTTTAAAAAAAAAGATGAACCTTATTTTTAGGGTGTTAATTAATGTTCTTGTCCTTTCCAGCTCAAAATGGAACTAAACCATACTACCGATTTCAGCAACTGTGGTCAGAAACAGCTCCCAGGCTGCCAAAAAATTATTTTTGCAGGATGCACACTGTCTTGGGGTTTCACTTCACCTCAGATTTACGGCTCAGATGCTAAGGCAAATCCAGCCAGCTATAACAGTACTGCATAGAATTGGCTTTAACTGAGGACAAGGCAGATGATGGTTCACTCACACCCCTTCGCAAAGCTCCATCCAAATATTAAAGGGGTTGCACTGAAAGACAGAGAGAGAGGCACTCTGGGAAAAAAATGGGTACTGTTCCCCAGTAGCAGTAAGTCTGTTGATTAGCATGGCGAGAAAAGTTCCCGTCAAGCTCTGCAAGGAGCCCCAGCTGGCATTTATGGGACAGCCACCTGGATCAAGTCGAGGAGAAAAGAAAAGTTCCATCACGCTCCGTAGGAAGGAGGGCAGCCAGCGCTACTGTTTGTGCAGGGCTCTTCGAGAGAGAGACGACGGTGGGAAATGAGGCAAAACCAGAAGGCCTTAGGGGAAAATGGAGCTGCGTGCCACGCCAAGTCCCCCTCTGCCTTTAGTCTGAAGTGCTGCCTGTCCATCTCTGCACCAGCTTCAGATGGTGAAGTCGCCTTGTCTCCAGACCTCTTCGCCGGCAATATAAGTGGCCTGTACATGGAGACTCTCATCCAGCAACACAAAATCTGTGGGAAAGAAGAAGTGATGCCTCTCGCCCCAAGCCAAGGACTCTTGCCATGCCTGTGCTAATTGCCTCTTAAACCCCGGAAGAAGGATGGATTGGGGGCCCTAATTCCCAACATTTCCTTTGGCCATGCTGGGTGTGGAATTCTGGGAGCTGCAATTCCAAATGCATTTGGAGAGTGTCAGGTTGGGACAGGATGATGTAGGACAGAGCTTTCCAAACTGTGTGTCGCAACACAAAAGTGTGTCGCCACACACAGCGTGGTGTGTTGCCACACCACCCGGAAGCGGCGGTGCGTGTATGGATGGCGGCGGCGGCAGCGGCGCGGGATCAGTGCTTCTGTGTTTTAGTGGAGGCTGCTGCTGCTGCCGCCACCATGCACGCGCGCACCACTGCACGCCCCCCCGCGCCGCTGCCGTGCGCGCACCGCCGCACACACCCCCTGTGCTGCCGCTGTGCGCGCATGCCGCCGCCACTGGTGTGTGGCCAGCGGCGGCACTTTGGAAAGCCCTCATGTAGGATCTCTAAGCATGAGGAAGCTTTTTATTTTATTTATTTATTTATTTATAATTCAAATTTTGCCACCGCCCATCTCCCCCAGACCACGGGAACTCGGGGCGGTATTGATAGCCAAGCTGATTGTTATCGTCTCTAACTCTGGCAATCATTCTCCAGCACAATTCTATCCAATCCTTGATGCTTTCATTTTTTCCAACTTGAGGCACTAGGCATGAAACAAGGATATCCCCCTCCCCTTTCAGAAATACAGGATGCCTCAAGCCAATATTGGCCTGCAAACAGATTGCATGGTCTGAAAATAGCTCTGCATTTCCTTTGTTGAAGCTAAGTTGGTTTGGGCTCCTTGGTATCTGGAGGGGATCCCACAATTTTAAAAAATGGATCATAAATGCAGTAGATCAGATTTCTCCAACTTGGTGCCTCCAAACAGTACCTATATCAGAACTCATGTCATTCCCCAGCTTATTGCTAGGAATTTTGGGAGCTGGTATCCAACTCTTCCAGGCTCTACAACAGTGTTTCTCAATCTCCCCATGCTGGCTGGGGAATTCTGGGAGTTGAAGTCCACACACCTTAACACGGCTGAGGTTGAGAAACACTGCTCTACAGTATAGGAGAGATGGACATAACAGTTCCAGCCAACCCCAGCTGGAATCCTCACAATGGGTTAGACTACACCTCGCATAATTCTTCATTCAGCAGAGGAGGAGGAGGCAGATGGGCCTCTCCAGGGAGAGAATTCCATGAGTGCCATGGGCAAGAAGGCTGCAATCCTTACAACACACCTAACTTCTAAAGGGTGGAAGGTGGAACAGGAGGGTAAGAGATACATGGTTTGGATTCCCCCACCATCAAGAACCTGTGAAGGGTAGAGTAGTGGTGAAGGTGTTGGACCAGGACCAGGGAGATCCAGATCTAGTCCTCCTTCAGCCACAGAAGCTCTCTGGCTGATATTAGCTCAGCCCCTCTTTTTCAGCTCAGCCTACCACACAGGGATTGATTGATTGATTGATTGATTGGATTGATTGGATTGATTGATTGATTGGATTGATTGGATTGATTGGATTGATTGATTGGATTGATTGATTGGATTGATTGATTGATTGGATTGATTGATTGGATTGATTGATTGGATTGATTGATTGGATTGATTGATTGATTGATTGGATTGATTGATTGGATTGATTGATTTCTATCAAGGCCCATCTCCCCCGAAAAGGGGGACTCTCAATGTTGAGCTCCCACGGAAAAAATGTGATCCAAATGCAATCCTTACAAGAGTAAAAAGAAAATACCTGCATCAGTATCATAATCCAAGGTTCCCTTTTCGTCCTCGATATTTAAGAGCTGAGCAGGATGGAGAGAGGCTGCCTCCAGGGCTGTTTCTACTGAACAGGCTGCAAAGAGAAATGGACGTTGTTTTTTTTTACTGTAATTAAAATCAGCAAAGGGTTCTTCACTTTGGCAAGGAAAGCGGGGTCCACGCCATACCACTTCTGAATAGGCAGGGGAACCCCATGATTGACTATGTCTCTATGTAAATCATGTCTTTTTTAGGTAGGTCTGCAGACATGCAGAAGAGAAAGCTAAGGCCCTTCTCCCTGCCATGCCAACTTTCCAAAAAGCACGGATTTTTATTTGTTTTTGTACGGAGAAGCACATTCTTTCAAATGCCCTGACTTGCAATCTGGAACAGCGACACTTGTGCCGCTCTGAGAATGTAAAGAAAATACAAGCATCAAATAAATTATAAGATTCCTGTCCTTCAACTTTCAAGTACTCAAGAGTGAAGTTTAACTCTTTTTTTCTCTTGTAATAGGCTACAAAGGGTCTGGCTTAGTGTCACTGCTGGGTTTGTAAACTAGGCATCATTTAAGAATCTTGAGTTTGTTCAACAAACAGGGATGAAAATGTAACATGGGTTCATATAACAATCTGTGAATCTACCAATATTTCTCCTGCAAATTGTGTAAGTTAGTGAATAAGTTCACATGACACAGTAGCCATGTGATTTATTTTGCTTAGGATTAGTGTTTCATGTGAACCCGAGCCTTTGTAGTCCAAAATCACAGTTTACAGCTTAGTAGGTTGTGCAAACCCAGCCAGTTGTGACCTATTCTAGAAACCATACTTAAACCATGGTTTCGCATAGGCAATCACAGCTATTGAAAAGGTAGCTTGTTTAAGATGGAACAGCCTTCCCCAACCTGACACTCCTCGGAAATCCCAACTCTCAGAAACACCAACCCCATTTTTGGTCTTTTCATCTGAAAAGTAACAGGTTGGAGAGAGGGTTGAGTCATCAAGAGGGCTACAAATAAATGCCCAGTTTGGTGTCGTGGTTAGGGCACCAGGCTAGAAACCGGGATACCCTAAGTTCTAGTCCGTCCTTAGACACAAAGCCAGCTGGGTGACCTTGAGCCAGTCCCTCCCTCTCAGCCCTAGGAAGGAGGCAATGGCAAACTAGGAGACAGAGTTCTAGTCCCACCTTAGGCGTGAAAGCCGGCTGGGTGACCTTGGGCCAGTCCCTCCCTCTCAGCCCTAGGAAGGAGGCAATGTCAAACCACTTACGAAAAACCTTGCCAAGAAAACTGCAGGGACTCGTCCAGGCAGTCTCCGCGAATCAGACGCGATTGAACGGATTAAAGAAAAAAAAGATCTGGCTCCCTGGGAGATGGCAACTCCCTGTCCTAGTAAGCCAGAATCTCCTTACCAGTGGCTTCTCTGAAATGCCGGACACAGGTGTCCATGGTGGAGATGCTTCCACTGAGTGTTTTGGTACCTGGAAAGAGGTGTGAGGAGGAGAGAGAGAAAAACGATCAGCTAAATGCAAAGGCAGATGGATGGGGATGATGAGAACTGTGGTCCAGCTCGGAGGTTTGCTGAGGGGACCATCCTGGGTCTTGGGGAAGAGGTTAGGGAAAAATCAGCCCATGTGTTTGAGTGGCTAAATGAGATTGCAGTCTAGGAGTGCCCTTACCTGCAATGTAGGTATTCAGTCCTTCTACCTCTACCACCAGCTGGCCCAGCGTGTGTCTGCCAGGGGGAAGTCCCATTGCTGGGATGGCATCTGTCACCAGGACCAGCCCTAAGGAGGGATGATTTGGGCCGGTTAATCCCATCTGAAAATAACCTTGGTGTTGCATGGTGGCGCTTTCACGTACCACAATGAATTGCAGCTTGTGTATTATATGTAAACATGGTCATGGAGGTGTCTTCAAACCAACGTTAAAACAAACCATGGTTTCGTGTGAGCGAAGCACGTTCCCTCTTTGACGTTCTCCTCCTTTATATCAAAGCCCTCCCGAGATCTCCAGACAACAGTGAGCCAAACTAACTAAAAAGGTGCCCCTTCTCATCTTTTGGGAACTGTCTTCCTTGTGGAGACAAACCTTTAGGGTGGGCCCGGTGTGCGATTCGCAGGGCAGCAGGATTCGTGTGGATCCCATCTGAGATCATGCCATAAAACACTTGCTGACCGGGAGGAATCTTGTCACTTGTGAGAAGTCCCACGATCCCGGGGTCTCGATGATGAAACTGCACAAGGAATGTCAGGACACAATGCAGTGGGTCCATGGATTAGGAACAAGGGGCTGCAAAACCTACTGTTCCATTTCTTGTCTGGACCACACTATCTGGACAGTCGCCTCAGAATGGGGTTCACATACCTAAATGTGCAAACCCCCAGGAGTTTATTTGATTATATTTGCTTGTAAATTTATTTATTTATTTATTTATTTATTTAATTTATATCCTGCCTTTATTATTTTTATAAATAACTCAAGGCGGCAAACATACCTAATACTCCTTCCTCCTCCTATTTTCCCCACAACAGCAACCCTGTGAGGTGAGTTGGGCTGAGGGAAAGGGAGTGGCCCAAGGTCACCCAGCCGGCTTTCATGCCTAAGGCGGGACTAGAACTCTCAGTCTCCTGGTTTGCCATTGGCTCCTTCCTAGGGCTGAGGGAGAGGGAGTGACCCAAGGTCACCCAGCCGGCTTTCATGCCTCAGGCAGGACTAGAACTCTCAGTCTCCTGGTTTGCCATTGGCTCCTTCCTAGGGCTGAGGGAGAGGGAGTGGCCCAAGGTCATCCAGCCGGCTTTCATGCCTAAGGCGGGACTAGAACTCTCAGTCTCCTGGTTTGCCATTGGCTCCTTCCTAGGGCTGAGGGAGAGGGACTGGCCCAAGGTCACCCAGCCGGCTTTCATGCCTCAGGCGGGACTAGAACTCACAGTCTCCTGGTTTCTAGCCTAGCACCTTAACCACTAGACCAATCAAATTATTAAAGGAACTGGATTGGAGGACCAAGGGAGCCTTAAACTTGCTTGGCAGAGTCTATCACCATAAGATGTGGTTGCTCAACTATTTCAACAGCCATAAAACTTCCCCAAGATTACCCTTTCTAAAAAAAATTAAAATCCGTTAAGCTAAAGCATGAATCAAATTTACACCCAGGCTGTAGAAGGTCAAAAGCATAAATACATAGGGTAACTGTGCAAATATATAATAAAAGGAAACTTTGATTTACTGGACGTGGACTTGATTTACTGCACGTGGACTTCACGTGCAGCAGGCCAAATTTCTGCTGTCGTGTATGCCATTTATGTGATGCAAATTAGTCGTTCGCATCTTGATAGCATCACCCAAACAATGCAAATGTTTATTATTCATGCAAAGATACCATCACTAATTATTCTGGTCTCAGCAAGAAGATGTAAAGATCTTCCAGGAGTGAAACCCAAAAACACTTAGAGGTTCCCACTAAGATGCTGGCAGTGGGAACTTGCTCAAAGTTCCCACTGGTACTACTACTCACGGTGAGTAGACGCACTGGTAATACTACTCACAGGTAACATGGCATTGAAGAGGTGAGTAATGAAGGTAGCTCCCTGATGAACAGCCTCCTCGGCCTGAGATAGATTAGCCACAGAGTGACCTAAAAAGAAATGGAGAGAACTCTAATTAATGCTCCTTGGGGGCCTCTTCTGGTCTATTGAATGCTCTAGAACAGAGTTTTTCAACCTTGGCAACTTTAAGATGCGTGGACTTCAACTCCCAGGATTCCCCAGCCAGCATGCTGGCTGAGGAATCCTGGGAGTTGAAGTCCACGCATCTTAAAGTTGCCAAGGTTGAAAAACACCAATCTAGAACAACCCTTTGATATTGCTACCTCTATTGCAATTACACCCTAAATCCAGGTGTGCAATTTTTAATCCCTTTTCAAAAGTGGCAAAACGTCTGTTTGCCAAAACGATCATTTTGGCTGTGTTCAACCAACAGGCTAAGGCACAGGAAAGGGTTAACAGGGACATGTGAACATGTTGGAGGTTCAGATGAGCCTTCGTGAGCAGCTGCCATTTTGGATCTAAGGAAACCAGAACTTGAAATAAAGATTGGTTTTTTATTTCAATTTTGGTTTTCCCAAATCTAAAACAGCCATCGCTCTGGATCCAGAGGGCCCACTTGTGGGGAGGGGGTTTAATGGCAGCCCACACATCCTCAGATTGTTCACTTTTTCCTGTCGGTTAGCCAATTTGGGAAATGTGGTTTAAGAAAGTCTCAGGCTTCAGTTGAATATGGTTTAACCGTGTTTCATTTTATTTGTCCCATTTTTGTAGGAGAGACAAATGAGAGAGAAAGTGCAGACATTTCGTCACTGCTAGCCCTGCCCAATTGGAGGTCCTACTGTGTCCACTTTTTTGAGCATGACCCTGAGAGCTCCAGGCGAAGGCAGGACTTAACCCTTGACCTGACATTTGATGGAGTGAGTAAAACAGATCCACTTTCAGGATTACTACTTTTCAAACTAAATATTCCTTCTGGCCACACAGGCGGCATTGTTAGTGTTCCCATTGTGGCCACTGTCTTTAGGGGGTCAAAAGATGACACGTGCATGATGACATCATTGTGAAAATGCCACAGCTTCCTGATGCAAGCATGTAATTGCACATTACACTAGTGTGATGATGTCATCATGCCTGCATCATCATTTTGGTGTCATTGTGATTCGCTACGAATGCCTCTGCTTCCCATAGCATGGTGTCTAAAACAGATTGGACCCTCTGAATCCTAAACCTTAAACCTTCAGCGTCCAGGGACAAAGTTTACCCAGTGATACACAGATGCCTCTTTTGGTCAGCTCCCGGATCACTTCGCTGCTGCGTTTCATCTCAGGTGCTAAGGTGACAATCCGGACGCAGTCCAGGCTCCCGTACATGGCGAGCAAATCCTGAAAGGCTCCCAACTCAAAAGTACGGAGGTAATGCTCTGGGTGAGCCCCCTTTTTCTCTTTGCTGATGAATGGACCCTCCAGATGAACCCCTGCCGAAGGAGAAAGAAAGGCATCCGAAGCTATGGAACAGGATGATGCAAGCTTGTATGGACCCCTGGACCACTGAAGATTATAATATGGGTGCAGGAGGCCTATGACCAACTCCAACTGATTCCAATAGAAGAGATCTGTAGCTCGGGGTCGAACTGTCCTTGGTGTTCTCTGAGCTTGGTGGTTGGCTTGCAGATGTTTCATTACCCAACTAGGTAACGTCATTAGTGCAAGTGAGGGATCAACACCAGACAAACAATCAGGCAGAAAACAATACTCTATTCAAGGAAACACCAGAGAAGAAACCACACCCCCACCAACACTGGCAGGTCAAGCTACTGAATAGAAACAGGCAGCAAACCCACACTCACTCACACTGATGATGTTACCTAGTTGGGTAATGAAACATCTGCAAGCAAACCACCAAGCTCAGAGAGCACCAGGAATGCCACTAACTCCAACTGATTCACAGCCAAAATCAGTCAAGCCATTAATCAGTCCAGAGTAATTTAAATATATAGATAAATTGGGTTTTCCTAATCCATGATTTCCCACTAATAAGATAATCAAACTGGCCACCACGGCACCATCATCTCACCCTTAAAATTAATTTCTCCCTAGCTTCACCCCTGTGTGTGGGTAAGATAATAACGGCCCTCTGCCATCTAACCTCCAAAATTTGCCTTGCTATAGTTTTTCTCTGAACGGTACAGCTGGCAGACGAACAAGTGGGCCGGACTTTGCTACACCTCTCTCAGATGGGTACTAAGAGAGCCTTGGCCCCTAATTCCTATAGAACAGGATCACCAAATGGGTTGAGGCTACAACCTCTGCTGAAATATGGACAGCGCCTACTCTATTGGCCTGTTGCAAGGCTGTGAAGGCCAGACTCTTTCCGCAGGGAATGGAGTGGGGATGTTAGTATGGAAGCTCTGATATGGGCATACGTGTAGTAGTTTGGTGTTGTTATTGAGCCTTGATGCAGTTTCAGTTGCTTTTTTTAATGAAATTCTGTTTTTATTTTCTTCACTTCCTAGAGCAGCGTTTCTCAACCCCAGTTCCGTGGCACCCTAGGGTTCCACGAGAGGTCACTACGGGTTCCCTGGGAGATCACGATTTATTTAAAAATTTATTTCAAATTTAGGCAACTTCACATGAAAGAGGTAAGTTTCATCCTTTATTTTTAGTTGAAGAACACTGTTAGTGCATATATACGGGCCTACCCATGAAACGGATATAATCATTTTGTGACTTCTGGCCTAGATTTGAGCCTGAATGTGCAGGGCTTCCTTCCCTGAGGCCTGAAAAATATTTCAAGGGTTCCTCCAGGGTCAAAAGGTTGAGAAAGGCTGTCCTAGAGTTTCTTGGATAGATGGGCGGCTAAGTAAATTGGATCAAACAACAAACAAACTCCCAGAATTCCAAGCCCTTAGCCATGATGGCCTGCAGTTCTTGAAGGTGTTGACCCCTCTGGAAGGCACCAGATTGGGGAAAGCTGCAAAGGATCTTCATCTTTCTTACCACATCAGCAGATGCAACCATTAATGATTAGTGATTCTTATTCACCTAGGATACCAGCTCCATGAGGCCCTCCATTTTGTACACGGATCTGAGGCAGAACCTAGTAGGAGAGGAGACATTGGGACCTTCGTTACTGAATCACACATGTGAGTGTTTGGCTATAAAATGTAGTCTTGTTTCCTTGCTGAATTCATTTCTTCAGCAATATTGTACTATAAAACCAGATCAAAAAGAACAAATGTGGGAGATGGAGCAGGTCCCTCCTGACCTCCGAAGAAAGGGGCGGGGAGGGGATGAAAGAAAGAAAAGCAGGAAAAGCTAAGCCATAATAAACCAGGATTCATCATGGTTGTTGATACAACATGCAAAACAAAACAAGCTATATTGTGGTGTAAGATATTATATGAACCAAGTCTTGTACTCAAGCTTATTAAACCTAGACCTCTGATTATTTTGGCAATCCTTTCATGCTCATTTCTGCAACTCCAAACAACAAGAAACAGAAATCTACCAAGTTTCTGATAGGTTGCCCACACCCAGCTAAAGCAGGAAGATGATCTGACTCAGCAACTGGACTTACATCACACAAAGCCATTGCTTGCTTGACCTGGATTTACTGGCTAATCCAAAATTCTTTACTAGTTCGAGTTAGATCTCACCTTTTCTCCAGGTGCTCAATGTGTTATACAAAGCACTTTCTCCTCTGTTTTTCCCCCAACTGGCTAATTTCATGCAACAAGCTAAGCCATAAACCCTGGTTGACAAACTACAGTGGCCAGGTTTGCACAATTCATCAAATCAACACAATCCATGTTTTAGCTTTGGATCTCCTCACCTTGTGATAGACTGAGGATGGTGAGGTCACCATAGTTGGGCAAAATGAAGTCACTCCACTGGACAGTATCTTCTGGCCAACCAGTGAAATTCCTGCTTGCACATCATCTGTAGCCAGGGAAAAATCTACTCCGAAACCTCCTGAGAAATTGGAGAAGACAGAAGAGGGAGTTGTCCAATCTTGCTATTTAGGTTGTCCAGTGGGCTGCCTCTACGCAAAACATGTTGTACACCTGGGTAATATACTCCACAGATGATGGGATTAACTTATCTTTGGCTTCCCAATGGCAATCCATCTTCGGAAATGTAATTGTCCTTTCCCTATCAATTCTGAATGAGGTTGGTTATAGCATAATCCTCCGATTGCTTCCTTGCAAGTGTGTTGAACTGTATCTTCCATTAGCCAAGCTGGCTAGAGCTGTTGGGAGCTATAGACCATAAAAATCCCCACTCTCTTTGTTTGCAATCAGATTTTACAGCAAAGCTATGAAGACTCAGATTCTAGCATGGTCCAAGCAAGTAAAATGTGCAACCAGATATTTCTGCACCACTTGGATGATTGGGGCCCTTGGTTTTCTCCTAAGCCACAGCAGTTGCGACGCCTTACCATTGATTTGTACATCAATGAAGCCGGGTGCAATGATGCTGCCTTTGCAGTCCAGATGGACATCTGCAGACTTTTTCTCATCAAAGAACACCTTCTCTGGGTTTAGGATCTTCCCGGCTCTTACCCATAGATCCTCTCTGAAAACAGAAGGAGCCAGTAATCCAACTCTTCATTAGCTCTTAGATAAAAGTTTCAGTTGATCTGTCCTTTGGCAAGTTATACAGTTCACCAAAGGCAGTTCCCTGCTTGAACCTCATCTGTAATTTATGCTGTACTGAAGATGTTAACATCTAGAGACTTTGTGGCTTCGTTGTATCAAGTTTTATTTATTGTAAACAGGTGGTGAAAAAGGCAGGTAGTGGTGCTTCTAAGGGAGCCTTCTCTTGACTTAGAGGTTGTCTGATCTCCAAGTTTTCCTTTTGGGGAAAGTTCTGGAGAAGATGGATGGAGTTTACTGTTGTGGGGTGCCCAAACTCAATGGTTGGGGTGGTATACCAAAATGGTGAAAGATATAATATATAAATCTATATATTATATATAAATAAATGGAGCAACAAGTATATCTGTTCTCTTCCACTTGGAGGACATTAACTTCAGCAGAACATTCTTTGGAGTCCTTGGTGTTCTCTGAGCTTGGTTGTTTTCCTGCAGATGTTTCGTTACCCAAACATCTGCAGGAAAACAACCAAGCTCAGAGAACACCAAGGACTCCACAGTTCAACCCTGAGCTACATATATTCTCTTCTATTGGTAGAATATTCTTTGTGATAGCTATCTTACCAATTTCCATTAGAAGTGAAACACTTCCACGCCAGTGATTTAATGATCTAAATCATTAGAAGAAGATGGAAGAATAGAAGAAAATTCCTTACCTTTGCAGGTCATGATCCTTCAAAATCCAGCAGTTGGTAAACTGGAGGACAGGAGCATCCACAGTGGATTTATTGGATGGCATCATTCAAGCACACGTGTAAGGCAACTATAAGGAAAAAGCATGGAAATAACATGAAGGAGGCAATATTTAAGCGAGATGTGTCTATTATACAAGCCTTGATTTGTTTAGCCATGATTTACTGAATCAGAAGACAAACTGTTGAATGGGTTAAAAGCAATAGGGGAATCTGATCTAATCTATAAAAGCCCCTTTGCATTTAACTTTATTGTTACCTAATTGGCATAGAAAATCACTTAAATCAATCTCAGCCAAAATTAGAGGAAACAACGAAAGTATTTTATAGACGGTCTATCAGCCCTTTGAGGTAGGCAGAATCAGGAAACAGGCAACACTGGAAGAGATGGGAATCTTGGAAACCTGACAAGGATTCTCTCTCCCTCCTCTTATATGAAGAACATCAAGGTGAAGCAATCTTAAGTTTCTTTCTCATTGTTTCCTCCCCTGCAAGCCTCAACTGATGTTAATCTTCTTCAAGACTATCTCCATCCTCCTTTACAATCCTTAACACCAAAGAAGCTTAACATGATATATACAGGTAGTCCTCACTTAACAACCATTCGTTTAGTGATGGTTCAGACTTACGACGGTGCTGAAAAAACCGACCTACAACCAGTGCTCACACTTACGACCATCGCAGCATCCCCGCGGTCATGTGATCATGATTTGGATGCTTGGCAATCAGTTCACATTTATGACCATCACAGCATCCTGCGGTCACGTGATCACCACTTTCAACCTTCCTGGCCGGCTTCTGGCAAGCAAAATCAATGGGGAACTGCGTGATTCACTTAACAACCATGTGGTTTGTTTAATGACCGCCGCAAAAAGGTCGTAAAATTGGGTTGGATTCACTTAATGACTGCTTCGCTTAGCAACCAAAATTCCGGTTCCAATTGTGGTTGTTAAGCAAGGACTACCTGTATCCTAATATAAACCCCACGTGCTTGGAGAAAATATAAAGAAATACGTATGATTAGATGTGGTGGTCTTGTAAAGTTAATTTGTCTTTTGGGACTGAAATGGTTCTTAAATAGAACAGATCACAAGCCAGGCCATTATATTGGATCCTAACTTGACCTTACTAAGGTTTTTGGGATAAACAAAAAAACACCTTGAAACATAAAGAGTTTATAGTTTTCTTATTGGTTGCAGCCAGACAGGTTGTAGCTAGATCTTGGCAAGCAGGAAAGGATTTGAAAATTTCCATGTGCTGGCAAAAGTGTGGAAAAATGCTTTACAGTAATGGAAAATATGATCCCCCTCCCCCCAAGGATGGTATATCCTAATAATACAGAAGAATTTTATTTCCCCTGGTTTAAACTTATTAATTACCCACAACCAAGGGATTTTGATTGTCTTATTACCCAGTTCCTGGGTCCTAGGTAATCAAAGTCAATAAGGTTATGTGTATTTCACTTCTGAGAGCCAGTTTGGTGTCGTGGTTAAGGCACTGGACTAGAAACCGGGAGATTGAGAGTTCTAGTCCCGCCTTGGGCACAAAGCCAGCTGGGTGACCTTGGGCCAGTCGCTCTCTCTCAGCCCTAGGAAGGAGCCAATGGCAAACCACTTCTGAAAAACCTTGCCACGAAAATTGCAGGACTTGTTCAGACAGTCTCCAAGAATTGGACACGATTGAATGGATAAAAAAAAAACCTTGGGCCACTCTCTCTCTCTCAGCCCTAGGAAGGAGCCAATGGCAAACCAGGAGACTGAGAGTTCTAGTCCAGCCTTAGGCACAAAGCCAGCTGGGTGACCTTGGGCCAGTCGCTCTCTCTCAGCCCTAGGAAGGAGCCAATGGCAAACCACTTCTGAAAAACCTTGCCACGAAAATTGCAGGACTTGTTCAGACGGTCTCCAAGAATTGGACACGATTGAATGGATAAAAAAAAAACCTTGGGCCACTCTCTCTCTCTCAGCCCTAGGAAGGAGCCAATGGCAAACCAGGAGACTGAGAGTTCTAGTCCAGCCTTAGGCACAAAGCCAGCTGGGTGACCTTGGGCCAGTCGCTCTCTCTCAGCCCTAGGAAGGAGCCAATGGCAAACCACTTCTGAAAAACCTTGCCACGAAAATTGCAGGACTTGTTCAGACAGTCTCCAAGAATTGGACACGATTGAATGGATAAAAAAAATAAAAATATAGAGAGCAAAGACATGCCTCACTGTCCCCTTTCTAGGCAGAATTCAGAGCATTGTTTGTGGCTCATGAATTTTTGAATTTGAATTATCCATTCAGTCGTATCCGACCCTTGGCAATTCCATAGGCCAGCTCTCTCCATGATTTCCGATCTTGTACAGCTTCTTTCAGTTGCTTTAAATTTTGGCCTGTGTCTGCTTTGATTACATCCAACCAGCGCGTTCTTTGGCGTCCTCGTCGTCTTTTGCCACTGACCGCTCCAAGCATAACGTCTTTCTCCAACGATGTTGATCTCATGACATGACCGAAGTAACTAAGTCTAACTTTTGTTATTTTTCCTTCTAGTGACATGTCCGGTTTTATGCGCTTCAACACTTCTTTATTCGTTATCTTTGCAGTCCAAGGGATTCGCAAGAGCCTCCTCCAACACCATAGTTCAAAAGAATCAATTTTCCTTCTATCCAACGTTTTCATCGTCCAACTTTCACAGCACCCCAAAGCTGGTGTCCACCCACCCCCGACCCATTGGCCTATCAGCCGGTCCAAAGTCAAAGGCCGGCTCTCGCTTCCTCCCTCTTTCCAGCAAACTTGGTGCGGCCGTTTAGGATGGCAAAGTTTGGTAATAATCACCAGCGGCTCAGTGAGAAAGCTGACTTCACTCAATTAATCGCGGCTTCGCCTTCGGGGTCGCAAACGACTTGACGGCAGATAATCAATCAATCAATCAATCAATCAATCAATCAATCAATCAATCGCCTTTTGCAATTTTTAAACCGACCTGCCAGCCTTTTCTTTGGCCAGCCTGCTCTCCGGCACCCCCCGCCAGCGCTTCCTCCTCTTCTGGTGAGCAAGCAGCGATCCACCCACGCCCCATCTGGCGGGGGGGGGGGGCAGGCGATCGGCTCCTCTCGGGGGGGGGCACGGAAAGCGCCTGTCCATCATTGCGGGGGGAGGAGCCGCGCCGCCCCCCGACCCCAAAGCCAGGCCGGGAGGCGGGGGAGCCTTCCCCGCGGCTGGGAGGTCTTCTCCGGGGGCAGCGAGGAGCCAGCGGCCGCTGCCCCCGACCAGAAGCGCGAAGGAGCAGCCGCCCCGGGCTTACCCGGCTCCTGGCAAGCCCTTTTCCTCGCCGATGCCAACTTCTCCTTCGGGGAGTCCCGCGAGTCCAGATCCCGGTCACGTGACAGCGCGCCCCGCGTCAGCTGATGGGGAAAGAGGGAGGGATGCCCTCCCTGGGAGGGCCCGTGAGCGGCAGCAGGGAGCCGCCATGATGGGAAGGGAAGAGGCAGGCGGCGGCTGGGGTAGCTCCTGCCCCCTCCACCATGTTATTTTGTTGTGCCGTTTTTGTGTTTTTAACTTGGTTTGCCACTCAGAGTCACGTAGGGGAGATGGGCGGCTGTATACATTTACCAAACAAATAAAATAAGGCATACGGGGGTGGTTAGACAAAAGCTTTTAATTTGGCTGTATTGATGCCACCCCCTGAGGCAGGGCAGTTTGTACAGCTTCGTTTTGGGTGATTTTGCCCGTTTGTCAACCCAGCCTATTTGTGCAATGCCTTATGGAGACCTAGGGCATGGGTTAATCCAGGAACCAGGTTAAATATGTGAACATAGCTTGTTCTCTTTTACTGATAGTATTCAGCTCTTGACGGGCCAGGTTATAATATTTTAATAAAATGCACTCATAAGGAAGGTGGTTGGCGTTTTTTTTGGGTGGGACCCATAGGCATAAATGCTGCTGTCTGACTGGTCAAACTTCAACAGGTCTAAAAAGGTAAAGGTTCCCCCTGCACCTTTGTGCAGTCGTGTCCGACTCTAGGGGCCGGTGCTCATCTCTATTTGTTAGAAGAGCCAGCGTTGTCCGAAGACGCTTCCGCGGTCATGTGGCCGGCATGACATGCAGGTCTAGCTGCCCATAAATGGTAATGGAGAAAAGTCAAGCTTGACCAGTTGAGTTTCTGACTGACATGCCAAAGTTGAAGGCAAGAAAGCTGTGGTTACTGGGGCATCACTGAATGCTGCCTTTGCTAAGTAAACCTGCTGCCTATCTGGGGACGGTCAATGCTGAAGAAGTGGTTTTGGAGACATCAGCCTTCTCTAAACTTGCCAAGAACAGAATGCTGGATTATTGCTTAGCCATGCTTTTGAACGTCCCACTCGGTTGAGCTCACGCAACATGCTGTGCCAAAACCAGGCAAAACATCATGGAGCTTAACCTAGTGTGTGAACCTAGATTCTGACCTGGAATTTGGCTTCCTGACCAGGAAGTTGAACCAGGTCCTCACCAGAAAAGCTCTCCATCCTGCTGGCTCTATGGAAGCCAAGATGGACTTCCATAGACACTCTTCTAGTTATCAAGCTGCCTTTATGCTCTCCAACCCTTAAGGTGTAAGAAAAAGTGAAGGAACAGTTGGGAACTGGTTCAAGGAGATAACGAATGTTGAGAGCCAAACACAGGCTGGCTTTTCGACTGTGGCCCACAGCCGGTAGCATTATCATCAAGCGTGCTTCTGATGTTCCTTGCATCTTTTCGCAGGTGGGTATTATGATGTCCCAGATGCAGCTATCAGTCTGCAGATCTTATTGTTTTATTCACATCCTCATTTAGAAAATGTATGACATCCATTTCCTTTCCAATAATATTGGGTAGTTTTCAAGGTAATTTAAAAATCCATAAAAACACTTGACGTATGTACAATATATATTTGTTGCATTTCTATCCCATGGCGATCAATTGGATTCTCAATGGCTGAAATCGTAATGAAGTACAAAAACTGAAATGGCAGCAGAAAGTAACTGTGTTCCTCCTGAACTGTTTGAGGAGAGGGCTTATTTTAATTTGGAATAATATGGAATATATTGTGCAATGCATTGTACATGTGTAGAAACCGATTGCACTGCTTTTACCCTCATTCTTGTAAAGATCCTGTTAGTGTGCAAGATGAATGTGTTTCTGTCAATTAAGAAGCTGTGGAGTCCTTGGTGCTCTCTGAGCCTTGTTTTCTTGTAGACGTTTCATTGCCAGACTAGGCAACGTCTTCAGTGCGAAAAGGGAGTGGGAGCAAGTCCCACTCCCTTTTCACACTGAAGATGTTGCCTAGCCTGGTAATGAAACGTCTGCAAGAAAACAACAAGGCTCAGAGAGCACCAAGGACTCCACAATTCAACCCTGAGCTACAAATATTCTCTTCAATTAATTAAGAAGCTATTCCTGGCAATTAAGGTGCAGAGTAGGTACTGAAAATGCTTTTTTTCCTAAGCGATGCTGCTTTATAAATCATATAATGTCCTGATTCACAGATAACACTAGGTCTTAATGGATGTGTTCACACATCAAACTAAACCTACATCAGTGAGACTGCAGTCTCTCTTAACAGGAAGGGTGAATTCCAGCTCTAATACCTTGGAATGGAAATGTGGGCATTTATAACACTCAGTACAGAGCTTAGCATTTTAACAACACGAAGTTATCTTCTGTTTTGTGTCGTTTCATGGTGGCTGAGTAGAGTATGTGCATGCACATCCTGGCAAAGCCTGAAAGGCTACTTGAAGTAGACCTGTCAATTTCATTTCTTCCCTCCCCGTGGACGATAGTAGAACAGATGATGCAGAACTAGAAAATGGTATGTGGATAAATCAATTTAGTGGCATGGAACTAGACTCCGATTTGGGGGAAAGGAAGGGACAGAGAGGAGAACACAGACCTGTGTGGGTTTAGTAACATCTTGCTTATTCTTCTGGGCCATATGTTCATTTTAATATCAAGCAGCTCCATTTCAAGACAGATTTTGTGGGGGTTTTTAATGAGAAAAAAAAAACTACGAAGCATCAAGAGCGCATAACAGAATAATACATGCAAGAGTTCCCCACTGCAGCATTGCGTAGATTTGAGATGACCAGGCAAAACATTTGCTCTGTGTTGCTTGTCGCTGAGAAGAGCGTCTTCCCCATCCTCAAAGGGTTTCCTAACCACAGACCTGCATATTAATCAAAGCTCATGACATCCTTGTGACGAAGGTAGCAAGGACAGGAGCCAAGACTGAATCAGTGGGATACTGCAAAGCAAGCAGCATGCTAATGGATTTGAATCCTCACCACAGCCTTTCCCTTCCCTTTTTTTTTTGCTTCAACCGAGTATTTTGAGGGAAATGAAGCCATACAAACCCACCAACTTTCTCGCATTTCTTGCAAAGTAAATACGAGGGTCCCCTGAACCATTCTCTGATTTGCTTGGAAGGGTTGTTGGAATAATGACCTGGATGGTTTGCAGCTAGTTGAGATTTATTATCGCTGTTCTGCCTGGGCTCTCTTTCTTAAATAGAACTGCCATGTTCAGAGAAAACATACTTGGGTTAGGAGATGCTGGAAGGAAAACAAAGGGTTAACCTGTTTGGGTTTCTTCACTGCAAGGAGCTTTCCAAAGCAAGAGTGCAGGATTGCCTCTGCTTTATTCTAATCGGCCCAGGCTATTTGCAAATTCATCCTTCATTCATTCTGATCTAGCTAGGACGACAGACAGGAAGGGCAGATCAGGAGATCATGCAAACCAATCCCTTGGCCTGACTCCAAGTCACGAGGTACGACGTGAATCATTCAGCAACAGGGAATAGATCTTGATGTCAGTTTATATGACTCTGGATTCAGTTTTTCCCTTTGCCCTACCTTCCAGACCAAGAATGCACATCCCAGAATGAACGTCAGAAAACACTCCAACTCAGCAAAAACCGTATCAAAGCACTGACACGGGCAGATCTAAAGGCAGATGACTGGAACAAGAGGCTGTACGAAAGCAAGGTTGACCACCACTTGGTCCGGACCATCCTGCCTAGCCTGAAATGCCTCTTGGGTGTCGTGGGAATGCTGAGAAGTACACTTGAATGTGGTCCTCTGTGTACTTGTATAGGTGAATGTTATTGCGAATTGTGTCCCATATGGATCTGGGATTTAACTCCCTGCAAGATGAGGAGCATGGGGGGGGGGGGGGAGGCGTGGTGGCTCAGCGGGTAAGATGCCAGGCTTGTTAATTGCAAGTTCGGAGGTTCGAATCCCTAGCCCCGCGTGACGGAGTGAGCTCCCGCACCAGCCCCAGCTCTTGCCGACCTAGCAATTCGAAAGCATGCAAATGCAAGTAGATGAATAGGTACCACTTCGGTGGGATGGTAACAGCGTTCTGCGTGCGTCATGCAGCCACATGACCGTGGAAGCGTCTTCAGACAACGCTGGCTGTTTGGCTAACAAACGGAGATGAGCACCAGCCCCTAGAGTTGGACACAACTGTGCGGGAGGAACCTTTACCTTTTAAGATGAGGAGCATTGCTATTTAAGAGAAAAGACTACTTAAGTTTCTTCCAAAGCAGTTAGGTGGCCTTGTGTGTGATTGCTGCTTCACTCCCCTCTCTTCTTCCCTCCCCTTCTTCTCTGCAGGGCTGACTCACTCTGCAGCACGCACACTCCAGCGTAAAATGAAAAGCGGAAGATCCCTTCAAAGCCTTTTTTCTGCAGATCCCTCTCCCCAACCCTCTTTATTAAACTGACAGAGCAAACCCTGGCATTTTAATGAACTGCAATCTGCCCCCCTCTCCCTCCCCCCCCCGTCAGTTTCTTTGGCCACTCGAGGATGGTACTCCATCCATTCCCATCTGTGAAGCTTGCAAAGCCAAGGGAAAACCATGAATGGGTTCTCAATGGCCTGAAAATCTGGGAAATACCAACATGATGCAGGGATTGGATCCCGCAGAGCTGGAGAAGAAATCAGGCCTCACCTGAGCATTATGGCCCCTGCCTTGAGCATCACTTCTGCTCTTTAATTGTTTCAGTGCTGCTGCTTCTTCTTGGCGATCACGCTTAGCCGAGTAAGATTGTTTTCCAGGGGTAAAATCTTAACAGTGGATCCGTAAGTGGCTGTAAAGGCCAATTCTGGATCCGCACAACCTCCCACAATGAGGGCATAGGTTTCCGGGTGGGAGACGGTCACGATGAGGGTTTGCTTGGCGTGCCTTCCTCTTAGCTCGTTTCTCCCTTTCCCCCTGTACTCTGTGCTTCTTCAAAGTCCGTAGCGCCTTTAATAAAGGCTGACCTCCAATTGAAACGCTGGTGAGTTAGGGCTTCCCAGTTCTCAATGCTGATATTACATTTTTTAAAATTAGCTTTGAGAGTTTTCAGTGCATGGTCCCCTTCGTTGCTCAGCACCCTCTGCCCTTTCCCCCAGCATCTCAAATCACTGCTTATCCCTCAGGGTGTGGGCACATCATCACGAAACGGGTACAGTGAATTGTGTTGGTGCAAACCAGATTTAGCAGTATTTCCTTCTCTCTCATGCTTTTACCTGGTTTTGCTTATTTCACACTCCTTTCCTGGGTTTGCACAACTCTGCTTACTCCCCCCAAAAGTAACAGCGTAACTGGTATGAACGGCAACATCACACATCCTAAGTCACAACCAAGCAAATCATGCGATGGCTTGACCTGCTGGATGGATAGGCTGTAGTGAGAATGAAATACAGTAGAGATTAGGGCAGCCTTTCCTAACCTTTTGACCCTGGAGGAACCCTTGAAATATTTTCCAGGCCTCAGGGAAGGAACCCCTGCAAATTCAGGCTCAAAGATAGGCCAGAAGTGACAAAATAATTATATTCGTTTCCTGGGTAGGCCTGTATGTATGCATTAACAGTGTTCTTAAACTGAAAATAAAGAATGAAACTTACCGCTTTAATGTGAAGTGGCCTGAATTTTAAACAATCTTTTAGATAAATCATGATCTCCCCGGGAATCCCTAGTGACCTCTCGTGGAACCCTGGGGTGCCACGGAACCCTGGTTGAGAAACCCTGGATTAGGGGAACCATGTGCGCACAACCATTGTGATCCAGGCCCAATAAGAATGCATCTACTTTGTGGACAGTAGGCCCAGCACGATCAAAAGATTCCAGGTTCAATTCCTTCCACTTCCACAGGAAATCCTGGAGAACTATTTCATTATTTTTCATATTTCTATACTCGCTTCTCGGAACTTTCGAGACAGTATAGAAATTGCCAGTCGATGCAGTGCAAATAGTACCAAAATAGATGGACAAAGGAAACTGCATATATGCCAATCAATTGTGTGTACCTTGCCAAGGTTCCGGAAATTCTAAAGATTTTAAAAAATGCAAGAGGGGTTGCAGAGCCTGATCATCTTACAGCTGGAATGGCTGCAGTTACTGTGTAGCAAGGATGGGCTTGCCAGATGTTACGGAACTACAACTCAGCACCCCTCATCACTGGCTATGCCGGCCAGGAATGGTGGGAATTTTAAGTTCAGGAACATCCAACGTTTCCTTGTCTGTCTCCTCTATATTAACTTTTTAGGTGTGCATTTACAAAACATCAGATGTCCATCTGGAAAGCCTGCCAGGACATTCCTTTTCTTGGATGAATGTTCCTATTGGCTTTTGGGGGGAATTTCTTCAGTGGTTGTGGAAATGGTCGATTGCCTCCTTTCTCCCTGCCAGACCAGTTTCTTCCATGGCTGCTTCTGCAGTTAATTTTGGAAAGCGATTCAAGAACACGGGCTGCTGAAGTATGCCTGACTCAGGGTTGGAAACAATCTGTGGAAATTTGCTCACGGTAGCCTCAAAGAGGAGGAAAAAATTGAACTCGCCTTAATTCTGAATTGGATTAGTACATAAGCCAGTTAAGAGTTCAAAATCATCCACCACTTTGAAAAACCGCACTCAAAAACTGTTGTTGGCGTCAAGAGCATTTCGTGGGAAGATAGTAAAATACTGGTATGGGTGCAAAAGTCTATCTTCTAAAGCAGCGTTTCTCAACTTCAGCAACTTTAAGATATGTGGACTTCAAATCCCAGAATTCTAAGGTTCCAAGGTTGAGAAACACTGTTCTAAAGTGTCCCTAAGCAAACTAAAGATTTTTAGTTTCCACTGAGATCATAAGAGCAATTTAAACATTTTTAGTTCAGTTTATGGTCCAAAGGGTTAAGTTAATGTGAATTTAATTCTTCCAGCTGAAGAGAAAGCTCACCCAGCCTTGTGGAAGAACAGTTCCTTTAGCATCCAGTTCCCTGGTACGCTTAAACAAAATTTTCTTGCTTTTACTTTTAAAACATGGATGAAAAAAGATATGCCAAGATCGTGAAGTAAAGTAAAAGGCCGCAGATTTAGAACAGTATGTGCAATGTCCGATCTTCAGTTGATCCTACAAAAAAGAGAGGATGAGAAGGCAGAAGAACATGGCCACAGGCACAAAACTAGAAGAGGAGAGGTGTGGAAAACATTTCAAGTTCAAAGCAGAACCTCTGAAGAACAAAGCATGGGCTTTTAAAACACTCCAGCTGTTACAGCTGGACAACTTTGTGTTTTTTTGTTATCAGATTGTGGGTTTCTTCTTTTTCTTTCCTTTTTCCAAAAGATTTTCAGCCTAGCTACTACAACGGCAGGTACAACCCTACCAGTGGTTCAGCTGGGTGTGAGGTAGGAAAGAAGAAATTGTTCAAACACATTAAGTTAGATGATTTCTTTCCCCCCACTAAATCACCTTTAATACTTATATATTTATTTTCTACCCCTTCTTTATTATTTTTACAAATAACTCAAGGCAGGGAACATACCTAATACTCCTTCCTCCTCCTATTTTCCCCACAACCACCACCCTGTGAGGTGAGTTGGGCTTGAGAGCGACTGGCCCAAGGTCACCCAGCCAGCTTTCATGCCTAAGGCGGGACTAGAACTCTCAGTCTCCTGGTTTGCCATTGGCTCCTTCCTAGGGCTGAGAGACGGACTGGCCCAAGATCACCCAGCTGGCTTTCGTGCCTAAGGCGGGACTAGAACTCTCAGTCTCCTGGTTTGCCATTGGCTCCTTCCTAGGGCTGAGAGACAGGAACTGGCCCAAGGTCACCCAGCCGGCTTTCATGCCTAAGGCGGGACTAGAACTCTCAGTCTCCTGGTTTGCCATTGGCTCCTTCCTAGGGCTGAGAGACAGGAACTGGCCCAAGGTCACCCAGCCGGCTTTCATGCCTAAGGCGGGACTAGAACTCTCAGTCTCCTGGTTTGCCATTGGCTCCTTCCTAGGGCTGAGAGACAGGAACTGGCCCAAGGTCACCCAGCCGGCTTTCATGCCTAAGGCGGGACTAGAACTCAGTCTCCTGGTTTGCCATTGGCTCCTTCCTAGGGCTGAGAGAGGGGGACTGGCCCAAGGTCACCCAGCCGGCTTTCATGCCTAAGGTGGGACTAGAACTCTCAGTCTCCTGGTTTGCCATTGGCTCCTTCCTAGGGCTGAGAGACAGGGACTGGCCCAAGGTCACCCAGCCGGCTTTCATGCCTCAGGCGGGACTAGAAGTCCGAGTCTCCTGGTTTCTAGCCCAGCACCTTAACCACTAGACCAAACTGGCTCTCTTCCTACTAGGCTGCTTGTTTGGTCATAGTCTTAAAGACAAATCCATATTAATAGAGAAATATTCACTCCTGTTGCCCTCTAAATGCCAATTATGAGTTCTAGAAGTTGGGAGTCCATACTGGGGGTGGGGAGAGATAGACTCCAGGCTGCACAAAGCACAAAGCCAAGACCACAGAATCCACTGCAGCGTCCTTTACCCTGGGTGACCTCTTGGAGCACAGACTTCATCTCCCAGAATTCTCAGAATAGCGATATGGGCTGGGAAACTTAAGGAAGCTGAAGACCCTCCCTCGGGGGCTATTGGGAGCTGTGGTCTATAGTAGTGGAGACCAGACTATTGGATTTATGCCAGGACGCGTGGAGGCCTGTTGCTAGCCTTGCTTGCCTACGTACATGCCCACTTGGTTCAGACATGCAGGCAGAAGCTGCAGACTCTTCAAGGTCACAGCATCCTCACCAAGTCCTGGGCGGAGAAAAACAGCCAAGTCAGAAGACAGTTACACCCAGCATTAAAAGCATTAGGAAGAGGCTGGACCCTTGCCTTCATGACCTTTTTATTTCCTAGCTTGATTCTCAGAACACACTTAGCCATGCTCAGGATTTATTCCAATTCCTGGGTTTGTTCAATACCACGAACTCTAAATTAACCCAGTGGGCTGAGTCCCCATAATCTGCTAACGCCCCAATCTCTTCAAGGTTAAAACTAACCAAGCTTCCCCAGACGGTGGGAATGCAGCTCTGAGATCCCTGACTGACCAGGTTCGTCAGGCCGGGCAAACCCCTCAAAAAAGTCAAGTGTGTTAGTAAGGTCCAGGCATTCACCACCTCAGGATTTTTCGGGGGTGGGGGAGAGGGACGGCTGTGCTGGATGCTGCCAGGGTTTGGAGAGCCCACCTCTCCAGACAAATCACATTGAGACACACCTTGCTACAATGATAGAGTGGAGGAAATTTTTATTACCTGGAAATGTATTACTGCAAAACCCAACATTGGCTGCACAACTTTGATGCCAGAGCGTACAGTTTTTACTACTTGGGAACACAGGAGTGTCTCAGACGTTTTTGCTGTTATCTGTATAAACACAAACAGTCTTGCACTCCGATACCAGGACACGACAGCAATCTTTGAGAGTCAAATTACATCCAAGGATTTCTCTGCACTTACAGTTAACCCCACAGTGTAGTAATCTATCTATGCATGAGATTAATTATATATATATATATATATATATATGGAGAGAGCATGGGAAATTGAAAACTCTTGTTCCATTATGTATGAACATGTCAAGTCTTATAAATAAAACATCCAATGAAGAGAGGGGAAAGTTACTGTTTTCTAGTTCATATTTATACATAACGGACTCTAATGGCAAAAGAGGTGGAAAACAGCACGTGAGCTTCCCCCAAGCCTGGCGAAAGGGGCTTGTGACAGCTCCTCCTGCTTTTCATACTGAAGTACACACAGGACAGACAAGTCACATACATTGCGCATTTACAAGAGATCAACTACCAAACTGATGACAACTGTACACATTGTGGAGAGACCATTTTTTTTTCATTCTGGAACTTAGTTTGTTTTGTTTACGTCGTACTCTGCGGCGATTATCCTCTTGTGGAAAGGATGAGGGCGACAATAAGGCCGTACAGCCCCAAGACTTCGGCGAAGATCAAGATCAGGATCATGCCCACAAATAACCTTGGCTGCTGCGCCGTCCCCCGGACACCTGCGTCACCCACGATGCCAATGGCAAAGCCGGCGGCCAACCCGCTGAGGCCTACGCTTAGTCCAGCGCCCAGCTGAAGGAAGCTCCTGCAAGGGAAGGGAAGGGAAGGGGAGTCAAGCTGAGTGGCAAATCTGAAACAACCCACTTCAGCCAGGGAAGACTGGCTCTTCTGCAGCAGCACTGAAAGGATCCGGCTTGCTCTCTGGAAGTCAACTTTCTCCAGCCCTGGTGCTCTCCAACAAGGGCCTTGGGAGAGCAGCATCTGGTCACAGAAGGATGGAAATCTTGGAACTCCTTTTCCTAAAAGCTGGGCTGCTTTCACCTAGGCCAGCCTAAAGCCTCCCTGCAGAGCGGGCTCGCGTTTGCTCTCCTGTGGCAAGGGGCGCCAGCAGTTGAGAGCATCACGGAGGTCCACGTAACTGTGCCAAGCAGAACCCCAAGAAGGCAGGCACGCTGAGGCAGGGTGCCTGACTATGAATAATTACACGGCCAAAGGAAGACTGCTGTGCATGCCAGAAGATTCGAAACCCCTTAAGGAGCAAACGACAGAGCAGCCCGCCATCAGCTATCCCGTTTTGGAGATTGCTGTGGCGGGACACGTGTCATAAATTTTAGGACTCTCTGCTGACTTAAGTTGCTGTGTTTATTTTTTTTAAAAAATACCACCTTGTCTACTCAATCCCAAACCAAAACAGGAAACAAATTAGTCCCGCTGCAAACTAGCTGCTAATTCACCGCTGCTTTGGATTTGGTTCTTGTAGAAGATGCAGATACAACTGCATCTGAACCTCTGTACACAAATGCTGGGTTCCTAACAGCGCTACATGGTGGTTTGTTGAATAAGCCACAACTGGGCTTACAAGGAAACTAAGTCATGAACTAAAGGAGCCACACAACGGTTTTGCATATTGGGTGAACCCCTGCTGGGCTCTTCCTGAGGCAAGAGGAATGACAGTGACATCTCATCTTCAATCCGGCGAGTTTTAGAACACTGGCCAAGTCTCATTTGTCAGCAATAAGGCGTTTTGTTCATTCAAGTTCCTGGCAAGCTATTCTTAGCTTTCCTCTAATGACGCTACAACCATCCGCTCCTGCACCCACATTCTTTTTCCTCAACCTTCCTTTCTAGGTAATCTTAGTTTTTCTGATCTTTAGAAAAGAGAACAGATAGGCTGAAATTACAGTAGGCAATATGGTTACGGCTGGTTATTCCTGTATGGACACACATGTGCGCGCCTCCCTAGCCAACGACAACCACTCATGAAAATTTAAAACCGATTGCGTTTCAGCCCATTTTAAGCACACCAGAACTTCTGGGCCTGGCAGCAGTAAGAGGATTAGTTTACAGACATGCTACAAATTAAGCATCGCTGAATAATTAAAAGCTGCACTGGATATCACAGTTGTTTCATTCTAAAGGGTTCTGCCTCGTCAACGAAAGCAGCAAGGGAAGCCGCCAGAGTCAGTTCTGCAAACGAATCCGGGGCTTGGGCTCTCGGAGGCTGGGCCTGCTAACCCTTCAGATCCCAGAGGGGACCCCAAAAGAGGAAGGAGAATCTTCCCAGCGGGATGGACCCTTTGTCACAACTAGATGCTGACGTTTGTCACGTTGCACAATTTTAAGAACACAGAACCCAATGCTGTAGATAAGGGAAGGGGAATCTGTAAACTTCCAGATGTGGATCACCTCCTGGGAGACCCCATTATTGGACCAGATGGCTGGAGCTATGTCGAGCTGTCTTTTAGTAAGGTCTGGCGGTCCACAGGCTTTCTATCGCTTCGCTTTTTCTGCCTAAAACTGAGCCACCTACTGCAAGACTCCATCTTCGCCATATAATTCCAAAGCTGGCTTAGTCAAGACAGCCATGCCTGCTGCCCTGCAGAAGGGGTGCGGAACCCTTTTCTGGACTGTGGGCTCACTTGTGGCCTTTGAACAGTGTGCAGGATGTCCAGTCCAAGTGATTGGCAGGGCCAGGACAATTACAAATTTAATTTACACTGGATTTTTCAAAAAAATCATATGATTGTCCCTCATATAGAGAATACTCTTCCTTTCATCACATTGAACGTTACAATTTGATTACCATTTTTGGAAAGACTCTGGAGAATGTACCCAAAGCTTCCAGGGGTAACATATCCTCCTCCTCTGCTCTACAGAGATATAGCTGAAATAGATAAGACAGTGTTTCTCAACCTTGGCAACTTTCAGATGTGTGGACTTCAGCTCCCAGAATTCCTCAGCCAGCAAGGCTGGCTGGGGAATTCTGGGAGTTGAAGTCCACACATCTGAAAGTTGCCAAGGTTGAGAAACACTGAGATAAGATCTTTTATCAAATAGTATTGTACTATGCACTGTACTGCATTCATTTCCCCTAAGAGCTCCTCCTCAGCTGGCAGAGTGTTAACTCTGCACAATGCTCCTTCCGGTTTGCAACTTATGGCCAGCATTTCCCTTTTTGGAAAGACTCTGGAGAATGTACCCAAAGCTTTCAGGGGCAACATATCCTCCTCCTCTGCTCTACAGAGATATAGCTGAAATAGGTAAGACAGTGTTTCTCAACCTTGGCAACTTTCAGATGTGTGGACTTCAACTCCCAGAATTCTGGGAGTTGAAGTCCACACATCTGAAAGTTGCCAAGGCTGAGAAACACTGAGATAAGATCTTTTATCAAATAGTATTGACAATGATCCTGAAGATCCACCGACTTCTGTTCCATTTCAAAAAACCTTTATGGGTACCAAGTTCCAAAATAAATACTACCATTCACTGTACTGCATTCATTTCCCCCAAGAGCTCCTCCTCAGCTGGCAAAAACCAAAGGCCCGAGGAGTGTTAACTCTGCACAATGCTCCTTCCGGTTTGCAACGTATGGCCAGCATTTCCCTTTCGTGGAGCACAGAACGGAATTCAGTTGGATGCGTTCCATCAACAGTCAGATCCCCAAGCCTGCAAACGGCCTCTGCAGCCGTGCTTGGTTTGGGCACCGCTTTCAGGGAGGCTGCCACCCGAGAAACTTACTTGAATAGCGAGATGTCATGCGTGAGGGAGTTGGCAATAAGGACCGCCACCACCAAGCCATAGATTGCTATGATACCCGCCATGACCACAGGGATGATGGACTTCATGATCAGCTCTGGCCTCATGACCGACATGGCGGCAATACCTGTGCCGCTCTTTGCTGTACCATAGGCGGCGCCCAAGGCTGCAAGGGAGAGAAAAGTCACAGGTGAGTCCTACAAAACTCCCAACTCACAATGCGAGGTATAGACTAAACCTCTAATCCAGAGCTTTCCAAACTTTTCATGTTGGTGACACACTTTTTAGACATGCATCATTTCGTGACTCTCTTACAGCAGGGCACAAGGCGGGCACTAGGACCTGCACAGAATCCTGGCAGAGCTCGGAGGCAGCAGCAGCCACGCCAGACACTGCAGCCGACACACTAACGTGTCCCGACACACAGTTTGGAAAGCTCTGCTCTAATCAAATGCTAAGGGATCTGCTCAGGGAAGAGCCTCTCTAACTGTCCCTTCTGTAAAACCATGCAATACACACCCACCCACCCATGAAGTTCAGCCTCGAGAGAGCATACCACAGCCTTAAAATGTTACAATGCACAAGCTTAGTCCAACGAACAGTCCTTTACTGTTTAATGGTGGTACGGATGCAACTATTTTTTGTAAACAAAGGTAAGAGTTTGCAATGAGCAATGTGGGAAGGATTTGGTCACACATGGAAGTGAAGCTGGGATTTTCTGATCCTGGGGAACATTAGGACATCCCATTTTCCCATTTCAAACAGCAAGAAACCATATTATTATGGTTTATTTTATTTTATTCTATTCTATTCACTGAGAAGCAGCATAATTTTGGAATACATTACTAAATCAAACTCTTCCTACATTATTTTTCAATACAAAAAATGGGAAAGCGAAGTTGTTACATGGGAAAGGTGCGGAAATTTGCCTCATATAACCAACTCAACTTGCTGAGCTTGTTTTCTCCACCTTCGGTGAGTCAAGCCAAGTACAAGCCAAGGTGGACATCTTGTATGACACCACCTCATCCGCACCATCCTTAACTGCAGCTCTCAAAATACCAGTTTCGATTTGGGAGGCTGGAATAGGGAGATCACAAACCGAACTGAAAGAAAAAGAAAGCAGAGAGGGAGAATGCAGGATGGCGGATAGCAGACTTCCTGCTATTGCCCAGGTTGGTTAGCAATTATCAAATTTAACTAGGAACCTGGCTCTCCCTCAAGATTTGAGGACAGACACTATTATGATTGAATGTTTGCTCCTGGGAGAAAAAGAACTAGCAGCAGATGCTTGGCAGGGCACTCTGAGGTTGCCAGCAGAGATGTCGTGTGCCATTTTCTCTCCTCCGCCCCTTTCTTGCAGCTGTAAGTTCTCACTAAAGGCAATAATAGAAATGAGCTGAATCCCTTGCCAAGAGTGGCCATGGGACACCCAGTGCACTTGACCAGTGCATTTTGCTTCTAAGTATGCCAGGAGCATAGTGGGCGAAGGCCTAGGATCACTGGACTGTACAATGGCCACCTTCTGACAAGGTTCCCAACTTAGGCACAACCTATAGCAGCTCTGCTCATTCTCCAGCTTTGGCTGGGGGGGGGGTAGGAGGAGGAAAGAGTCCTGCCTGTGTTCCTCGACTCTTGTTAACTCAACAAGGGCACCGTATTCCCACATATTCCTGGTGGGAAGCAAGCTCTGACCACTAACCTTGGTTGCTCTTACAAAGCTAAGCGGGGTCAGATCTGGTATTATTTGGATGGGAGACACCGGGACCATAGCCTAGACTGACAATTAAATATTTTTTTTAAAAAAGTCCTGTAAAAAGTCACTTCTATGTTGTTGCCATGAAAATTACATGGATTGGAGCTCAACCTTCACCCTGCAATCCTATAAAGCAGTGCTTTCCAAACTGCCGCCATTGGCGACACACCAACGGTGGCAGACTCGCTGAAACGTGGAAGCGCTGATGGCGCGCCGCTGCTGTCGCCGGTGTGCACACCGCCGCCATGCACGCCCCCGCTGCCGCTTCCGGGTTGTTTTGCGACACACTAAAGTGTCGCGACACACAGTTTGGAAAGCTATGCTATAAAGGATTATCTAAACCTTGCATTCGGATCGCAAGAGGGACAACAGAAGATGGTTAAAGCTTTTCTTCCCTTGCCTCCAGTAATCATGAGAATGAATCTGTGTTCTGGGGTCCCCTGCTACTTAAGCAGCTCCCAAGGGGTTCTGGGAGGGACGAAATTATACCTTTCCCTCCAAAAACGTGATCCACTCAAATCTAAGATTTTGCAAATATCTTCCTTCATATCAATGGTGCACAATCTTTTTTATAGCCCAAGGAGGCACCTTGAAGTTGGACTAAAATTAAAATGAGGAATCCCTATAATTACTATCATATTATAAATTACAATTTGGCAGCAATTTTAGGGGGAGATCAGTTGTACATCACTACCTGTGCTTTACAAACGGGCAAAGGATTAGTCCATTTAATCCTACTTTCCAGATGTAAACTATGCACAAAGAAAAATCTTCACTCTCTTAGTACCTTAGCTAGATATACTGCAGCCTCTTTATAGTTGAGGCTGAGTGCCACAGAAGCCGGACTGAAAGCGGGGACATAAATTGCTAAGGGCACAGGGTTCTTCTCCTGCGTTTCTAGAAATTTATTGCAGGAACGTGGCCTCAGTATCTTCTGCGTAAACAGTCCCAGAATGGAGCAAAGTTCTCACAGTTGAGAGTTCTCTGTAGCAAAGGCCTGAGACCATCGGCTTGTTTGTTGTTCAGCGTTTATTAATGTCTCTAACCCTGAACTTAGCCATGACTATGTTTACATATTCCAGCTTCCTAGGACAGGGCTACTTTTTGTAAAATCAAAACACAGCCCCATCAGAAGCATCTGAGGCCTTTTAACCCAAATCGCTTCTAATACAACTGTTGTGGAAACACGTATCAGAAATTACTGTGTCGGGCTATTTTTGTCTGAGAGACTGCTTTTGCAGGCTATTTCACTGGTCAAGGTGATGTTTCACTTCTGCTTTCATATACTAAAAAAGTGTTTAAGTACAAAGAGACTCAGACTTGCTAATATCAAAAGATGCTTCACCCATCTTTCTTCCCGCTATGGCCATGCTGCAACGTCCCAAACACCCAGCCAATATGGTTGCTGCAATTCTTGGAGCTGTAGTGCCAACATGTCTAGAGTCTGTGCTACAGTATGGGAGCAATATGCAGATATTTGCTAGGCACAGTTCTAAATACAGGATTGGACATTCTCTGCCCTTGTTTTCAAAGCCTGCAGCCCACCCCAGGCCCTGTCGCCTGACAGCTGAGGATTCGCAATACCTGATGACTCCGGCAAGCAAGGCTACCTAGGAGTCCTTACCTGTTGACCCAGCAAAACCAACCAAGACCAGTTCTTTCTTGGCCATGTAGCTCCTTAGTTACATCATGTATAATTGCTACAGACAGGTCCATGTCTACAAAAGATACTGGACAGTATGACAAAAAGCTGGAAAGTTGAGACTGTCCCCTTGTTTCTAGGAGCATCACATGGAACTCAACCCATACCCTTTTCAGTTCAGACCTGAAAGCAATAACATTTCTAGTTTAACTGAATCTATACTCGTTTTTACAGATGGCCAAGTATACACAAATAATTTTGATGGGTCTTCCTGATGAACTATCATGGCAATATCCATCTGATGGTGCCTTACCTAGATTAAATGCCAAGTGAGTCAAACCAAAACTCTACACTCACACACCAGATGGCCAAATGTTTTTATCAAGTCATACAATTGCACAAAACTTTTAATCATATATGTTGTTTCACTGTTTTCCTTTTTTTCCTTGGCAACAAATTGTTGTACTAAACTATTTCTCTTTTTCTATTGTAAAGGCTGGTCAAAGACCATAAAGGTATTTGATTTGAATGCCAAGTGAGTAGAGTTATGGATCTAAGGAGTAAAAATTGATCACTTTAATCCAACTGAGACTTCCAAGAAAATCTCCTGTATCATACTAGGACCTTCAGAAGACTGAGAGAAAGGCCTCACAAAATGGGTGCTAGGAGGGAAGTGCCAGTTGCAAGTCATCCACTTGCCAAACTATAAATTGACAAGGCTAGAAGAACAGGCAACTTGTCCCAAAACTAAGATACAAAGCAGAATAACCATTTTCAAAGAAAGCAAACTGAGGATGAAACACAAATAATTGCTGAGAAACAAGGTATAAGTGGGGATCTGGGCCTCAGATTCCTGATTCACGGACTGTCTTTCACAAGTGTCACAAGATACTTTAAAGGGAAGTACTGGGTGGCAGTAATCACAGTTTTCATTTCCTATGAATGAATCTTGGGCACACAGAGGATCCTCAAGTATCTCTGCAAATAAAAATGGCACTAGAGGTTGGCACTGCCACTTCATCCTTTTTTTTTTCCAATAAGCACTGCGGGAAAAGCATTATACGGGGGAAATCCAGATCTAAGCCAACTGGTGATCTTTATAGCTGGCTTATAAAAATTATAAAATTTGTCCACCTTAACTCTTTTGACCAGCTACTTGCTGCAACTAATTCCAACTAAAAACTCAACTCTGGACAACCAGTAACAAGAACAAGTGAAGTCCAAGACACTTGACACATAGCACACATGAGCATTCCATTGAGGTCCTACTGAAGCTTGCAAATCCTTGCACAGCTGCAGTGAGAAACTGAAGTTTCTGTCCACATAACCTGCTTCTAGATCTTACCAATACAATTTGACAACATTCTTAAAACTATTTTCCCCTTGACATTGTATTTTGTGAAGCAACCATATGGTTTATTTAGCCACTAAGGGTTGGCTGATTACAGTGGGGTATAAACACAAAAAATGAATAGTTAAGTTTCAAAAAATATGGCTGAGGTCCAGGGAGCTACTTAAGGTCGCCCCAAAAGTTTCAGTATGCCTGGTAGGATTTTGCTTTTTCATCCTGTGAATAAAATGTTCTTCCATATCACCAACAGTACTGTACACAGGTGGCCAAGCCCCCTTTGAGCATGTGGAACTACTGATAAGTCTAGCATTTACGTGAACTAGAAACATTTAAATCTCGGTGATGCTGAAAGGCATCCAACAGGACAATTAGGAATATTTACTGTGCTAGATGGATCTGGTGTTCAGCTGCCAGACAGAATGGGAGTAATTTTGTATTCATTTGTTTCTTAATTAAATGATAGGACAATTGCATCTTGACCACCCTCAATAAAAGCCAATTGGAACAACTAGTGGAGCAAAGAATATCAAAAGATTTTAGCTGCACTTCAAGCATTCACTTGACAAACATATATGAAAAATTAGTAGGGCACAAACAACTTCATCTCCACTTCCCAGTTCCAGATGCAAAGCACCACTAATTATGTAGCCCAAACGGCACCTGCAATTTTTGTGGTCTGCCAAGTAAAACAAACAAACAGGAAAAAAAATGGAAGAGTTCCTGTGGGTGAATTGGCAGAGCAAAAGTAAGTTTTGGAAGTTGGCTGGGACTCACAACATACACTGCTTTCAAAACATGAAAGGAAGAGACTTTTCCAAGCTCCAGAAAGCTACGACCTGGCTGAGGGACCACATTTGCACAGGAAGTCCAAAAGGGCAAGGGGATCCCAAATCTTTAAGCAAGGGTCACTAGCAAGCATATTTCACAAGTGATATTCCAGCAGAGATCAAGTTTGTGCTACCTGTGAAGCTTTCACAGGCTACATTAAGAAATCAATATGTCCTAGTTGAGCAGGCTCCAAAGAGGATCTTCAACAAGAGTCAATGCTTAACACTTCTCTTAATTAAACTTGTTTTGTGAGGGTATTGACAATGCTATTATGAGTATGGAGACAGTATCAAAGGGCAAGTCTATTTACTTTCAGAGAGGAATCTGACATGGCTCAGCCTCAAGTGATCATGCTTGGTGGCGTAATGTGGCATGCAAAAAGCAATCCCTTCCCCAGTTGTCACATAAGCAGACAGAGGAGCTGTGAATCAGAAAGCTACAGGCAGTTTTAAGAATGGCTGCCTAAAGCACACACCTGATTCTGCAATCCCACAGGGAAGGTCTCTTTGTAGCATATTCCCTGTCACTTTCAGGTGCATTTATCCATCCTACCCAAATTCTAATCAGTCTGAATTCTTTTTAAAGAGGGAAATTACATAAATATCTATTTTTACACTTTTTCTATGAAACTGGTGATCTGGTAACAAAACACGTTTCCAAATGTTGCCACACAGTCTGATAGATTACAGTTTCAAATTGCATATTAATCTGGGAAGCGCTACATTAGACAGCACCTTAAAATTGCAGATGAAATGAATTCTGGTCTAGCCTTACATGCTCGTCTACCAGCTATGGCAGAATTTTCAAATGTTCATCTCTCCAAATGGGTGAGAGCAGGAATTTAAAGGTGAATAAACTGCTTATATGAAAACTGTTGCTTAAGCTGAGCAAGAGGCAAGAAAAGATATACCGCTATATCTTTTAAAGATATAACAATACATCTTGTGTTTTAGCACAGAACTTATTTCAAATCATGAGAATGTTTTTGGATACATGCCCAGGCTCAGTAGTTGAGTCTTTACACAAGATGTAACTTTATTTTTAAAAAACAATACAGTATAATGCTGTGTGTTCTTGGAACAATACTGGTTTCATTAGTATGGTGCACAGGCATGAAAGGTCTAGAGAGGTTTCAGCCATTATAGTGACTCTGCTTAAGAGTACTGAAGACAACACAGATTATTTCAGATATGAAATGAATCACGGTCTATACATTCTTTTCCTTGATCTAGTAGTTTGGTCAGTACGTTCTTGCTCACAAGCTGCCACGATGTTATTTCCATCAGGCTTGTGGGGCGCTCGTTGGAAAAATGTAGACAATGGAACTGTGTACTGCCTTGATTATCAGGATTTATACCAGGGGTGGGGAACCTTTTTTCTGCCAAGGGCCATTTGAATATTTATAACTGGGGACCGGGGGTGGGGTTTCTGGGATTTCCGCGGACCGGGGGCCAGAGTTTGCGGGCAGGAGCCAATCACAAGCACTGGGGGGCAGGGTTTGTGGGCAGGAGCCAATCGCGTGGAAGGGGCGGGGTTTGCGTTTATACTGTAGTTCTCAGATTCAAATGTAACGAAGCCTGTTCTTTGGTCAGAGTTCACACAATGAGATGGCCTAACTCCATCACAACAGTAGGAGGCACATATTCCTCATCCTTAGCTTAAGCACATCCATGTGGGGTTGTGCAAAAAGCAAGCTATGCTGGTACAGGTAGTCCTTGGTTTACGACAATTGGGACCGGAACTTCCGCTGCTAAGTGAGGCAGTTGTTAAGTGAGTCATGCCCAATTTTGCAACCTTTTTGCCGTGGTTGTTAAGTGAATCATGTGGTGGTTAAGCAAATCCAGCTTCCCCCATTGACTTTGCTTGTCGGAAACTGGCTGGGAAGGTCGCAAATGGTGATTGTGACACCCTGGGACGCTGCAACCTTTGTAAATACATGCTGGTTGCCAAGCGCCTGAATTTTGATCACGTGACCGCAGGGACGGTGTGACGGTCATAAATGCGAGGACTGGTCACAAGTCACTTTTCCCAGTGCCGTTGCAACTTCAAATGGCCGCAAAACAAATGGTTGTAAGTTGAGGACTACCTGTACATGCTAGTATTAATAAACAGTACCATTGGGTTACTATTTATTGTTCTTTATAGTATCTTTGATCCCTTCGGTACCCATTTTTTACCAAGTACAACCCTGTTTAAGAAATGCCAGTCTTCAAGAATAATAAATCTGATATAGTAGAAAGTTAAATACGTAAATACTTAAATAGGTAAATACGTAAATAAGATGTCAGAAGACTCAATGGAATTTTTGCTTTAACAGAGTAACACAACTCTCCCTCTGAACTCTGTGAGAAGGCTGAAACAGAAGAACATGTTGAGACAATGATTGGGTTCACATATCACATTAAGCCATGCTTGCTTAAACGTGGCTTGTTGAGCATTATCCTAAATACCAGCCTGAAAGGAAATCTTGACTGAATTTTCCTGTTTGCTTGGCTGATCCAGCAAGGATTAAGCATCTGAGAAAAGGTGATTCACTCAACCACAGAGTATTTTTATCTGCCAAAATGCAGAATTATTGTACTTTATGACTGCACCCCACCCAGACTATCCACAACACTAAATAGAACAACGGGCTAACGGGGTTTTTGACACCCAACCCATATTTCAGGGTTGTTTTTCTTTTTTGCTTCTTGTAGCATAATATTTCTGCCACAAATACGTTTTTTTTAAACTCTCTAGAATAGTTTTTGGGATCTTAAGAATGCTGCTTAATAAATAAATCTTAGCACTAAAAGCAAAGAGCACCAATGCTTTCTTGTTCTTGGCAGTTAATTGTCTCCAAGGATCTAAAAATGATGCTTTGGACAAAATGACAGTCATCTCAGAATAGTGTTTGCAGCACTGTTTCTTATTCATTTGAATAATCAAGTATTCAATAGAATAAGTTCTACTATGTTTTACTGAGTTTCTCAGCTGTTGGACTCCAGAAGATTCTTAGAGAACAGCCTGACATGAATAAACTGCAAGTTAACTCTAATTATCATCATCTATCTCCCCACAGCTACTTGTTTCTAGGTTATCATTCTGAAGAAATGTCAACAGTCTACAGTTAAATTAGAGAGTTTTGTAACTCAGGAAGATGATTGGGGTCGCGTCTTTGGACAACGCCAGCTCCTTCGGCTAACAAACGGAGATGAGCACTGGCCCCTAGAGTCGGACACAACTGTGCAAGGGAAACCTTTACCTTTAACCTTTATTCCATTAAGGCATAATTCTGTTAAACAAGTTTTGTTGAATGAACTATAGCTGGCTGAGTTCATGCAATTTTGTAAGTAATACTTCCCTGGCTTGATACATGCATTGAATCACCATGAAGCAAAGTACATTGTGGCTTAATGTAATATGCAGATCTGGTCAATCTACTGATAAGCAGCCACATAAATATGGCAAATACATAAAAATGTTAACAATCCAAAATGGAAAACAGAAGCTTTGCACCAGCAGTTAACATATGGAAATGGCATTGAATGGAGAATAATCACAAGATTTTGCTGGTCAGAAGCCTATGATGATACAGCCTATTTTCCCAGCATGCAACTTTCTAAAGTAGACAGAGAAGCCATCATACTAGCTAACTTAGGAATACAGTCAAGACTATTCCAGGGTATATGCATCCTCCCATGCCACATATTCTCAAACTCCCCTTCTGTACAAAAAGTCACTTTAATCACAACTGCTAAAACTGATGACACAATTGCTCACTATTTTGAGATAGAGATGAAAATTCCAATACAACCCTAAAATAAGCAAATCGCAATTAAAAAGCAAAGGACCCATTTTCAAATCCAGTTTTGTTCATATGAGATGGGCCTACCAAATTTGTGGTTCCCAACTTCCCCAGGTTAAGTAGCCACCAAAAGATTGTTCACCACTCTAGAAAGGTAAACCAAACAAACCATCTATGGCTTAGCATGACGCCATTTCAAGAACCACATATGTAGAGGAAGTAGGAAGCTTGATGGGGATATAGCCTTTCTATTCTTTGGAAATTTGTCACCATTTCCTTCTGCAATGAGAAACATCTTGGTTAGCCATGTTACATGGAAAGATTAAATAAGAGTATCACTCAGAGGCATCTGACCATCCCTGATACACCCAAGGAAAGGGAAAAAAATGTCACGTTATCCTTGAGGTTAGAGAACAATCCCCAAGCAAGCCCTGCAACGTTGATCACTTGAAGGTCACCAGAGTCTTGGCATCAGTGAAGGCATTAGCCATCACAAGATTAGCCAGCCATGACCAGAATGGTTTCTATGAGATGTTTACTATCATCAGAAATTAGCGTGTATAGGACTACGATGAGGGTGTTTATACAACATGATTTCTGCATCAAGCCTGCTAGCACAGAACAAGACTGGGATCCGTTAGCAGCAAACTAGTCTCCAATGAGTCACAAAGACCTATGCTATACAACTACCTTTTCTCTTCCTTAGGGCACTCCACGACAGCACTCAATAACATTCCTACCCATGTTATTCACATCTCAAAATTTTGCAATTCTGAGCTTGGGATGACTGCCACAAGGTGGTTAGCTTCTTGCCTGTTACTGTGAAGGAATTAGCAGGCAAAGCATCCTATATCTCACTGAAGAAAGTACTTGGGCACTTTGAAGCACTAAGAGTTGCCCAACACAAGTTTAATCAGAAAGAGCTTGCAACAGTATATACCAGAGCTTTCCAAACTGTCTGGTGTGTCGCCACACAACCCGGAAGCGCTGATCATCATCAGCGCTTCCGGGTTTTCCCACGGCAACACACCAACGGCTGCGCGCAAAAACTGAAAGCGGCAGCAGCGCTTCCGGGTTTTTGCGCGCTGCCGCAATGGCGGCACTTCCGGGTTTTCCCGCGGCGACACACCAACGGCGGTTGGTGTGTCGCCGCGGGAAAACTTTGGAAAGCCCTGGTATATACAATCAACACTATTCCATCGTGCCCATTTTACCATATGCTTACAACGATCTCCTTGGGTACACTCCACCTTCTGTTGCAGTAAAAAACTAAATGCTATTTAGTATTTAGCTATTCTGCGTTGGGGATTTTTTGAGGGTGGAGGAACAGAAGCACCACCAGAGCTGAGCAGGAAAGCGACAGATGTTCTTCTAGTCTTTAGAAGTGGCATCAATATGAACAGCATGTCCCCTTGGGGCATGGCCAATAGTTTCAGTTCAATGGTGCAAGCTGCTACCACCTTATTATGATGATCCACAAACTTGATGTTTTACGGCTTGCAAGTTATTTCTGATAACTATTAAGTCACATGAAAAAGGCAGCAAAAGCACTGAAGTCACATGACATATGTAGACCTCAAACTTAAAACTTGTTCTTTCTGTCCCCTCATTTTTCAACTGCTACAAGAAAATTAATTAAGCTGGTTGGAACAGCATTGGCAAACACAAAAGGCAGCATGGCTTCAATGGGGGCAGCTCAGGTTCTCATTTCCATGTAGTCACGATGAAGATTGGGATGTCTTGGGCTAGCTACTCTGAAGACTAACTTATCCTAACACCCCTATGAATTTCACAGAGGAAAGAGAAATAAAAAATAAATGGATATTATAGGACAGGGTTTCTCAACCAGGATTCTGAGTAACCCTAGGGTTCTGTGAGAGGTCACTAGGGGCTCCCTGGGAGATCACAATTTATTTAAATAATTATTGCAAATTCAGGCAACTTCACATGAAAGAGGTAAGTTTCATCCTTTATTTTTAGTTTAAGAACACCGTTAATGCATATAGGCAGGCCTACCCATGAAGCGAATACAATAATTTTGTAACTTGTGGTCTATATTTGAGCCTGAATGTGCAGGGGTTCCCTGAGGCCTGAAAAATATTTCAAGGGTTCCTCCAGGGTCAAAAGGTTGAGAAAGGCTGTTCTAGGATGATTCAGATGCATGTTAAGCTTTGTAGGGAAGGAGATTCTCCTGAGAAGTTATCTTAAAATGAAATTTTATCTAAAATATAACCTAAAAAGGAAAGGAATTACACAGATGACATGTTAGGTACAATTTGTACAGTACCTTCAGAATGAAAAAGCCAAATTTTTCAATTAAGTCTCAGGGCAAGTATATTTCAGAACAAGATAAGCATTTTTAAAACTTGGCTCTATGTTCCAAGACTGCCATGTCTGTAAATACAGGCTTATTAATTTTAAGGGAGCAGTTTGAATTTTGTACTAACAATACTGACTAGACTGGCACAATCATAATGTGGTTTGAGCTTAGCATGGTATATTAACCCAGCCAATTCTGGTTTATTTAATAAAGCCAAGGTTAAACTGGCTTAGCAGGGTAGGTGAAGCCAGCCACTGGGAGGTTTCTTTATCTGAAGCAATAGTTTAAAACAGTATCTACCAATCGAGTGTTGGGTCATGTTAACCCAACACATCTGGAGGATGACAGAAGGGGGGAAGGCTTATTTTAATTAGGTTTCAAGAAAATTTAAAAGTTACATGCCAACAGCTGCAGCATTCCCACCCCCCTAAAAAGATAAGGGTCAAAGATGTGGCTCAGTGTCCCAATTCTGGATACGAGTATCAGTTCTGTACAGAGAAGTGAGCATTAAGGATAGAGTCAAGTGAGGCTGCAACAGAAAGGCCACCAGTTTCATTGTACCAGCCACTTAGGACTCTTATCATGCACCCACAAAGTCAAGACTGAAGGATTATAGTCACACCTTTCCTCCAACATCTGCAAGCTCCAGTTACAGACCATTCTGGCAGAGTGGGATAGATCTCACAAGCCTGGCCCACTTAGTGCTGTGTCAGTTCTGAAAAGCCAGCCTTCAGCAGAGAAGCTCACAATGAGCGACTACTCCCTGCAGCTCCTCCTCCTCAATTTCTCAGCCCCACTGAAATCTCTCTGTCTTCCCAAGATTACTGAAAGCCAGGGAAGTTGCATGGGCCAGCAACGCCAAAGCAAACTAGGGTCAGGGTGCATCCTAAGCTTAGCTGAATTAATGCATGTGGGGAGGCAGCAGAGGCTTTTAAAGCTCACTCTTCTCTCCCCCCCCCCCCCGCAGTCACATGGCTGGCCAGGGTTCCTTCATCAGCTGGTGTTATGACGTCACCCCATTTCCCCCTTTGCATCGCCTTTCCCAAGAAGCAGCCTGCCTACCTCCTTTTCTTCTACCTCCCCCCTCCCGGCAAATCCCCGGATGAGCCAACTGGAAAGAGCAAAGGACCCCCCCCACCCCAGAAGGCAGGAAGGTTGGTGTATCAGCAGCAGCAGGCAGTGTCTGTCTGGCTCCAGCGAGACTGGAGTTCCACCCTTCACTTGGGTAGGAACATCTCCGCAGCCACTTGAGCGAGGAGAGGAGAGGCCAGCCTTTTAAGCCCTGGAACAGGGCGGGCTGGGGCGAAGGACGGGCCCCTGCCTCTTTTTACACTGGAGCAAACCAGGCAGATGACATACGGAGGCTGCCGGCACAGTGGCTTTGGGGGAAACGCTTTTTAAGGAGATCCACGTTAAGGGTGCCCGCAAGCATCACTCGCCAAGCCCAAAGCACCGAATCCCTCCGGGATCTGCCTGCCCTTTCCCCTCCCCAGGTTCCTGCAGGGGCTCCAGAGCCAGGGTGGGGTAGGAGATGAATCTGCTAGATCCGTCTCCCAGCAGGGTGGGGCTTAAAGGCAGCAGGGCACAGAAGACGACATCGCCAGCCTTGCCACCGCTGCCCTTCCCAATGCACCAACACGACCAGGAGGGTGGCATTCCTGGAAATGGCACAATCAGACTTTTTTTTGGAGGGGGGAGGAAGAGGGAGCCTAAAAAAGGACAACAGGAGCCTTCCCCACCCTGGCATCCTTCGGTTAGGTCGGACTCCAGACCCCATCTTTCCCAGCCCTGGCAGGCAGCCTCCGACCGCCTTGCCACCGAGGAGGAGAAAGGGGTTTCGCCCAGCCACCACCTCCTGCCCCCTCCCCGTTTAAAAAAACCGCCCAGGGGAAGCGATACCCCTGGAAGGCGCGTCCACACGACACCCGGGCGCCGTGCCCTTCATTTGAGACCCCCCCGTCAAAACCGCTGGAAGCGTACCCCCCCGGAGCCCGGAGGGTCGTGCGAGCGCAGCCCCGGGCTGGAGAAAGGCGGAGGGCGCCGGCCCCACGGCCGCAGCGCCCCCCAAGCAGCGGCGGCGGCGACCCGTCCTCCCTCCCGCGGTGCTCCCGGGGCCTCACCGCTGAAGACCATGGCGGCCGAGGCGCCCATGACGGCGAAGAAGGAGGAGTACTCGGGGCCGGGCGGAGGAGGGGACATGGCGGAGCCGGCTGAGGGGCGAGGCGGAGGACGGCTGCGGCGCCGCGAGGAGGTCGGGCAGCGGGAGGCTTCTGCTTCTCCTCCGCCCACGCTGCGCCGCCCGGGAACAAGGCAAGATGGCGGGGCGGTGTCAACGGCCTGGGCGACGGTATCGACAAGACGACGGTCCTCCACGGACGGTCCTCTTCTGCGCCCGCCGCTGGCTCTAAATACCCAGCCGCCGCAGAACAAAATGGCGGCGGCGCCCTGCGTCACGTGGCTCACGACGGGCTCGGGCTCCGCCTCCGCCTCCTCCTCCTCCTGCTGCTTTCCCTTCCGCCTCTCGGGTTTTTTTTTATACGGGATGTGCCAAATTAGGCGGGGGGGGAGCACGTCGATGGGAAAGGGGGGAAGCCGCTGTGCAAGCGCTGGTGGTGATTTTTCTTCCCCAGACCATATTGGCGGAGAATTAATTTGATTTGGGCTGTCGTCCGAGTGCTGAAATGGCGCGCGGAATGTCGGATGACGCTACTTCGCTTTCTCGGCTCCCCTTCGCTACGCGTGAGACGCGTGTGGTTCCGCCCCGTCAAGGCTCATCGGATCTCTCCGTGAGCGTTCGGGGATTTTTTTTTTTCAGAGGAGCGTGATTCAGCGCTGATTAACATAAGGGGCGGGGCCGGCGAGACAAGGCCAGCCCCCTTTTCCTGCTCCTCTTTTCCTTTCTAGTTTTTTTTTATTTTTGCAAAGCTGCCTGGCTAATCCGGGTAGCGTTTATATCAATCAGGTTTTAATCGACAATAAGGCAAGATAAATATTTATGATTCATTTTCTGTTGGAGCAACAAGAGGAGGGAGACTCTGCAAGCAACTTCCTTGCATCCTGTTGCCCTCCAGATGTGTTTGGACTGCAGCTCCCAGAACCCCCAGCCAGAACATCTGGGTTACGAAAAGACTGACTTAAAAAGTTAAAACCCATTTACTATATCAGAGGCACAGGGTGGCTTTGCTTCATTGCATTTTCAAATTAACCATGCAACAAAATATGGGGCTCAAAAATACTGCCAGAACTGGTTGCAATTCTACAGAAAACATGGCATCTCAGTCTTTAAATAAATATATCATGTCAAAGAAGGGCCTTACTTCCTTCTGAATGGATGTACACGGAGAAAAGGTCAAGTCCTCTTCAGATTTGACTCCTGGATTGGCCTTGATCTGAAGGAGGTGTTGGAGTATGGCTTCTAATCCATTTTTGAAGTCAAAGATGGAAACTTGGAAGAGGTGACAACCTTGCCTGTCCCCTTCGATTTCACTACTTTTATTTGTCATATAGGTAGTCCTCACTTAACGACCACAATTGGGACTGGAATTTCAGTTGCTAAGCAAAGCGGTCATTAAGCGAATCTGACTGGATTTTACGACCTTTTTTGTGGTGGCCATGAAGCGAATCACTGCGGGCATTTAGCAAACCACGTGGTCATTAAGTGAATCATGCGGTTCCCCATTGATTTTGCTTGCCAGAAGCTGGCCGGGAAGGTCAAAAATGGCGATCACCTGACCACAAGATGCTGCAATGGTCATAAATGCGAACTGGTTGCCAAGCACCCAAATTGTGATCACGTGACTGCGGGGACACCGCAACGGTTGTAAGTGTGAGGACCAGCCATAAGTAGTTTTTTTCAGCACCGTCATAAGTCTGAAACTTCACTAAATGAATGGTTGTTAAGCGAGGACTATCTGTAGTTCATCCTTTTCATGAGACAACATGTGGAGAACAAAGGATACCCTGGTTAGAATGAGGTATACAAACTTTGAATTTTAGTTCCCCTGGAGCAGGAAAAAAAAATCAGACATCAATCTTGCCTGGTTTCATCTGCTGCAAATGTACTCTTCTTTTCTCCTCTTAATCTAAGATTATTACAAGGCACCTCACTAAATTTGAAAAATTAAAATTTCAGTCAATACATTAACAAAAGTGTTAACATCTAAACTTCTTGCTATTTTATTGCAGTGTTAAATCTTGCCATTAGACAGATTAAAATCATTTGGGGAAAATGACCTACAAACTATCATTTGGGAAGAGGATTGGAATAAGATTTGAGTTTCCAAGTCTATATGCTCATCCTTACTTAAATTAGAGAAAATTATATCAAAAGTACTCATGGATGGTACATGAGTCTGGTAAAACTGATATATGTATCTAAAAATAAATCTATGCTCTACTGGAATAACTTCATCAAGAAAGGGGCATATTTTCATCTGTGATGGATATGCTCGAGAATTAAACTTGTGGGGTTTAGTATCAACAGAAATTAGTAAAATCATCCATCAGGAAACCAAACTAGATCCACAGTTAGCTTTGTTGCAAATATGTTTACTGAAAGTCATAAGAAAATAAAATCTGCATAGATGGTGATAAATGGCAATTTATATGGTGATAGTAACAAGAATGATAATTTTAAAAAATAGGAACTTAAGACAAATGGTATAAGCAGCTTTGGTACAGTGTGATGGTAGAAAAATTAATCCATTTGTTATACTTTCAGACAGGACAACCCCATCCATTTTCCAAGATTTGATATTCTTCATCAATCAAAAAAAAAAAAAGAAATTATGGTAAAGAATGGCCTACTTGTTAGATATGGAAAGTTTTGCTCTATTTATAAAAAGCTCTAGAGTTAGTTCTTAGAGTCTAAATTTGAAATACAGTATTTATAATGATAAGATCTTGGCACTGATGAAGTCATATTGTATGAACATTTCTGTACGCCATGAAGGCATTTTATATAATACTGTTTTACTTAATGATTGTAATAGTAATAAAAAGCCCTAAAAACATACCAGAACTTGAGGGTCATTCAATGAATGTTAATGGTGGGGGATTCAGATAAACGGAAGGTCTCTTTCACATTACTACTGTCCAAAGTTGTGAAAGATATGAACAATATCATATGGTTATTTATTATTATTAGGTTATCATATAACCATATCATATGGCTATTAATGTCTATCAGTCTCCATGGATCCTCCAGGAACGAACAAAACAGGTCTCTCTATATCAATTGCTGGGGAAGTGAGAAATTGTGCTTGTGTTCTACTTTTCATTGGCTTTTGATTAGCCACTGTGAAAACAGAAAGATGCACCAGATGGACCAGCTTTTCTCAACCTTGGCTCCTCTCAGATACGTGGCCGTCCATATCCAGAATTCTCAGCAATGGCTTTGCTGGCTGGGGAATTATGAGATTTGACATTCACTTATCTGCAGGGCACCCAGGGCAAGGCTGAAGGTAGATCTTTCACTGATCCAGGTAGACTGTTCCTATGTTCTACGAGGGTTGCATTTTAAGTCCTTGGATTCAATTCTTCGTAGGGTGGTGTCCATAAGGTATAAAGTCTGGAGTTTACAGCATGCTTATTGACTGAACAGGAGTATGGTGATAGCCTCGATGAAAATATGTGGCAACCATTAGTAAAACAGGAGCTTAGTCTGGGAAAACAGGAAGAGGTGAGGAAGAAACTCAAGATTGGCCCACCTTGACTATCTTGGGTATAAGAGGGAGGGAAGGGAAAAAACACTGTTGGGCTTTCAAGATTCTGTTGTTTATTAACAATAAAGTAGAGTTCCAGTGGTTTATGTGGTGTTTGTTTCCTGACCTGGCTTACCTCAAAGGCTGACATAGATTGGCATGACCTCTAACTATATTACTTGTACTTGGTGTTTATTCTCTACTTTCATCTTGTTGAGATCTGAGGAGTGAGCCTTTTGCGTATCCCTCGTCTTCCTGCTTCATTAATACTGCACCTTTTTTCTTACCTTGGATCTCTGTTGCTAGCCCGGACTGAAATTATACCTAAACTGTTTTATTGCCCTTTCTGCAGGGAAAGCTATAACACAGGACTGCCATGAATTTGCAAACACATGTTAAATACAACCTTGATTGTGACCTTTGTATCTTTTATTATTATAATTCCCAGAGGAACCTCAGTAGCTGCCAGTACATGTAGACTAATAAGGAATGACAATATAGGAAGATGGTTAGATAGCAATCAGACCACTCACCCAACTGACCAAAAAATAATCAAGAGATAATTTTTTTCTAGGTAGTTTTTTTTTAATGACTTGGGAAGGGGAGATATGTGTTCAATAAATCCTGATGACTGGTGACTACTAGGTTTTACAGCAAAAAAACCATTAACAGAGTGTACATGCCCATGTGGTGACAAGGGGATTCAATCCATTTCTCACGTATTATTATGCTATAAATTCTACAGGGATATGAGGTCTGCTTACATTCTCCTCCAAATATGCAAATTCCCAGGAAGGCCAGACAATCTATTTGTGAATCACCTTCTAGAAGATTCAAAACCCTTCATCACTTGTGCAGTAGCCAAATTCTGTGTGGCCGCGATGTCAACAAGGCATAACCAGTCACAGGAATAACCCCTTCTGTTTTATTCATCACTTCAGGTTTATTACAGGTAGTCCTCACTTAACAACCATTTGTTTAGTGATGGTTTGGACTTATGACAGTGCTGAAAAAACTGACTTACGACCTGTTCTCACACTTGTGACCATTGCAGCGTCCCCGCAGTCATGTGATCATGAGTTGGGCGCTTGGCAACCGGTTAGCATTTATGACCATTGCAGCGTCCCATGGTCACATGATTGCCATTTTTGACCTTCCCGGCCGGCTTCTCGCAAGCAAAATCAATGGGGAACCACATGATTCGCTTAAAAACCACATGGTTCTCTTAACACCCATGGTGATTCACTTAATGACCACCCGCAAAAAAGATTGTAAAATTGGGTCGGATTCACTTAATGACCGCTTCGCTTAGCAACCAAAATTCCAGGCCCAACTGTGGTTGTTAAGCGAGGACTACCTGTATATGCTAGCTATCTTGTTTTAGGTGATACGCATTTTTACTTCCTCAATTATAATATTTTAGATTTATACTTGTACATTTAATTAACATACCATTATAGTAGCGTATGTTAGACTTTTATTATAGAGACTCCTTGTTAGGTTAGTACTTTATCTCACCCATTTGATTTTACTTCTGTGCTGTATATTTTTAAGTTCTGCTGGTCATTGACCAAATAAATGTAACTATAAACTGTAAACTGCGGTTTCTCAACCAGGGTCCCGTGGCACCCTAGGGTTCCGCGAGAGGTCACTAGGGGTTCCCTGGGAGATCACGGTTTATTAAAACAATTATTTCAAATTCGGGCAACTTCACATGGAAGAGGTAAGTTTCATCCTTTATTTTCAGTTTAAGAACACTGTTAGTGCATATATACAGGCCTACCCATGAAACGAATAGAATCATTTTGTAACTTCTGGCCCATATTTGAGCCTGAATGTGCAGGGGTTCCCCGAGGCCTGAAAAATATTTCAAGGGTTCCTCCAGGGTCAAAAGGTTGAGAAAGGCTGCTGTAAACTATTTCTTACTGCAATGACATTTGTGTCCCAGCCCAACTGCTTGGGGGATGGTGGTGAAGTTTTTTAGTCAAAGTCTGTGCAAAGGAAGATGCCGCTAGCTAGTCAGAAGCAGCCTGGAGCAAGTTTGAGGGAGCTTGATGTGGTTTCAAAGCAAGGGACTGCTGCTGCCCTATTAAACCTGGGCATGTGTAAATAAAAACAGAGGTTTACAAAAGAACACCAAGTACGTCTTCTGTTTCTTCCTGGTACAGAAAATGGGTATCCCAAAGGGAGCACCTGGAATTTTCTCCCGAGAAATCACAAAGTAGAAAGCACTAAAGTAGGTGGCTGTGGGTTGTCCCCTAACAGAGACAGTGGCGTGACATATTTCACAGTCATCCACAACGTTCAGGCTCTGATATTCGGTTCGATCATGTGGGAAGGCTGCAGCGTGATGCCCAGAGTTGTCAAGCTGCAAGAATGAAAATTTGGCAAACTGGGGGATGCTGTCCTGTGCTATTATGCCAAGCCCTTGGTTCTGGAGATGCTCAGCTAAGAGAGGGCAGTCCAAGATTACAAGGTTACAAGGTTAATAGAACCTGGCAAGGCCTAAACCTTTAATTCTAGACTTCTGACCAGGTTCTGCCTTTCCTTGAAAGTGAAATTGGCCCTGCAGGAGGATTGGGTTGGGTCCCCCTCAGTTCTTGAGCACCACCCCTGAGAAGCTGTAATGGTATCTGGGAATGACCTTGGGAGACAGGAGGAAGAGCCGCAGACTAGGCAATGGTCAGATAAGAGGCAGCTCAGCCCACGGGAGGAATGGGGACGTGGTAAACATCTCAGAAGGGACCCTCTCTAGTTTCTTGAGCTGTAAAGGCGAGGGGGGAGAGATGTACTTTCAGACTTGCAAGATTCTCTTAATGCAACCTTACAATAAAGTTAGAGCTAGTACTTCTGGGTGTGCTTCTTGTCTGGATTACCTCACAAGGCTGACAGAAGCAATAGCAAGAGGGAAACCATTTTTGAAGACGTAAGGATGTTTTTGTCCAAAGTGTTCCAGCTTTTACTCAGGTCTTCCTTATCTCTTTATCTTGCTGCCTTAGCTGATACTTTGAGCTAACGGCTTGCTTAATTGTGGTTCAGTATGTTGGACATACTAGCAATTCGAAAGCATGCAAATGCAAGTAGATGAATAGGTACCACTTCGGTGGGTAGGTAACAGTGTTCCGCGTGCGTCATGCCGGCCACATGACGGCGGAAGCGTCTTCGGACAACGCTGGCTCTTCGGCTAACAAATGGAGATGAGCACCGGCCCCTAGAGTCGGACACGACTGCACCAATGTGCGGGGGGAACCTTTACCTTTATGTTGGACAAACCCTGCCAAATATGGCTTATTCAATAAACCACGGTTACACAAATTGTAGCCTGGCAGTGAATGTCATCTTATTGAGTTCTTCCAAATGGAAGTCAATGTGTCTGTTATAAACAGATTAAAAATAAGAACACCCTTGTAGTTTATGGCATGCATTGGTGAAGATTTGAATTGTGTTTCTCTTACCAGCTGTTGGCAGAGAACAGGGTCATGTCTTTGAATGACCTCTGTGGAGAAACATCCATTTAAGACAGCTGTATTTAAGAAACCTTCCAAGTTTGTTTTAGCCCAGGACAGTTTACAGTACAATATCATTCAACATCGAAGCATAACACCAGCAACACGACATAAAACTCAAAGACAATAAAACAAAGTGGAAAATTTCTAACGAAACCTGGGATTGAAAAGAGAATAACGTTTCAATGCATTAAAAATTGCAACCTGGTTAAGCTGCTGCCCCAAGGTTACCCAGAGTAACCAACATCACTCAAGGGGCAAGCCAGGTTTTGGCCACCACACCATTTTCATGTACTGTGTTAATTTTATTGCCTTGAGTGAAAGGTAATGCTGTATCTGATCACATCAAATATCCAACTGTATTTCGATGGGCTCCTCCTCCAAATATGGGGTTTGGGGCAACTGCCTCCTTACCTCATCCCCCCCCAGCATCTGCCCCATGAAGTAGCCCTCTCTCCCTACCTAATGATAATCTAACTCTAATCAGGTGTCAGCACTCCCTACATGTGATAATATAGTATATCAAAGATCACACAAAACCTTTATTCCTTTGTGGTGGATTACTAGTTTCTCAACCTTGGCAACTTGAAGATGTGTGGACTTCAACTCCCAGGATTCCCCAGCCAGCAGGCTGGCTGGGGAATTCTGGGCGTTGAAGTCCACACATCTTCAAGCTGCCAAGGTTGAGAAAAACTGAGACTGAATAGGTGAGTTATATTTAAAAAAATAAAAGACTGCCACTGAATGGGTAGACCAGCATGAGGGTTGCAAAAATCCAGATGGTCCCTAGATGACAGTAACGAATTGGAATTTTTTCTCTCCTTGTTAATATCTGCTGGTTCCCCAGATTTTGGTTCCCCCGATGTGGTAGTGCTACCAAATGATGGTTTCAGAATTGTGCCATTTCGGTCTATATCAGTGTTTCTCAACCTCAGCAACTTTAAGAGGTGTGGACTTCAACTCCTAGCGTGCTGGCTGCGGAATTCTGGGAACTGAAGGCCACACCTCTTAAAGTTGGTAAGGTTGAGAAACATTGGTCTACATGTAATGGAGAGAATCCAGGTCATGGTATAAATCATTTTCCTGCCCCTGTGTCCTCTGGATGCATGGGATTGTCTTTCCCAACCAGTTCCAACAGAAGTATGCATTTGTTTGCTGCTATCGGTTGCAAATCACCTTGGAATGAATCCTACTGAAGTCAATGGGATTTACATACTTCTAGTAAGAGACGTGGCACATGGCAATATTAAATTATGTATGAGTTATTTATGAGTTATTTATAAAAAATAATTTATGAGTTATTTATAAAAATAATAAAGGCGGGATAAAAGTTAAATAAATAAACAAATAAATCTTATATTTAGCGTGTGTAAAAGGGAGAGGAAAAGGGGCGCGATGGCTCAGTAGTTAAGACCCAGGCTTGTCGATCGGAAGGTCGGCGGTTCGAGACCCGAGCGCCGTGTGACGGAGTGAGCTCCCGCACTCGCCCCAGCTCTTGCCAACCTAGCAATTGGAAAGCATGCAAATGCAAGTAGATGAATAGGTACCACTTCAGTGGGAAGGTAACAGCGTTCTGCGCGTGTCATGCGGCCACATGGCCGTGGAAGCGTCTTCGGACAACGCTGGCTCTTTGGCTATCAAACGGAGATGAGCACCGGCCCCTAGAGTCGGACACGACTGCACAAATGTGCAGGGGGAACCTTTACCTTTACCTTTAAAAGGGAGAGGGGCAATGCTTCAGAAGCATTGTTTTGCAAGCCCCTTGCCTTGGGATTGCACTTTAAAACCGCATTAAACCATCTAAAAGAGGGTTTCCCTTCCTGCCCACGTTTGGCACAGTCTCTCTCTCATGCAGCGCATCTGAATGATCCACCGATTACAGTACGGTAATATCCCATCCACTAAATATTAAAAGCGGCTTGCCTGCTGCCAGTGATGGATTAAGAGTAGATGGGAGCTCTCAGCAGCCATTGAGAAATCTGTGGCTTCTGTTCGATGCAAAGTGGAAAGGAGCGATAAATAAGCTGAGCCAAATAAAGCAGGGGAGGCTTCAATTCTGGTTTTCTAGTCAAGCCAATCCACAGAACTGGCCCTTGAACAATGAGAGGCTAAGAACCGAATCTGAACAGCAAGATAGTCAGCTACGGAAGGGCAGATTAATGCGATGCAAACGGCAACGCAAAGCTGTAGTTCGTAATATGGGAAGCAACGTCTTAAATCACACTTCTTTCTAGCCAAGGAAACCATGATTTGGGAGGGGGAGAAGCAGAGGCTGTGAAATCTCAGAGTTGTCCCCAGTCACTCTCTGCTTTCTGAGCAGACCGAGTGGAGGGCATTTAAAGGTTATGGGGCGGGGGGGGGGGGGGCTTTCCTGCAGCAAAAGAAGCAAGGGATGTGTGGAGACAGGATTTTCTGCCAACTCTCTTGTAGAGATTTGGATTTTTTTTTAACAGCTGAGCCCTGGAATTCTGGAAGACAAAACCTAGTTCTCATAGTACAGAGATCAGCTGCTTTTTTTGCTCCAGTTGGAATAAGATTGGTATTTCAGTAAAAGCTTGACATACTTAGAAGGGCAGAAGTTAGATAAAATGCTAGATATGTTACTGACACATTTCTGTTTTTTTGTTTTTCACTGTTTGCAATTGTTTTACACGTATAACACTACTGAATGTTGGTTGTTTTAATGTATGGCAATATTCATTTGTTTGAAGTAGGCCACCCAGAGTTGTTCAGATCAGGCTGGTCTATAAGTTCTGTCAAATAAACACATGAATTAAATTAAAGAGGAGAGCCAAGAATAATTGGCTAAAAAATCAGTGGAAATAGGTTGTTCTGGAACTTGGGGAACCTTTATGTCTATGAAGGTTCTCAGTCATCCAGGTGGAATTGTCTGTACCTTGAATCATGTCAACTGGATTTCTATTTTCTCAGTGGAGACGTTTCGCTCCTTATCCAAGGAGCTTCTTCAGTCTGAGCAAAGTTGGTAAGGGAATCCTAAATATGTTTCTAGGTAGCTGTGTGACGGGGAACCTTTGTGATCCAGTTCAGTTAGAGCTTAACCCAACCAGACGTCCTCCATATCTTTTTATTTTATTTTATTTTATTTTATTTTATTTTATTTTATTTTATTTTATTTTATTTTATTTTATTTATATTTTATTTTATTATTTTATTATTATTTATTGTTATACTGTAATTTTATATGTATAGATTTTAACTGTTGATATGCTGTAAACTGTCCAGAGTCCCCTATTTGGGGAGATGGGCGGGGATAAATTTAAATAATAAATAAATAAATAAATATCTGTTGGACTGCAAACCCTATAATGCTGGTTGAGAATTATGGGTATCCACTATAGTTGATAGGCCATTATGGAAAGTGGTATATTTTATACACACACACACACACACACACACACACACACTCTTCTTGCCACTTTTCATGTAGTATACCCATTTCTCCAAGTGAACTTTCAAAGATGTGAACTTTGCCAGCCTAAATCATAATGATGGGATCTTGGCTTATACTTTCTCATATCCTAGTAGGTAGAATCCAAATACTATGATTTTTTTCAATGTCAAAAGAGCTTAATGTGGTATATGTCCTTTGATATTCAAATGCTTATGTCTCCTTAGTCGTGGTGGTGGTGGTGGTGGTGGTGGTGGTGGGAGAAGAGCTTAGGAATCTCCAAGGTAGACATCTGCAGGCAAATATACCCTGATCAACTTGGCTGCCTATCTCTTTAAAACGAACAAACAGATGAATGGATTAGAGCAACATTTCCTGTTTTGGTGCCCTTCAAATGTATGGGGAAAGCCAGTGCAGTGTTTCTACAGCTGGCTTTCAAAACCTGAGATATAGATGTTAGAGCAACCTGAGACAGGGACACATTTGATGCAATACTAAAACATCTGGAATTGCCATATGTTTCTGTACGGTTTAAAAGATTTAATAATATGCTAAAAGATTGAGCTAGCTCTGTATTAATATTATATGGATCCCCCGTTTCTTCAGTTTCAATTCACTTTAATCACGAGGGTTTATTAATTTTTTTAACTGTATATTCACTGTTGTGTTGTTGTTATTAATATTCTCGGTTTATTAAAGGTGGGTTGTTATATTTCATAACCGCTGCCAGATTGCATATTGTTGTTTTTGTTAGAACATAGTGAATAACAGAGGGGTTAATTCAATCCTCTTGCTGGAGCCCCAGCACAATTCTCTTGCTCCTGTTTATGCATTGAGGGGAGAGGAATGATATGAAGTGGTTGGAAGCTTACGTGTGCAGTGCCACACTTTCTTCTTTGCATTTCGCATTTGTCAGCTCTGACTTCCCAGCAGCAAACAGACTATACAGCTCATCTTTTTGGCTGCTTCCTCATTCTGCTACCCAAAAATCTAGTTTTCTGAAATCATATGATAGCTCCTTGGACAAGCTCAAAGGGAAGGGGTCCTTCTGCCACTCTTCTTTATGAATCCCTTCCTGGGCTATAATTCAAACTGTGAAGTTTCTGCAAATCTTATTCCCCCCCCCTTTTTTTTTTAATCTGTTCCATCGTGTCCAATTCTTGGAGACTGCTTGGACAGGTCCTTGCAGTTTTCTTGGCAAGGTTTTTCAGAAGTGGTTTGCCATTGCCTGCTTCTTAGGGCTGAGAGAAAGTGACTGGCCCAAGGTCACCTAGCTGGCTTCGTGCCTAAGGTAGGACTAGAACTCATGGCCTCCTGGTTTCTAGCCTGATGCCTTAACCCAGCCTTTCCCAACCTTTTGACCCTGGAGGAACCCTTGAAATATTTTTCAGGCCTCGGGGAACCCCTGCGCATTCAGGCTCAAAGATAGGCCAGAAGTTACAAAATTATTCTATTCATTTCATGTGTAGGCCTGCATATATGCATAAACAGTGTTCTTAACCTAAAAATAAAGAATCTTACCTCTTTAATGTGAAGTTTCCCAAATTTGAAATAATTTTTAAATAAATCGTGATCTCCCAGGGAACCCCTAGTGACCTCTCACGGAACCCTAGAGTGCCACGGAACCCTGGTGTAGAAACCCTGGCTTAACCACTACACCAAACTGTCTCTAAAAATAAATTCTTTCCCCTTACTTAGCCCTAATTTAAGTGGAAGCTTCCTTTTCAAGATGGAGAAGGGGAAGAAGGAACCTGAGTTCAGCCACTCTGTAATGCATTTGTTCTGACTCCCCCAGCTCTGAAGATCCCACACCTCCAATTGTGCACCAGCTTGTCTGTTAGATGCATGAATAGCACAACTGGGGGCTGAATGGGCCTTTGATTGGGGCTTGAATATTTCACAAAACCCTTTCCCTCTCCATAATCAAATAAGTGCCAGCTTTCTTGCTAAAAACTGGGGAGGTCTGTGCATCAATCGATAGCCACAGCAGCGTTTAATTGAGCAAAATCTCAGAGCTGCTGTCCTGTCCCACCCAAACAGCACTTTTACAGTATTCTTAGCCTTCTTGGCAATTCATCTGCGTGGATAATTTGGAGGAGACTGGTGCGGCTGCTAGCGTTTGAGTAATCAGCAGTGATTTTCCTGGGTAACTTCAGAATAGTTGGCTTGGCGGATTTCTTAAAAAATCATTTCCTTTCAATTCTGGTTACAGCTAGTCATTCGGGAAACATATTTTCATATCCTTCTTCTTGTTGTCTGCAACGCAGCGGCTTGTTCGTTTCGCCTGGCACAAAAAGCCAATAATCACACAGAGCGCGAGGATCACTACATTTTATTGCAGAGCTCTACAAGAAAAGTGGACTTCTCCTCCGCAACTGGAGAGAAGTGCTAAACACGAGACAAAAGGCTCCTTTTATTCAGTTTAGGTAAAAGGTAAAGGTTTTCCCCTGCACAGCCGCGTCTGACTCTAGGGGGCGGTGCTCATCTCCGTTTCTTAGCCGAAGAGCCAGCGCTGTCCGAAGATGTTTCCGCGGTCATGTGGCCGGCATGACACGCGCGGAGCGCTGTTACCATCCCACTGAAGTGGTACCTATTTATCTACTTGCATTTGCATGCTTTCCAATTGCTAGGTTGGCAAGAGCTGGGGCGAGTGCGGGAGCTCACTCCGTCACGCGGCTCTCGGGTCTTGAACCGCCGACCTTCCGATCAACAAGCCTGGCATCTTAACCACTGAGCCATCGCACCCTTCTGTTTATTCAGTTTACACAGATAATTAAAGCAAGTTCCCAAGTCCCTCATTGGCTATCTCTTCTGACACCTGCGCGGTGTCCCCTCATACTACATGCTAATTTCTTTAGCATGACTAGTGCATCCCATAAAAACAACTTTAGGGTGTGCTTTTTAGGATGCAAATGAACTAATGTTACTCTTTGGTCAACGTTCCTGGTTAGGAATGTTACTTTATTGCCTGGGGTCGCCAGGGGTCTTGGCAGTTAAATGGGAAGTTGTATCCTTTCCTCTAATCCAGGTCTAGATCCTGGTACCATAAACATTTAGGGGTTGATAATTCACCCTCCTGTCTTCTCCTCCCTTCCCTTCCCACGGGCATCCGGAGTCTGATTCATCCCCTTGTTTTATTTCATCTTTTCCGGACCCCCGTCCATCATTCCTTCATGTCCTTTCAAGCCCTTGCTACATTTGATTGCTGGTTTGATTTTATTTATTTCCTAAATTTAAATCCTGCCTTCTCTCTAGGAATGCAAGGTGGTGCACTTTCTCCCCCAATTTTCTCCCACCATCACCACAGCTCTGGATGTAGGTTGGGCTGAGAGAACGTGACTGGTCCAAAGTCGACCAGGGAACTTTCATGGCTGAGGGTGGGGTTGGATCTGCCAGTCCCCCCAGTCCTTCCCCAACACCTGAACCTCTACACCACACTGGTTCTCCAGCAGCAATTCTTGATCAGTGTGTTTGTTAGAGCATCTCACAGTGAGAAACGAAAAGCACAGAAGTTTACAGTAGAAACATTGGCCAGCACATCCCACTGAAGTTGATCTGGGTGGCACCTGTCCAGGAGATCAGGAGAACAAGGCACTGGGTGTATTCTTCCATAAGGGCTGAAAAGAGTTGATAGGGTAAGCACTGGGCATATAGTACCCACCCATTAAAAGCCACGGTTAGTAGCTGGAGCTGCAGAAATTCCTGCCTCGTACACTGGACTACTATATTCTCAATACCAGATTTTCTTTGAAGCTCCCTTTCAATTTCCTTTGAATGTCTTTCCCCATCCTGGGTACCTCGACATTACAAATTGGTGCATCGTCATCGTCATCGTCACCATCTCCTGCTCTGCCTCACATGCATGGCCAACTATCTTATGTTAGAGAGGACAGTCTTCTATGATATCTAATTCATAGATATCATAGATATCATATTCATATGGTATCTATACGATATCTATATGATATCCATATAATATGATAGATATCATATTCATATATTCATAGATATTCATAGAGAGCCAGTTTGGTCTAGTGGTTAAGGTGCTGGGCTAGAAACCAGGAGTCTGTGAGTTCTACTCCTGCCTTAGGCATGAAAGCCAGCTGGGTGACCCTGGGCCAGTCCCTCTCTCTCAGCCCTAGGAAGGAGCCAATGGCAAACCAGGAGCCTGAGAGTTCTAGTCCTGCCTTAGGCATGAAAGCCGGCTGGGTGACCCTGGGCCAGTCCCTGTCTCTCAGCCCTAGGAAGGAGCCAATGGCAAACCAGGAGCCTGAGAGTTCTAGTCCTGCCTTAGGCATGAAAGCCGGCTGGGTGACCCTGGGCCAGTCCCTGTCTCTCAGCTCTAGGAAGGAGCCAATGGCAAACCAGGAGACTGAGAGTTCTAGTCCCGCCTTAGGCATGAAAGCCGGCTGGGTGACCTTGGGCCAGTCCCTCTCTCTCAGCCCAACTCACCTCACAGGGTTGTTGCTGTGGGGAAAATAGGAGGAGGAGGGAGTATTAGATATGTTCGCTGCCTTGAGTTATTTATAAAAATAATAAAGGGATAAAATTTAATTAATTAAATAATAAATAAATACATCACATTCCTGATTCCTACACTTATTTCAACCTGTGATGGTCTGTGGGAAAGACCTTGGGAGACGGGGCCAAGAGACGCTGCCAAGGGAATGGTCAGATAAGAGAGGGCATAGCCCGCAGCTAGTTAGTGGGCAGGGCAAGAGGCTCAGGAGGGACCCTCCCTAAGTTATCGAGCTGTAAAGGTGACAGCAGGAGAACTGTACTTTCAGACTTGCAAGATTCTGTTAATGTAGCCTTGCAATAAAGTAGAATTAGCTCAGCTGGTCCTGTTTCCTGTCTGGTCCACTTGGTAAGGCTGACACAACCTGTTTCTGAGTATTTCCTCTTGTTTCCTATTAATTGAGAGTAGTTAAGGTATTTCACCTGAGTCCTATTGTATCAAGACATGTGCTTATGGCTTTCTAAGTTTTTTGTCTCTCCAAAAGACCGGGGCAGAGAGATTAGGGCAGGGCAAGCCAATTAGCAATCCCAGTGAGATTGGCCTGAGCAAAGCCGGTTAGGAATCTCTGTGAGACTGGAGAGAAACCAGCTCTTTATCCCTCTTGCACTCCTGTGCCACGTTTGGGAGGCAGAGCTTTTACAACAGGTGTGGAAATAGTGGAATTCAGCCTCAACGGGTATGAGACTTAGGAATATGACTATTTTCTAGACTTTTGCTGCAGATGGCTTTAGCATGGCCCCATATTCCATCAGCTGCCAGTCGTTGCCATGGTTATTTGCCGAGCTGAATCCAGTAGACACTCTTCTAATCGCTCAGTGGTGAGTTAACCAAGTCTACCTGTTCATTATTTAACAGCTAAAGGTTTAATCCTAAATGGTAGTCTTTATTTTTTTCTGGGAAACAGACAGACAACCCTGAGAGGGAGAAGTCTCAGAATCCCAGGACTGTCCCTTTTCACTTTTCAACAGGCAACCCAATCTTGCACGACCTGTAACATTTTACAGATGGGGATCAGGCCAGATTTCTGTGTTCAAGTGTTCACTCTCTGAGCACTTTCTGTTACATAGGGGAGCGAAGTCTCCTTTATTTGTCAATTCTGTAGGACAGTGTTTCTCAACCTTGGAGGCTTTAAGACGCGTGGACTTCAACTCCCAGAATTCCCCAGCCAGCCATGCATGGCTGGCTGGGGAATTCTGGGAGTTGAAGTCCACACGTCTTAAAGTTGCCAAGGTTGAGAAACACTGCACTAAAGATAACACCCATCCATTCTCAACTCAAAGATTTAACCTCAAAACATTAGAAATCTTGTGCTCCAGACCCCCCCCCCCAAAAAAAAAAAATTATGCAATGAACCTCCAGGGTCCGTTGGTCCATTCAGCATGCACGTTTGGAACAGGAACTGCTGGTGAAAATTTCGACACAGAAAAAACCGAAAGGCAGGGACTTACTGCGTTATGCAAGCTTTATGGTTACATCTTAAAAAGGCAACTTGAAAGCTCCAGAGATTGCTTCAACCAAATCCTACGATGTGAAAACTGTTAACCCAAGATTTTGGTTTTCTACATTCTATACTTTTTTAAGAGCTATAATCTCTGCAGGTTAAAAATACTAATGAACTAGGCACTCCTTTCCAGAAGTTCAATTAAATCACTCCATACCCCTGTATTATCCTATTCTGCCCTTGCCCAAGATCATCTCCTGATGTCTACACACAATACATTCCACCTGGTTTTGTCAACAGGCCTGGGGCGGGAAGAGGAGTGCACACTCCTGGGGATGGCTAACGCCTTAGGGTGGCCCTAAAGTGCCCTTTCCATGGTTTTAAAGAAGATAATGCCATCTGGATTTTATTATATTTATTCTTGAATTGTTATTTTAATGTTTATTTAACTTTATTTATATTTGTATTATAGTTAAAGTTGGAAGCGACTGAACGAATAAACAACAGAAAGGAGCACTCGGTTTCCCGCAAAGATGGGGATCAGTTTCAACTGTTGGTTTCTTGTTATGATTTCCTCCTCTCCTCCCCCACACCCAAAAAATCCCCTCTGTAAAACTTTGGCTGGACTGCTTTCCAGATACTGCTCTGTACAAAACCTGGGCAATCAGGAATGTGAATAAGCCTTGGAAACAGCAAGGAAATTCCTTTTGTGCCAGTGTAAAAAATTGCACACAGTTCTTCCACCTGACTTCCTCCTCCAGCAGAGCTGACCAGTCAAGATCACATGGAAAGGACTTGGGTAGCCAGAAAATGGCTCATCCTTGGTTACTAATTACTAGAGAAGGAAGACAACAAAAGTTAATGATTATTTTACTCTAGGGTCCCTGCCTTTCAGCTCAATGTACCTACTGCCTTTCATATACTACATTTTAACTCCCATGGAGTTGCCTTTGACTCACAAATGTTCAACATTCCATGCGCCACTGTCTTGAGTGCGAATCTTTCACTGGTGCCTCAGGAGTTCTTTCCTTAATCTTTTTTGTACCCTGGCAAATCTTGTGTTTATCTCAAATATGTGGATATTGTCTTCTTGTCCATATGAGATTTGGTTCAAGTTACCACTGCATGGCCATGGAAAGAACTTAAAAGTAAAATCATCACAACAAGTCCAATCCTGATCCAGTTTTCTTGGCAACATTTCAGAAGGGTTTTTTATTCAATTCTTCTGGGATGGTTTTTTGAATGCCCAGCCCAGCCTACAGCCCAGGAATTCCCAGATCCTGCATTGCCAGGGCACTGGCTGATTCAATCAGTCGTTGTCAAAACACAACCTTTGGTTGGATTCACACATTGCGTGCCTTGCTTTAACTATAGCATCTCCTACATCTACTGTGCTCCTGGCATCAAATAATTACCTACATGTAGAATTTTCTTGTGACTTGGAATGAAAAAGCCATCGATTTGGAATTTCCATGTAGCTTTGTTGATGCATTTGAACGTTTCTTTCCATAAGCTCTTATTGGGGTCTTCAGTGAGGAGAAATCAAACAAATATGAATTTTTGAAGGCTGCCCCTTGATGGAGTCAGGATTAGACCTGGGATTGTTTTGAGTTCCTCTTCATTGTGGACATGGAAAACAAATACCCACCCATTAAGGGAGTCTCTGGTTGCATCAGGCTTTGATACATCAGCAATGGTACATCATGCTCTCCTATTCTGCTTACTTGGACAATTTTGCTGGGTTGTTTACTGAATCAAATTTGGAAAAGCAAGGATGTCAGTTTGACGACTAAGTGTAGACTAGTCCGCACTATCATGTTCCCCATAATTACTTATGGCTGTGAAAGTTGGACGATGAAAAAGTTGGATAGAAGGAAAATTGATTCTTTTGAACTATGGTGTTGGAGGAGGCTCTTGCGAATGCCTTGGACTGCAAAGATAACGAATAAAGAAGTGTTGAAGCGCATAAAACCGGACATGTTACTAGAAGGAAAAATAACAAAACTTAGACTTAGTTACTTCGGTCATGTCATGAGATCAACATCGTTGGAGAAAGACGTTATGCTTGGAACGGTCAGTGGCAAAAGACGACGAGGACACCAAAGAACGCGCTGGTTGGATGTAATCAAAGCAGACACAGGCCAAAATTTAAAGCAACTGAAAGAAGCTGTACAAGATCGGAAATCATGGAGAGAGCTGGCTTATGGAATTGCCAAGGGTCGGATACAACTGAATGGATAATTCAATTACTGATATTAATTTGGCCCTAATCTCAGGCTAAAGGCATCTAGAAAAGAAACTATTCAAGATGTTGGCAAAGTAGCCTGGATCCAACGGATTTTGTGGGAAGACTAACCTGGCTAGAGGCCATTTCAACACTAGGTTTTTTTTGGTGTTAGTTCTCACTGTACTTGTCTCTTATTTTAGTTAATGATTTAATTTATTTAGCTGCCCGCTCAACATGCAACTCATGGTCGCATCAACAATTGCACTAGAAGCAACAAATATTAACATTTGGGTGGTTGTCCCTCTAGTTGCAATCCCGTTGGATAAGATTTGTCATATTGCTGATGGTAGAGGACAAGATATCCTCTCCTTAAATTTGGCATTAAGCTTGGTGCTGGGAGTTTTGGATAAACACAGCTAATGGGATAATGTCCTCCATGGACTCTGAAGGTCTCAAGACAACTTAATGGTGCAGAATGGGCCTCGGCACTGTAGTCTCCATGCAGCTTTTTGCTCTCCTTGTGGCATCTGATGCCCGAGACAGCTGCCTCGCTCTCTCTTATGAGAGCCCACCCATATTGCCCCGTTTGCAACCACCGTTGCATATTCCATTTGCAGGCTATATCTTGTGTCTCGAACAATAAAGAGATGTGGACTGGAGACCAACCAGCCCATCTAAATAAACCTCCTAAAACTCGTTTCATTTTAGCAGCACAGCTTCTCCAGGCTCCAGAGGAGGAGCCAACCTTTTCAGGGTCCTTCCTGACAAGTAGCCTCTACCATCTCTATTCATTCCATGCCTCATCGTGTGAGCAGTTTCCACAGTGTCTTTTTCCGACTTGTGGTTTTCACTTCCACTTTTTTCTCTTCTTTGTCTTTCTGGCAGGATGTTTCCAGGATAGGTCTGTTGCAACCAGGGGCATAACCACCACTCGTTTTGCTAAGGGGGAAGATTTTTCATGCCTTAAAGCAATGCCGTTGAGAGTCCCAAAGTAGTGAGACCCTACATTCCTTAACCTGTTTTTGATAGAACTTAAGAGAGATACCCCCCAAAGCTTTATGAAGACCAAGCATAATCCAAGGACACTGAGTACATCAGCTCAGGAAGAGTCCGGTAGCACCTTTTCATGAAAGCTGATGCCTATTAATACAACTGGTTACTTGGAAAAGATGCAACCCCACTTCTGATTTTTTGCCACCATGGACCAACATGGCTCTCCTCCCATGAGGAGGACCTCGGGGGTGTCTGTGCAGGGCCGCAACTGGGGGGGGGGGCAACCGGGGCATGTGCCTGGGCGCCGTGCTGGGGGGGGGTGCGCCAAAATGACACCACCTCTCTCACCAACCCATGGGGGAGGGGCGCGGAATCCATGTTTGCCCCGGGTGACACAGACCCTAGTTGCGGTCCTGTGCCTGTGTGTGAAATGGAATATCCTGGGTAAATGGCCAGCTGGCACACGAAAGAGAAGCACTCCGCCTTGCAACATTTTGTTGCATTTCCTTGTTCCTCCTCGTTTCTTGTTCATCAGTAAAGGCTCCACTTGGGGCTTTGAAAGGCAGGAGACTCAAACTGGCCAATGCTTTAAAAGAATCATGGCTACGCTTTATTAGTAATTAATCATCCAGATCATTAAAAATAAACCAAAAGCAAATTCTACTAATACGGCTTGAGCATTGATGATGATGATGATGATGGGATTTATTTTGAAGCAGTGGTTCTGATTTTGGAAACACTGCATATGGTGGCAGGGACTTCAGTCTCCTATTTGATGCTGAATGTAACTGGGTGGTTCTTCTCCTTTCAGATTTCTTTTTGCTGAGCCCCAAACATGCAAAACAAAGGTCCGTATAGTTAAAGCTATGGTTTTCCCAGTAGTAATGTATGGCTGTGAGAGTTGGACCATAAGGAAGGCTGAGCGCCGAAGAATTGATGCTTTCGAACTGTGGTGCTGGAGAAGACTCTTGAGAGTCTTGCCTTCATATCCAAAGCATTGTGCAGCTGTAGCCTAAGTGGCCTATTCCAGTGTTGATGATCCTCTAGGCATCAACTACTGACCAGAGAAAAAACCTATGTGAGGTGGTGGCAGCACATAGGACAAGATGCACCTCTTTCACCAGAAGGAAACGCAAGAAGGTAAAGGCAGCAGGGCCTCTAGGGTTAGGCACTGGGGGCAGGTCCAGGTCCCGGTATTTCAGCTCTGCACATTGCTTAGAAAATTCAGGCAAAGTCCTCATCCCCATGCTGGAGAGTCCTTCCAGGAGGACAGCTCCATCTTACATCTGAGTGACAGAAAGGAAGGAGGATATCCACAGCACCTGGAATGTGCAGGTCTCCCAGAGGGCATTGCCCGGGCCCCTCTCGAGGCTGTCTGCATCCCTAGCCATTGATAAACTGCAAACTTTCCTAAGGCAGGCTGCAACTTGTGATGTGAAGCAACCACTGAATAGAATAGAATAGAATAGAATAGGAGTAGCTTTGTCATCCCACTATACACTATACAAGTGCACAATAGAATGAAATTTCGTTGCAGTTGGCTCACAATTTCACTCAAGCAATAAAACACTAATGATAACAATAAAAAACCATAATTGAAGACCACTGAAGGTCTTTCATCATCAGTGGGGAAATGCAGTAGTGACCTTGCTCACCTGGAGACGCAGAGAAACTTACCATTCCGGAAAGCTCGTCCTTCTGGGGTTGGGGCTGGTGCAGCCAGAAGGCAAATTTATACCCACCTTAAGATTGCTAACCATAGTGCTGTTTGCCATTATGGGCTTCGGCAGTAGAGCTTCCATTTCTATTAATATTCCATTTTTTAAAGTGACAACATATGGAGTGTTTTTCTAAGTAAAGTGAGCAGAGTTCCAATTAAGGCTCAGAAATCATTGTAACCAGGAGCAACTTGCCTTAACTATACCTCTTCTGATTTCCTATCTTTCCAAGCCTTTGGAAAGATGTGCCCTCAACTTCTTGTATTTCTCCTTCATTAGTATTATGTAGTGTGCTTAAAAATAAGTACAATGGTGATGATTAAGGATCCCCGTGAGTATCAAATTCAATTACAAATGTTATTCCGTGAGTCACAGAATAATCCAGCTTCTGCATAGCTTAAACCACTGCTTTTTTCCTTAAACATGGAAGCAAAACCAGGCAGCTGAGAACATCTTTATTTTGGGGTCAGACCTGAGAGCATTATTCTCTAGATAGAAAAGTCACTTTCATAAACACACTGCAAGCTGAAAGGCGTTATGTGAAAACCATGTGTTGGAAACATTTGCAGAGAGATATTTTTGAAGAACGCTGAGAGATCTGAACCTGAGTAGCGTAGCAACATTATTTATTATATATATTCTGAAATACAGAATGATGGAGTTAGGACCATAAGGATCATCCGGTCCAACCCTCTGCAGGAGAACCATCTCAACCATCCTCAAGAGGTTGCTCTCTACCTCTTCCTAAAAGCCTCCAGAGATGCAGAACCTACCACTTCCATAGGTTGACTGTTCCACTGGCATACAGATCTTACTTTCAGGAAGTTCTTCCTTGTATTTAAAGAAACCTGGGGAGCTGCATTTTATCCCCATTATTTCTGGTCCTAGTTTCTGTGGCCATGGAAAATAGTTCTTGACCATCTTCCCCATGGCACTCTTTTATGATGGTTCACAGTATAAATAAAACCAAAAATCCAATAAAATCCAATCCAAAGATAACATCAAAACAAGAACAAGCAATATTATTAATAGCATGATCAAATAATAGTAATGATAGCTAGTAATAACCATGGTGTCCACCTGAGTCTAAAAAAGGTAAAGGTTTCCCCTGCACAGTCGTGTCCGACTCTAGGGGGCGGTGCTCATCTCCGTTTCTTAGCCGAAGAGCCAGCGCTGTCCGAAGACGCTTCCACGGTCATGTGGCCGACATGACAAGCACGGAACGCTGTTACCATCCCACGGAAGTGGTACCTATTTATCTACTTGCATTTGCATGCTTTCGAATTGCTAGGATGGCAAGAGCTGGGGCAAGTGCGGGAGCTCACTCCGTCACACGGCGCTCAGGTCTCGAACCACCGAACGTGTGACCTACTGATAGACAAGCCTGGCGTCTTAACCACTGAGCCATTACGCCCCACCTGAGTCTACATGGTAGCAAATGATAACTCAACAGCCTTCTGGATGAGCTGTTTTAGCTGCTTCCAGAAAGATGCCAGGGTAAGTGCCAACTATGCCTCTGGGGTTTTTAATCTCTGAAGGACAAAATAACTCTGTCTATTAGCTTCCGATATAGTGGCTGAATATGAGTCCATCAAGGGCTACATTCCATATGCTAATTTAATCCTTTGATGGCTGCTGTGACAGAGAATTTGTTGACGAAACAGAGAGAGATATTTTCCTAGAAATAATTGCAGTATATCCTGTATTTGCAGGGGCTGCAAACCCAGTATGATAAAAATGTGCTCAGAAAAGCAATTGTGTACTCTTATCTTAGCCAAAGATTACTGCAAAAGATTACCTACTCTTATCTAGGCGCAAAGATTACTGCAGATGCTGACTGCAGCCAGGAAATCAGAAGATGTCTACTTCTTGGGAGGAGAGCAATGGCAAATCTTGATAAAATAGTTAAGAGCAGAGACATCGCACTGACAACAAAGGTCCGCATAGTTAAAGCAATGGTATTCCCTGTAGTAACCTATGGCTGTGAGAGCTGGACCATAAGGAAGGCTGAGCGAAGGAAGATAGATGCTTTTGAACTGTGGTGTTGGAGGAGAATTCTGAGAGTGCCTTGGACTGCAAGAAGATCAAACCAGTCCATACTCCAGGAAATAAAGCCAGACTGCTCACTTGAGGGAATGATATTAAAGGCAAAACTGAAGTACTTTGGCCACATAATGAGAAGACAGGATACCCTGGAGAAGAAGCTGATGCTAGGGAAAGTGGAAGGCCAAAGGAAGAGGGGCCGACCAAGGGCAAGATGGATGGATGATATTCTGGAGGTGACAGACTCAACCATGGGGGAGCTGGGGATGGTGACGGCCGACAGGAAGCTCTGGCGTGGGCTGGTCCATGAAGTCACGAAGAGTCGGAAGCGACTGAACGAATAAACAACAACAATCTTAGCCAAAGTTCCTGTTCCTTTCACTTTCTTTCTCCCATGTTTCCTTTTTGCCAAAGTACATACATAGTTTTTATATAACTGTATTTTAGAAAACATGATCAAAAAACCCCTCCCATTTACAAATTGTAATTACTGCCAATGGGCTTGAAGAAAGAGCATATCAGACAATAGAATTAATATTCCCACTTGTGTAGCAAGCAGAAAATTGAAAAAAAACTGGCACGGATTGCGTTGGTACCTCCTCTCTGAAAATGTAGGTTCAATGTTTAAATAGCAGATGAGAAATGTCCAGCCAGATTTACCTTAATTGGGCCGCTTAGAGTGATTTTTAAATTGCAGAGTGGCATAAACATCTTAAAAAGTAGATTTAAATGAATGCATCATTAGTTCCTTTGCTGTGGCTAATTTGAACCATTTGGGCAATGTATTGTCGAAGGCTTTCACGGCCGGAGTTCGATGGCTGTTGTGGGTCTTCCGGGCTGTGTGGCTGTGTTCTGGAAGTTGTGGTTCCTAACGTTTCGCCAGCATCTGTGCCCAGGTAGTGCCCAGAGAGTTCGCTTCTGTCTGTGCTTCTGCCCTCTGAAGATGCCGGCCACAGATGCTGGCGAAACGTTAGGAACCACAACTTCCAGAACACGGCCACACAGCCCGGAAGACCCACAACAGCCATTTGGGCAATATTTAGAAACAAGTGTCAATGTAACCAAAAAGGGTAACTAGGATTTAACTGAGGTTTTTTAAAGAACCCCAATGTTCCAGGAGATGGAGCAATGTTTGAGAAACAGGAAATGGAAGTGATGACTTCTCTCTTTGAAATATCACAACATTATCAGGCTCAAGAGCTATGGTCTACGGCTTGGGGAATTTGTACACATCAGACTCGTTTTATTTTTATGTGATCCTGCTCTTTGTTCTTGGAAGGAAAAAGAAGATAGCAATGCCATTAGCACAGAGACTCCTTACGGCAGTTCAAGGAACAGGGATTGGGGAAACACCAACGTTTGACCCAACTTACTGCATAACGAAGAAAGCTTGTTAACCAGATGAATTCTGGAAATCACCAGGATGTTTTAATGCAGACAGTACGGATTGGCAAGCAGAGGAAGTCTAATTCCTGTATTTCTTAATTGGGTTCTGTAAAAAAAAAAAAGGGGTCTTTTTGCAAAACCTTCCCCTTTCTCACTAGGGCCAACACAAAATGCTTCTCCAATGCTGCTTTTAACTGTCTTATACAAGTCCTGTGATGCATTTGGCAAATAATAAGCTTTCTCTGACTTTACTGCTCAGTTAGACGGTGTGTGAAGTGACCGCCTGACCTCTAGAGGACTAAACAGGCAGTACCATCTGATTACCATCCCTTTTTAAAGAAGTGTCTGAACATACACTTGAAGACCATCAATTTAACCCTCCCATAATTCTAACATACCAAATGGCAAATTTCCTAGAATCCTAGAGATCCTAATATCCTAATGGCAACAGTTTGGAGAATTCTCCGATTTAGGAAAATGTTGACTCTGCCGTAGCATTTTAGCAGAGCAGGAAAAACATTCCAACTTCATTTCCAAGGAAACAATCTGGACCTTTCATGTAGTCAAGTGTGATTTGAAAGAAACTTTACAATGACCTTTCTCTTAGGGTTTATCTCAGAGTTTCTCAACATTAGCAACTTTAAGTTGAATAGACTTCAACTCCCAGAATTCCCCAGCCAGCCATGCTGGCTGGGGAATTCTGGGAGTTGAAGTCCACACGTCTTAAAGTTGCCAAGTTTGAGAAACACTGGTTTATCTGAACAGCAACAATCATGCCATGATGTTACAGGAGATTCCTCCCCAAATCTCAGGACCTTGGCACCTGAACAACCTTGTGTCCCAGTCCTAGGTACAACCTTAGATGCAGAAGAGCTCGACAGCTGGCCCCAATAATTATGAAGCTGCTTTGAAAAATGAAGTCATATTCACTTTATTTTTTACCATAAAATCAATTGGATTTCTGCACAGTCACAAATTCACACGCTTATACAGACGTAGGCCATCCCAATTGGAAGAAGGAGGAAACGTAAGTTATGAAATGGGGAAAGGTATCAGGGCAAGAAATTTGCAAATGTCTCTGGTGGGAAAAACACCATCAGAAGTAAAATCTGCACTCATACATATTCAGTACACCCAGATAGAGCACCCAGCTCAAAAATCGGAATGCGCAGCACCAAAAGAAAGATAGAGGCAAGCTTTGCCTTCTGGCCTGAAGCTTGCCTTCCTCAGCTTCCAGAGATACCCCAGTAACAAGCATCTCAGCCCCAGCCACAGGTGAGAACAAAGCCTCTGCCTGCGTGCAGCACCCTACAACATTAGGATTGTGGCTGCAAAGGGGAAACAGTCAAGAGTTCAGAGGAAAACTAAGCTGTTCATTTCCAAAGCCAGGAAGAATTTATTTTCATGTGAAAGAACCAGAGTGCTCTTCTCTCACCCTAATTATGGCACTGACAACCAATTGCACTCATTGCATGTTAAAACTTTGTTGACACTGAAACACTTGGTTACGGTGTTTAACTCTTCGAGGGAAAATACGTACTATAGCAACAAGAGTGCATGGTTTTTCGGGAAGTTTCCAAGAGGATTTGAGCACTAAGCTCATCTCAGGTTAGAAAACTGCCTCTCCCCTTAAAAAAAGGCTTGGAAGTTATTTCTAGCTCTGCTCGGCATCACATCATGAATGGTATCTGCCTTCTTCAGCTGGAGGAGGGCTGCTATCTAGCGTGTAATACTGAGTGGTCCTTTCTCAAGAAGTCACTCAGGTGAAATGTTAAACAGGCTCTTTCCCAATCATCGAAATTGCAATATATTAAGACGTAAAGCCATCGGAATGCTTAATGCAGGGCCTGGACTTCATTATACAGGATGATGATGATGAAAAAGGTACAACAATGATCGGGAAACATCACAAGGATACGTTTGGGCTTTGTACAAAATTGTTCTCATAACCTCAAGTCTCTGAGCAGGACTCTTACGGAGGCAGCAAATCACATCTCGAAAGAACTGTCACGGCTTTGCTTCATTTCGGTGTGGACATTCTTTTAACACCCATTTCAGTTTTTAGGTAACTTTAACTGACAAACTAATGACATTTACTAGCTCCTGAGGTACAATCACAGGTGCTCTCCTTTGTGGGCTGGATTTCCCCTTCCTAAACAGCCAGAACCGGATATTCTGAAGTCATTCGCAGGTGCACTGGAAGCGCCTCCTGAATTTTATTCCAATACGTGTGTAGGCTTGGGGAAGAAAGAGGAGGAGCTAGAAGAATAATCAGTTTTAATTCAAAGAAGCGTGACACTATTGCAGAGAAATACCACTATTAGAAGCAAGTGGCTCATGCAGAAGATCTCATGCAGTGGCTTCCAGCTGTGAGTTCCCACAGCCTTCTAAAGATCAATGGACAGTAAGGTAAGTTCTGTTATAGCTCTTGAGTTACAGAGCAGTTTCCTACTGCCTTTAAATATGTCTGAAACCAACCGTCTTTGTCCCACTTACATCTGCAGGCCATGTCTACTTTTAGAAAGGGCACGATTGAATTAGATGTCTAAGGTAATGTCCTATGGAGAAATAAAGCCTGCTTCACTGTGTAGATGGTGGGTATGTATCAAGATATAAAAAGAGCTCCATCTTTCATTTTTTAAATGAAACAGCCACGGTCAATTGACCCTGCTTTGCTTACCCAATAAGCAGCTGGCACTATATGTGTGACTAATAAAGAAACAAACAATGGCTGCATGTAAGACATTGAAAGTAGCTGGACAGCTGCCATGTTACTGAAAAAGACAGCAAGCCTGGAGAAATCACCCAGTCCTAATTAATAGAGAAATTAGAGAAAAAGTTGGTTTATTTACCAATCAATTATAGTTTTACTCTGCACTGAATGTTTCAGGTCAGATAGCTAATACTGCTTTGGAAATACTGCTTCTCTAAGCACAAATGCATAGGGATAGTTTGGAAGAGGGGACAAGTAATAGTTCTGGATCAAGGCTGGAGTGGGGGAGGGATATTTCTGTGCACTGCATATATTGCATTGGACTTCAGCAGCCTGAAACTATATTATCTAAAATAATATTACTGATATGCAGTATCAGGAATGTAAACAGAAAAAGATAATGATGGCAGGAGGTTCCCTCAACTTCTACAGATCAGTGCCACAGCAGAATGAAAATTAATTAAGACTCCTGAATGATATTTCCCACATATTGGAACAATCAGTAAAAGTTAGCTGTCAGAACAGCAGCCAGGTGCAACACACATTTACACACACACAAAAAGCAGGGGGTTATATAGATTTCTTTAAGAAAATAAGTCCCTGAAAATAATGGGGTGAATCTAAATGTCCACATGCTATGCAATAAAATATTTCCTACATATTGTACCTCCTTGAGGATCAGGGAATCCATAGAACGATGTAATATGCAGAGGGCCAGAATGAGGGAAGAATGAAAAGACATCAGCAACATAATCCATTGATTACATACAGCTCCCTTTGGATGAAAGCTCATGTTTATAAGAAATGAGACTTGCTGGATAAAGCCAGCTGCTGACCCACATCTGTCAAGATCTGAAAAAACATCTGAGTGTCTCCAGGCACCAGTTGATGGCAATACTGACAGAGTTATGGATCAACTGGGGGGTGATGTAAGACCACCCCTCACCCCCAAAAATATCAGGGTATGCATCAAACTCAGTACAGCAGAAAGAGGCTAAGGATGGATCACTTAGACCACGCGGAATTGCATACAAAGGACACAGTGACCAAACAACTAGGCCCCAGACTTATCTGAGATCTTCAAATTAGCTTTTTAAAGTACAAAGAAGCTTAAGTTTGGGGATTCAAATGGTAGCTTGGTTCCTGCAACTGGAAATGGGCACAGAAACTTAAAATACTTCATGGTGCTAGTTATTTTTGAAGGAGGCAGCATTCTCAGCCGCTCATAGTGTCTCTGAACCCCCAAACTTCCATGATAGCTATCTGGAAACTTTCAGAGCACAACGGCTGATTGTTGAAAGTATTGCAGTGACTGGTTCTTCCGTGATTCAAGTCTGCATCAATGAAGAGGGCTTGTCCATCACCACCACCTGCAAACAGAGTTGTTCTGTCATCAAGTCTACTTCTTAATGCTATCTCACATTTGGTTGTTGTATTACTTTTGTAGGCAGAGGAGGAACACTCATGTCTAAATATATCATATTATTTTTATATATTATTCATATATATTATTTATATATTATAAATTTATATATTATTCATATTATTCATATATCTAAAATATCTGCCTCCAGTTCCCTCAACCAGACTGCTTTAGAGTTAAAAGCTTATGACTATCAACATCCAACATGAGTACAATAAAACTTGAAGGATGGGTGTCAGTTAAGTCTCCGTTTACATAATTGACCTAACTGGCATCATTTGCATAACTACATAATTCTGCAAATGAATAACTCAGTGCCAATGATATAAAATATCTCCGGATACTTCAGAAACAATGGACTTTTTCCATTATTTGGAGGTGGAATCCGAAATAAAATGTTGTCTCTTGCACTGAATGAAGGTCTATAAAATTGAGGTTTTACTGCATCTTCTAAATAAGGGGGTTGTGCCTATTTCAGAACAGCACCATCTCCTTGTGTCTTCACAATATCCCTCGGCTTTGGAAGTCAAGCTCTCCTTTCCCAGAGGACATGACGTGAAGACCGTTTTGCAGAGCCTCCTCTAGAGTTATGGTCTTGCTGGTTCCCCAATGGCAGGAATTCTGATTTCACCCCATCCCCCAGGACCTGACATCCCTTCCTGCCACTGCACTTTGCCATCATCCCTCTGCCCTATAGAGACACACGGAGAGGCTGCTTTGCCACTGTCCCTATATAGTGGCTGGCTGGGTTTTTAGAACTTCTTTCTCATTGCAAAAATGAAGGTGGTAGAATGCCAACTTGTGCTTTCCCAGTGGGCAGCTGGTGGAAATGGCGACGTGGAAGGAACTCATGTATGGATGCAGTGGCTTTCAGCAAAGCTTGTGTTCAAGTCATCAGATTGTACCAACTAATCTTGGTGGCAATGTAGAAGAGCCAACTGATCATGGTGGCAATGTAGAAGAGCCAACTGATCATGGTGGCAATGTAGAAGAGCCAACTGATCATGGTGGCAATGTAGAAGAGCCAACTGATCACAGTGGCAATGTAGAATAGGCAAATCAAAGACGACAGCGACTACTACACAATGCTCAACCAAGATGATGAGCATGACGCAGGTCATTAATGAAATATTTTATCTCAAGGAAAAGCAGCTGCTTGACAGCCTCTTACAATGCACTGCATTATTTGGGCATTGCTGTATGCATTTCATTCCTCTACACAAATGTGTAACTCTCCCTACTCTGTGTCATGCATAACTTGCATGAAGATTCTTGTCAACTGAAGGCTTCCTTGTCTTCCCTCTGATCAGTGCAAATTTAATTTTAGGCTTTGTAATTTTGTGCACTGTGGGGTTCTACATGCTCTTGTGGAAGCCAGCTGGCAATGCCCTGTCAGCGCAGAATCACCTTTCCGGAGGTATAGCACATTTTCTTAGAACTTTCTCCAAAATGTGCCATAAGCGAAAGGATTGTGGTATCTACAAAAAATCTGTAAGGTAACAAGAGTACAAGAGCACTTTAAGTAATTATAGGTATTAAAGAAATTCCAGTAATTTAGTGTGGCTTGCTAAACCTTCGATATTAACTAGCTGCCTTTTAAAATGATTAACCCAGCAGGTATAATCTTTTTTAGAATCTGGAAACAGATGCATTTTGCGTGCTCCTTTCTATTCTGACCCAGATTCCCAGACAATTTTGGCTGTGCACAAATAAAAGTGTTAAAGCAGCTACAGCAAGCGCTAACAGTGGGCACTGAATTTAAAACTCATTTCTCTCTCTAGAAATACAAAGAGCTGCTTCAACAGGAAGCAAAAAACGGAGACATACCTATGATGATGCATTCGGTGCTACCAGCCATAAACATGGAGGCTGCTTTGGAAGGCAGGTTGAAGTGCCGGGCCGAAAGGAAGGGGGAAAGGCGACTGGAAGGGTCCGAGGGGAGGCTGGTTGAGGAGAGGGAGTCAGAAACCTTTGAAGAATTGTTCCCTTGTTCAGATCCAGTCATAGCGAGTTCTGGGTGCTTGATTATTACCCATTCATAGCGTTCCACGTCAGGCACCAGCTGGAAGAGGTCAGGAGATTAAGTGAAAAAGACTTTTTCAGAGGTGACTAACTTATGTCCTTCTCCAAGGCACCTGACCTACATTCTGAAAAGATTCTTTGGCGCCACTGATGCAGGCTACATTCAAATGCATTCTGAAACCATAAAAATGATAGATACAGGTAGTCCTTGACTTACCACCGTTCTTTAATGATGGTTCAAAATTACAACAGCCTCGGAAAAAGTACTTCACGACCTATACTCACACTTATTACCGTTGTACCACCCCCACGGTTACGTGATTGCAATTTGGGTGCTTGGCAACCAGCTCGCATTTACGACTGGTTGCGGCATCCTGCAGTCACGTGATTGCGATTTGTGATGTTTTTTGCCAGTTCCGGCAAAAAACGTCCATTAGGGAAGCTGGATTCACTTAATGACCATCATAAAAATGGTCATAAAATCAGGTCCGTTCACGTGTTGAGTCAACTTATGACCGCAATGACTTACAATGGAAATTCAGGTCCCAATTGTGGTCATAAGAGGAGGATTACCTGTACTAGAAAGGGAAGCTATTCAATTTGTATCCTGTTTGTTCTTTAGAACAGCGGTCCCCAACCTTTTTGGCACCAGGGACCGGTTTCGTAGAAGACAATTTTTCCACGGACCGGGGCGGAGGGGGGAGATAGTTTTGGGATGATTCAAGCGCATTACTTCTCTTACTTCTCATAAGGAGCGCGCAACCTAGATCTCTCGCATGCACAGTTTACAGTAGGGTTCGCGCTCCTATGAGAATCTAATGCCACTGCTGATCTGACAGGAGGTGGAGCTCAGGCGGTAATGCGAGCGATGGGGAGCGGCTGTAAATACAGATGAAGCTTTGCTCACTCGCCCACCGCTCACATGCTGTGCGGCCCAGTTCCTAACAGGCCACGGACCGGTAGCAGTCCGTGGCCCGGGGGTTGAGGACCCCTGCTTTAGAAAACACAGGGGAGTTTACATGGGTCTCCCACTGTTCTACCATCAGCCATTGATATCCATATGAATAGAGGTTTTAAGGTTGTTCAGGTAATTTATAGACTCTGTCAAGCTTACACTAGTAGGCAGGACAGAAATGAGAAGAGTATTAGCATATTATGATAAAGTTTTACTGTACAGTATTACGGGCCTTGCAAAGCTAAGGATACTGTGCCAATATTTCAGCTGGGTGACCCCACCCAGGCTGTGATTTTAATGGCAAAGATTCATCTTCTGTGTTAACCTTAGAAGTGCATTTATTTTTTTAAAAGTGTTATCTCTGGTTTGACGTGCTGGTTTTGGTAGCTCATCAGCAATGTGTGAACTCCAATTTGGATTGCGTGAAGTTTTAATTTAAAACTTTTACACATCTTCATTTAGAAAGTACCTCAGTGTAAACAGCTATGGAGAAGTACGGTCTATAAATTCTAAAAACTGCCACTTCCCTGCAGATTTAGGTTTTTTTTTTTAAAAGGTTCCCCCCGCACATTTGTGCAGTCGTGTCCAACTCTAGGGGCCGGTGCTCATCTCCGTTTCTTAGCCGAAGAGCCAGCCTTGTCCGAAGACGCTTCCACGGTTCCATGTGGCCGCATGACGTGCGCGGAACGGTGTTACCATCCCACTGAAGTGGTACCTATTCATCTACTTGCATTTGCATGCTTTGGAATTGCTAGGTTGGCAAGAGCTGGAGCTAGTGCGGGAGCTCACTCCGCACGCAGGGCTAGGGATTCGAACCTCCGAACTTGCGATCTTCCGATCGACAAGCCTGGAGTCTTAGTCGCTGAGCCACCACGCCCCTTAGATTTAAGTACAGTAGTTCAAAAATAAAGGATATTATGATACTATTAATGTTGACTTTTTTTTAAAGAAACCACATGGCTACCTGCAATTTTCACTGGCAAAACATTCAAATGCAACCTAGCCTAGTTTTCAGAACTAGCAAAAAACCAGAGATACTAGAAATAGGAAAAGGAAGGATCATTCGGTAATAATTGCTTCAGGCAAAGCAGAGATGGAAAAAAAGATACAAAAAAGTGATGGCAGTAGTTGAAAAAGAATAAACCTGAGAGGTTTACAAAAAACCCAAGGCAATACTCAAGCATTGACAAAAACACATAAAGGAGAAACAAAGTTAGATAAAGTAATAGTACTTCTTATGGATAAAACCTATATTATGGAAGATTCAGTATCAAATTAAGATATACCACAGAAAAAGTCAGGATAAAGCATGTTACCTTTGGGAATCATCTATATTGTTGTGGGAATATACATTGTTCTTCAATGTTTTATAGCTATACCTTCAGGGTCCGTGTTTCATATCATAAACAATAATAAGACCCTTAAAATGCCAAAAACAGAACAAGCTTTTAGTGATCTCATCAATTCTGATTACCACAATTTAACAGAGTCTTCTCCAATCTGGCATTCTTCATGGTGACTTCATCTCCTAAGACAGCATTTCTCAAACTCAGCAACTCTAAGATGTGTGGACTTCAACACCCAGAATTCCCCAGCCAGAGTTGCCAAGGTTGAGAAACACTGTCCTAAGGTTTCTAGCCCTGCATGATGCCTCAACTCAAACCCTGGGTGCATTTGGAATATCTTACCCCCGGTAATATTACTTTGGAATATCTTACCCCTGGAGCTGAGGCTGGTTTCCTTGCTCCCGACTTTCCGGAAAGACCTAAAGACCTGGTTCTGCCGTCTTGCCTGGGAGGGAAATGTTAACAGTTCCTCATGGGGATGGCTGGTCCCATGAAGCCTCCCAGTACTCCATTTTTAACATTTTTATCTTGGATTCTATATTATGTATTTATTGTAATTTTATATTTATCTTTTTAATTATGTTTTACTGTGAACCGCCCAGGGTCCCCGATAGGGGAGATGGGTGGTAATATAAATTTAATAAAATAAATAAATAAATAAAATTTGGTTGCCATGGGAGCCCAGGAAAAGGCACATCTTTGAGGTGCCAGCAACAGGTGCAGTGAGTGTGTCCAAGCCAGACCCGAATACTGAAGACCTCTAGAAGGAAGCAGCAACGGTTTCTTACCCTGAACACAGAACATTCTCCTGTCCCAAAGAAACTTAGCTTGTTTCCTCCTTGTCTGCGTTCACTCCAGTCGGTTGATAAATAGGCCCCACAGACCTAGGATGGGTAACAGTAAACAGACACTGTTTTAGGAAGCAGACATCTTCAGAAATTCAACAGCTGACGTTTCAGTTGACACCTCAACTTTGGCAGATTAAAAGCCAAGTGTGTTAAATTCCTGAATGTGCCTCTAATGCATCTTGGGTAGTAAATGCAACAAACAGGAACATCCAACAAGTGGTTGTAGCTCCTTGGTGAAAAGAGTCTGTAGCAAACCTCTCAAATGGTCTTATTGTGAGAAAAGCAGGTCATATCTGAAAGCGATCTATAGTTATCCCATCTACAGGGAGTCCTCGCTTAACAACCACAATTGGGACCAGAATTTCAGTTACTAAGCGAAGCAGTCATTAAGCAAATCTGACCCAATTTTATGACATTTTTTGCAGCAGTCATTAAGTGGATCACTGCAGTCATTAAGCGAACCACAGTCATTAAATGAATCACACAGCTCCCCGTTGATTTTTATTGCCGGAAGCCGGCTGGGAAAGTTGAAAATGGCAGTCATGTGACTGTGGGATGCTGTGACAGTTGTAAATGTGAACCGGTTGCCAAGTGCCTGAATTGTGATCATGGGGACGCTACAATAGTCATAAGTGCAAGGACTAGTTGTAAGTTGTTTTTTCAGCACCGTCATAAGTCTGAACCATCACTAAATGAATGGCCATTAAGCAAGGACTACCTGTACTTGCCACCCTATTGGAAGGCAGGCTAAGAAGTGAGGAGGAAAGATACACAGAATGAGTTCCACTTAATCACTGATATTTTCATGAACTGCAACATGTGGGAATTGATGCTTTTATAGCAGTGGATGAAGTAGGGGCTATTAACTGCATTTATTACATTTATATCCTGCCTTTAGGAAAGGAAAACTTGAAAAATAGCTTTCTACTCCAATTTTCCCCAGGACTGCCAATTCTTAAAGTGACAGGGAGAAATTTTGAAAGGCAAATAGCTAGCCCTTTGCCAATAGAAATGCTACGAAGGACAAATTTGTTAGAGAAAGCCAAGGGGAGTTTCTTTGAAGAGAAAGCGACAACATAAATTTCTGCTTTTATTTAGGGAAGATGGAATACAATTGTAGACAACACTTTAGTCAAACTTCTGAAATTCATCAGGGGATCCTCTAACCACACTGCTCCTTATCTTCCCCACTTACCTCTTGCATAGTTGTTTTAATCAAAAGGAGAGTTGGTTCATGCCCTTCACAATGCGAGTAAAACCTGATGTACAAACATAAAAATGTGTCTTCATGAAACACTAATTTACCTTCTACTAACTGTATAGGTTCCCTAGAATTTGTCAGTCACAAACACTGATACATAGCATAAACAGGAAGCAGGGGTATTGGGTATGTTCACAGCCGATAGATAGATAGATAGATAGATAGATAGATAGATAGATAAGGTGGGATAAAATATCATCATCATCATCATCATCATCATCATCATCATCAGTTCAACACTGTTTGAACATTCAGATAAGTTCAATCCAATAGGAACTAAAAAGCTCCATCAATCAAAGCAAGCATTTTATTTGCTCGCCACTTCAAAATCCACAATAATGCTCTCTAATCCAAAGAATATTTTGATGCAATTCTCTTTAAGAAGAAATCCTTGGAAAAACTGCAGAAAAAGGAACTATCAGTGTCAAGCCAAATTGAACCTTGGTCCACACATCTTCAAGTTGCCAAGGTTGAGAAACACTGGTCTAAAGTGAGATCATGCATTTTTCTATGTCTTGAGCCTAAATGAAGAATATTTTCATCTCACAGAAGATACTCCTTTGGAGGGATGAGTATATGAACTGGAGTGTCCCAAAGCTCCTTGTGGATCCCATCTCTCTGGGATCACATACTTAATATCCTCTGCAACAGTTTGCCCCCCTCCCCTACCCCCAGACCAGGTAAGTTTCCAGTCTTATGGCCTTTTGGAAGCTTGAAAGACCTTGGGCTGTTCTGGAAGGCCTTTGGGACTTGAATGTTACGGAGTACCTGGTGCCAGAAATTGAATTGTTACTATACTGTGATTGTCAATTATACTAGGTTTTACTGTACATTATTGCATTATTATTGTTGCCTTGGATCTGGCTGATGCTCTTGTACATTGCTGAGAATCCTCTGATTGAAGCGGCCTATAATGTAATAAAATAAATATCAAAGAATGAGAAGGTGTGGTCCAATTATTATCCAAGTTCATGTGAGAAAGAGGGATCTAAGAAGAGGACAACCAGCAGCAAGGTGGATGGACTCAGTTACAGTGGAGATGGGTGCACCGTTCGAAGATTGGTAGGACCAAGCTGGGGACTGATTGTCCCAGAGAAAATGTATCTGTGTGGTTGCTAAGGGTCGACACTGCCTTGATGGCACATAATCAATGCAGGTACAACATCAATAACTCTCTCCTACTACAAATTCTTCTTTTTTTTAATGATGGAAGTTAATTACTACCTGTTTAGGCTGAAGCCATGCTCCGAGGAGGTAAAGAGTAGTAGAGGCTGGCAAAGGGCAAAGCGCTCGGGAATCCAGGACCAGATGTCTCTCATCTTCTTTACATCAACAATTTCAGACTTGAAGTTCTCAGCATGAACAGCCAAGTGGAAATTCTGCCTGGGGGACAACAGAAAGCAAGGTTGAGAAAAGGCAATTGTCTAAAGCAAATACTACCTAATTCAAGTCTTAACCGGCAAGAATCACTACTAAAAGATAAAAAAGCGCCGGCAACCAACGTATCTTTTCTTTGGTAGGTATGCCATAGGTAACCAATATAGATAGGATAGTAGAGGGCTACTAATTTTGTAGGTAGAAAGAGTTAAAAGAAATCACAAATGTCTTGGTGACAATGAGAAACACGAGACCAACATGTAAAGAGGAAGACTAGGGCACAGAAGCCAGGAACAAGTCAACCTAGCAATTTCTTTCTTGCAGCCAAGCTAAATTAAGTGCAGTTTATGTCAGATACCATCCAGGGGTTGTGCAATGAAGCAAGCGAAGTTTTGAGTATGTTACTCTGCATGCCAGGAAGGCTTGAAATCCAAGAGAACTGTTAGACACCTTATTCTTTCCTCAGCTTTAACATGGATATGCTTACCTAGTAGAGTCTCTGTGAAAATGTTCATAATTATATTAGCACAACTCATGGTTTCATGAAGCAACTTTTGAATCTGTAAAATACTAGACAACCCTGTGACCCGTTGGGTCATCCTTTGAGAGAAAGGTAGTGCACTCTGTTGAACTCTCTTCCAATAGATTTGCAAAGAAACCTGTCTCTTTCAAAGTAATGTTTTATGTATTATACATTATTTATTTATTATCCACTGCCTTGGCGGCCTGTGGTCAGACAGAAAAGACTGAGCACTGCTATGTAGTAGAGGTAGTCCTTGGTTAACAACCATTTGTTTAGCGATGATTCGGACTTACGACGGTGCTGAAAAACCAACTTGCGACCGGTCCTCACACAAGTGTCGCAGCGTCCCTGTGGTCACACAATCAAAATTCAGGCGCTTGGCAACCAGCTCGCACTTACAATGGTTGCAGCGTTCTGGGGTCATGTGATTGCCATTTGCAACCTTGACAGCTGGCTTCCGACAAGCAAAGTCAATGAGGGAAGCCAGATTTGCTTAATGATCACAGTGATTCACTTAACGACCACAGCGAAAAGGTCATAAAATCGGATGTGACTCACTTAACAACTGCCTCGCTTAGCAACAGAAGTTCCAGTCCCAATTGTGGTCTTAAGTCGAGGACTACTTGTATTGGAAAAGGCAGTAACTTCTTCAACATAGCCCAGTTTTAGTGTCCATGATACCTCCAGAGATAGGTATGTGGCACTACAGAAAGTCTGAAATGGGATTAAGGACTATTCCTTTAACAGCTTGGAGAATGTACAGTTAACACACCTTCCCATTACAAGTGAGAAGACGCCAAATCAAAAGAATGCCTTCTTAGGTGGAAAACCATGGTGAAGTACATAGTTAGCTACCATTTTCAAAACAATTTTTATGCACTCAAACAGAGAGAAGCTTCATGTTGAACATCACATTCTCCCTACATGGTTCTCAACAGTTCTTGTATATACAATTTTGTACATACCATTCTGATAGCTTCTATATATACCTTCCTGCAACTGCTGAGAACCAGAACCTGGATAGGTTCTAAAACAAACGCACCATATATACTCATCCAAAGTGCGAAGATCTGTGAGTTCAATTCCTGACAGAGGGTCTAAACTCCACAGATTAACATCCGCCTACCCACACGGGATGAGTTCCAAAGAAGACGGAAGTGGTCATGTAGTACCCCTGGTGGTCAATGAAACTACATTCCTGTGGACTCCAGCATTGTGTATTTTATCAGTGAAATCCATGAGCTTTATAATAGAGAAAAGAAACAAAGCTAGCCTAGAATACAGACATTACATGCCAAATTTGACAGCAGCATGTATGAAAGGTTCAGAAAGACAGCCTTGAATTTGACCCCACTGCCACCGATGCACAGTAAGCTTTACCGCCACCATCACCTTCGTGCTCCTAGCAGCCACAGCCGTGTGGAAGCCAAATCAAATTAGAGAAGTAGAGCATGAAGATTCAAACGTTCAAACCTACCTTCTTGGGGATGTACTGCTGCAAAGAGGAGTGATACAGCAGATACGGAATTGACAGAACAAGAAGGCATGAGGAGGGAGACAAAAAAAAAGGAGAAATCAAGAAAAGATCAGCAGTTTCATACATCCCCACCAAAGTGCATGGAAAAAGCCTACAGAGAAACACAGAATAAGATTTGAATAGACCAATAGCGAAATAAAGGACAGTTAAACATATACCTTTTAAAAATATCAGTTCTCAATTCCTGCAATGGTTTCCAAATTTTCTAGGTCACTTTTCTTTTCTTGCAATCTAGCCCTGCAGAACTTACGACTTCTAACATATTTACCTTTAACTTACCTTTCCTGACTAGTTCACTTGTCCACTCAGCAAACCCCTTCTATCTTTGTTTTCCCCAAACACAGGGATTTTAAAGACAAAGCATCAGCAACACACTTGCTGTAACAGATTAGGTCTTATGATTTCAGTAGCAAGACACTGTAGGAGCCCACAGAAAGGATTCTTAAGACAATAGCTATTTTTAGATTCTTACCACTGCTAAGTGAATCTGAGTATGTGGGTACACTGAAGGTATTATCTAAACCGTAGTATCTAGCACATTAAAAGTTAACATTCATTCTAGCATCAACTTTCACAAGCTGTGCTGTATCTTTTTCTTTTTTAAACCAGAAGCATGGAATATATTACCTGGTGGTTAATGAACAGTAAGACTAGCAGGAAACTGAATGCAAAAGCTACAGAGAGATGATTTATATAGTTTTAGAAATGATGCCCTTTAGGTGTATGAAATGATCAGTTATTGATTTTGCTGCTAAGTTATTTGAAGCTTTCTATTTTGGGACAGTCAGCAGCTGGGAAACCCTTCACTGACGTTTCTGTTTCAAATCTCAAAAACCTGGCATTTTAACAGGGGTGTGTAGTTTTTATATCCACTGTATATATTATCTATACTTTCACAATGGTTGTAACTGAGGATAGATGCACAGATACGCCTGATTTTACAGCAATATTTATTCCCCATAAAGCAAGAATGTTGTTACTAGATTAAAAAAGCCTTTAGGGAGATGCTGAAATCCCACTACCTTTTCTGTTTGACCGTAATGCCTTTCTGCTGAAGAGCCTTCTCGTTGGCCATTTGCAAAAGCTGGATCTCCTTCCGTGAGAAGAGACGGATTGCAAAAGCTTTCTCCAGCAGTTTTTCAGGAGACACCGACTTTGCAATGTCCCTCACAAATGCTCGGATGTCCTGCTGTATATTTTCTGATTCCAGGGTCTGCCCAACTCTGACTTTGTGAAAGAATTTGAGGAGAGCCAGTGCAACACGGTAAAGCACCTTGTAACCTTCTACCAAGAAGACATCAAAGACGCGGGCGATGTAAATCAGAGGCAGTTCTCCAAAAAGCCACCGGTGCCAATCAGAATAGACTTCTAGCACATCTTCTGAGACTGCCACCATAAGTTTATGAGCTGCCTGGCAGTACTTATTAACCAGGTCCCCGAATGTCATGCAAGATGACTCAAAAGCCAAGAATGTCTGATCAATGAAGTGCTTGGACGGATCATTGCAGGCAAGGATGCGGCAAACTTTTTCAAAGCACTCTGCTTCATCCCTGCTGTAGTGAAGGAGGAGTGCCACTACGGAAGGCAGAGCTGGGCAGAATGAGATGTCTGGGAACTGGCTTGCAATGCATGAGATGATCTTCCTGATTGCACCAATGCCCTCAGCGTTCAGGCAGTACGTGGGAACCAAGCTATCATCTACAAATTCTGGAAGGGGAAGAGAGCTGCTGTTTCGTTTGCCAACAATTTTTACTACAATGTCTCGGTAGACATGGGCATCTGGTGTCACCGTGCGGCAAGGGATATCACTGATCAGTTTATGATATACTTTTGCTCTTAAAGAGTGGTTCTTGGCCCAGTATCCCTGGCGAGCCAGTTGTTTTAGGTCCTGAAATTCAGTGCTGGTCAATTCCTTTGCATCTTGATCCTGGATTGTAGCATCCATCTTGTCCCAATCTATAAACCGACTGTATTCACCCATAGTTGCCAAAGTGGTCTTTAAGAAACGACATAAGAGATTTCTTTTTAGGTGTCCCTTGGAGGGTTTACCCTGCTTCCTGCAAGAGAACAAAAGCTTATTTAAATTTTGAAGTTTTAGCTTGCCCCTTTGTTGCTAATTGTATAGAAGTGAGTGCACATTACCAGTTGGAGATGCCTTTTTTTAAAAATGGAGTTATATAGGCAGCAGCTTATATTTAATGTATAACTAATTAGCTCACAAACCAACACTTTCTCTCATTGAAGACTTGAGAAGCTAAGAGACAATCTCTTGAATGCTTTAGCTACCTCCAGAATAAATATGGAATGACAGAAGAATATGAAGACTACCCAATATACAATTGTAAGGTCTATTACAGTATTTCTCAACCTGGGCAACTTCCAGATATGTAGACTTGAGTTCCCAGAATTTCAGCTATAGCCATGCTGGCTGGGGAATTCTGGGAGTTGATGTCTACATATCTTGGAGTTGTGCAGGCTGAGAAACACTGGTCTAGAAACTCACTTTCAAAGAAAACAGCACTGGTTTGATTGGACTAAACTAGCCAGCTCAGCCATCTTGTATTCCCTAGTGGAAAAACAACTCCCAGAATCCTCAACCATGACCAATTCTTGCGGGTTTAGAGAATGAATAAAATCATTCTTTAAGTCTTATTGTACTAATTAGAGTTTACTTATTAATCAATTCTACTTGTCTAATAGCTCCTCTGTATTTCTTACTGCAAACCACTTTTTGTTCTATTACCTATGAGCCAAGTTTTTTTTAATTTGTAGTCTCAAACATTCTGAAAAAAAAGAGACCAATAACCGATATGTGAATAGATGAAGATTTGACCCCCTCCCCAAATAGTAGGTTTATACAATGTACAAGTTTGGACAATTGAGCTCCTTATTCTCTAGTTTGAACAGAATTCTTGGAATTGTGGCTTGCTTCTCATGAGAGAAGTGGAAGGGGGCTGAAGGGAAGAGATAAAGCTCTGTTGTGGTAGCTCAACTGTCTGGCTTTGCAACCCAAAAACATGACCAGTGGAACGTGCAAAGTAATTGGGTTTAAGAGTTGCATTTTCTTGCAGTTCAGCTGTGGCAATCAAGAATCTCTGCCAAGCAAGCATTTACAGAAAGCTAGATGCTTATTTCATATTAGGTAATATATGACTGGGGCGCGATGGCTCAGCGGTTAAGACGCCAGGCTTGTCGATCGGAAGGTTGCAAGTTCGGAGGTCCGAGACCCTAGCCCTGCGTGACGGAGTGAGCTCCCGCACTCACCCCAGCTCTTGCCAACCTAGCAATTTGAAAGCATGCAAATGCAAGTAGATAAATAGGTACCACTTCCGTGGGATGGTAACAGCGTTCCGCGCACGTCATGCCGGCCACATGACCGCGGAAGCGTCTTCGGACAACACTGGCTCTTCAGCTAACAAATGGAGATGAGCACTGGCCCCTAGAGTCGGACACGACTGTGCGGGGGAACCTTTACCTTTAATATAATGACTAATACAGGTAACTAATGGCATTTTTTTTCTGGTCCTGCAACTTACAGGGATCTTTTTGAATAGCAGCATCTTTGTTCTGACTAATACAGTAAGAGCCAAGCTTCCTGTAATCCCCCAGAGCACGGAATCTTAGCTGTGATGTTGACACTTTACACAGTATGGTCTTCATGACTTGAATAATCATTAATAACAAAAATGCTGTGGAAGGTTAACATGACATTCCCACTTCAACATATTCTATTCATTGAATTGCACCCAATCAGCCTTAAACTTTTTTTTTTAATAAATTTTATTAAGTTTTACAATACATAATAAAATTTAAAGTAGAAAAAGAAATAGAAACAGAAATACAAAATAAGAAAAAGATAAAGAAAAAGTGAAGTCAAGAAATAATAAGCAAAGAAAATATAGAAAATAGATGTCCTCCAATCTATCTTTGAACTTAAAGTACAACAATTGATTTTAAATGTTAGTACTTCATACAGTATACAGGAACTTTTCTTTGTCATATGCCTTTTGATTTCTTTAATCCAATCTTCTAACCTTCATCTTACTGTCTCCCAATAATCCATCTTTGGCTTCCACTCCTTGAAGTAGTAGTTAAATGTTGAATGTTCATTACTACATATTTATATCTTCAATAAAAACCAATTAGTATAACAAATAAAAGCCTTATTTACTTCTAATAAACTACAATATATTCTATTCATATTATGACTCATAACCTAACATGTTATGTAACTTAATACATAATTTAGCAATTCTTATAGTATTCATACATATATATTTCTATAATTTAATTCTAAAATATATATATATCTCCATAAAAAAGGAATTCTTGAATCTCAATTATCCATCTGTAATTTCCATTCCTTGTAGTAGTGTCCATTTAAACTAAATGCATAATCTATCATATCACTTAACCTAATAGCTAATATATCAATTCTTATAATATTCATACAATACATATTGATATATATCATCCTGTAGTAACCATCATTCTAATTCCATCATATCATTATCTTCTCATAAATATATCTCTAAGGAAAACAATATTCTATAATATCAACTTGTGTTTGTATTTAGCATCTTACATTTAGAATATCACTTTTTATATATCCATACAGTTTCTCATAACAATTCAAGTCCATATTTTTTCATTAACCTTTATATCCATACAGTTTCTCATATCTTCTGTTTAGGTTATGCCAAAATCACAATACACTGTGGGAGATTCGCAATATACAGCCTGCTCTTTTCTATATCTCATAGAGAGAGCAACCTTCTCTCCCTTTCCACATATTTCACAACATCCATCCAACTGCCTTAAACTAAACTCTTCGGGTTTTTAACTATCATGTTTAAACAACCATGGCCACAAACATCTGCATCAGCTTTGATAGGTCACATCTGAATCCAAGACTCCAAGCATATTTATATCTGCTCCTTCTTGGAAAATTTTTTATACTGTTAGACAGACAAAACTCATGAGAAAAAGCCAAACAATGACTATAGACTGAAAAAAAGTAGACAAAGGCTAAACTCTTGATGTGAACAATGTCTGAACTTCTAGCTACATGGCTCTTCCAGTAACACACGTTTGAAACAAAAATAAAGAGCTGTCCTTCTACTTCTTCAGGGTCAAAACCTTGTATTCATGATACTCTACTTTTCTTTTTCTTTTCCAGGATATTCTACAGGGCTAAAGGTGGGAAAGAAAGGCTATTATATATAAAGATGGCTTGGTATCAGCTTCTCTCACCACTTACGATGGGCTACAGGAACGCAGATCTGAACTAATGCTTACTAAGCTATTGCTTTTGGTAACAACTATGGCCTACTCCAAGTTTCCCTCAGACAATTAAAATAAAATCTAATGTAGTTTCATACATTGCACTGGTACCAAAGAGGAAAAAGGCTAAAACACTTCCTTGGTACCAATCCTACATAAATGAATATTTGGAATGACCTAAAATAGTTACTACAACTCATTTTTCATCCAAGTATAGTATTAGACTCAATACAAGCGAAAGAGGAAACATTGCTATGTTCTGTGGAATGAGACACTTAAATGTATTTCCATTACCACCTCCTCTGTTGGATTATTTCAGGAGATATACAGTATATATACATACATACATACATACTGCACTTCAGAGATGAAATTGAAAAGATACTTAATATACTTCCGTTCACTTTGAGCAGGGAATTTTATCTCCCATACCAAATTAAGAAAAATACCAAGATCCGCCTATTCTGAACGTGCTGCTATGGAGCAGCAGGATGTCAGCACCAGCACTTTCCATAGATGATTAGGTAGCATTGTGGTTTTCTGACGAACTCTGTGCATTTAAGCGTTCATTTCCTCATCCAATAAACATGACATTAATAGCCACAATAACAGTGGTGATATGCTTATATAAAAAGGTAAACGTAAAAGTTTTCCCCTGCACAGTCGTGTCCGACTCTAGGGGGCAGTGCTCATCTCCGTTTCTTAGCCGAAGAGCCAGCGTTGTCCGAAGACGCTTCCATGGTCATGTGGCTGGCATGACACATGCAGAATGCTGTTACCATCCCACCAAAGTGGTACCTATTTATCTACTTGCATTTGCATGCTTTCAAATTGCTAGGTTGGCAAGGATGAGTGTGGGAGCTCACTCCACGCGGGGCTAGGGATTCGAACCTCCAAAGTTGCGATCGACAAGCCTGGCATCTTAACCACTGCACGTATCGTGCTTATATAGCTTCTATTAATTACCTGATTAATTCATCAGCTTAAAAATGTCATTGGTGGGCCAAGAAAATGGACCATTTGGCACAGTCTTATATCACAGCTGCTAATATGGGCTGCTACAAGAAAGCTTTTAACCGCACTGATTCAATAACCAAATGATATATTTACTACTACTACTACTAACTACAATGCCGGAAGATCTCTTGGCAATTTGGAGGAAGCCTGGCATCTGATTGTTATAGGTAAGGGAATGAGATTTCTCCAGATACAATGTTTTATTCCCTACCCCATAACTGAATAGCAGTTCTTGTCTAGGGATCACTATGGTCCTACAGTGACAGTTTGCATCCCCACAACTATAGTGTTTTCTAAACCACAGACTAAATGGGATCCATCTGATACTTATACAAATAGACTCCACCTAAATGAGTTTCGTGTTCATTGTGTTCACAGCATTGAATTACTGGGTGTAGCTGTAAGAACAAGACTGTAAGTATTTCATTAACAGTTAATCTGAAAAATAATTTTACTGCTTGTTAATCTGTAGCTTGAATCATGTCAACTGGATTTCTATTTTCTCAGTGGAAACGTTTCGCTCCTTATCCAAGAAGCTTCTTCAGTCTGTGCAAAGTTTGTAAGGGAATCCTTAAATATGTTTCTAGGGTGGCTGTGTGACCTTGCACCTGGGGCTAGGTCATGGTTATTTGAGATGTTTATTTCTAAGTCCCTTAGAAATAAAGTCAGGAAGAGACTAGAAGAGGACAGCACTCTTGAAAGGAGAAACCATCTCAACCAAAACCAAATCTGCCATATTCTGGACCTGTGTCTCAACACCACTTATTTCTCATACAGAGGTGACTTTTACAGACAAAAACATGACTGTGCCATGGGTTCTCCTGTGTCACCCATTGTGGCCAATTTATACATGGAAGAAGTGGAGAAGAAAGCACTCAACACATTCCAGGGAACAGCGCCCACCCACTGGTTCAGGTATGTGGATGACACCTGGGTTAAAATCAAGGCCCAGGAAGTACAGGCCTTCATGGACCATATAAACACCATAGATGCCAACATTAGGTTCACCAGAGAAGACACCAAGGACAACAGACTGGCATTCCTAGACTGTGAAGTCCTCATTGGGACCGGTGGCAAGCTAGAAATAGGGATCTACAGGAAACCCACACACACAGATCAGTATCTGATGTTTGACTCCCACCATCCACTACAGCACAAACTAGGAGTCATCAGGACATTGTCACACAGAGCAGAAACCATCCCCACCTCCATGGATTCCAAAAAGAATGAAAATCAGCACCTGAGAACAGCTCTGAAGGCCTGTGGATATCCAAATTGGGCCTTCACTAAATCTAAGTCTACCAGACCTAAAACAGCGACACACAGGGCTGAGACTCAGAATAAGTCGCAGGGGCGCGATGGCTCAGCGGGTTAAACCGCTGAGCTGTAAAAGACTGCCGGTCTAATGGTCGGCAGTTCGAATCCCCGCGTGGCGAAGTGAGCTCTCGCCATTCACCCTAGCTTCTGTCAACCCAACAGTTCGAAAGCTAATGCGAGTAGATAAATGGGTACCACGTTAAAGTGGGTCAATTTGCTGGCGTCCTGTCAGGGGGTCGCCCTCGGAACGAGGAAAGACCTCGTGAATACCGTGAATGGCGGCGGAGGACGACGGATCCCGATTGACAACATCCAGGACGTCAGCAGCCGACTCGGAAGCGAGGCATCCTGGGACATGTAGTCCAATGCCTACGGGAGAAGAGCCGGTTCCTTTACCCCCTCCCTTAGCGCGCGGTTAAATAACATTGTTTAATATATGAATTGTTAATATATGAATTTCAATTGTTGTAAGCCGCCTAGAGTCCTCCGATAGGGAGGGGATAGGCGGGGTATAAATGTGATAAATAAATAAATAAATAAATAAATAAACGGAAGAACCTGGTCATTCCTTACATGGCTGGCGTGTCTGAAAAGATAAAAAGGATATTTGGCAAACACCACATACCTGTATATTTCAAACCCACCAAAACACTGAGACAGAGGCTCGTACACCCCAAAGATCAAACTCCAAAACACAAGAAAAGCAATGTAGTGTATGCAATCCAGTGCAGTGAGGAGTGCTCTGAGCTCTACATTGGAGAAACCAAACAACCTTTGTACAGGAGGATGGCCCAACACAGGAGGAGTAACACCACAGGACCAGAGTCAGCAGTTTACCTTCATCTAAAGGAAAAAGGACACTCATTTGAGGACATTAATGTTCACATTTTAGACAGGGAAGATAAGTGGTTTGAAAGAGGGGTCAAGGAATCCATTTATGCCAACTTGGAAAATCCTTCTTTGAATAGAGGTGGGGGTCTCAGGCACAATCTTTCCCCTATTTTCCTTCCTGCTTTGTCTTCTGTGCCTAGGAAGATTAAGACCATTTCGCAATCTCAACAACAGCAAGGTAATCTTAACGATCCTCCTTTGGATGATAAGGGACTTTGTAAGAAAAAGTATTTCTTCCATAGAGAATGATTATACCAGGCTTAAAGATACAATTAGTAAAAAGGCTTCGCTGGAAAGTGGGTGGCATGAAGGAAAAACTTCCACAAAGCTGGATGTTAGCAGCACGCTATCACTTTTATTTATTTAATTTATTTATTCATCACATTTATATACATTTGACAGGTTACGGATAGGAGCACAAGGCCTATGGAACTGGTACATGCTTGAGACCAATTCTACAATGCAACCACAGTTTACTCACCTGTTCAGTAATGGCTACTGATTTATCTTTTAAGAAGTGTGCAATTCATGAAATTGTCTGAACGTCAGCACTAATCATAGCCCGGTCTAGTTAGAAGAAATAAGAACATATAACTAGAGCAACTTCAGAATGGAAACAAATAACTACAGCTTAGTCTAATAAAGCCTTTTTTTAAATCATATGATTATCAAACCCAATTATTACTTCCTTTCTTACACATACTAAAAATAGTCAAATGAACCTATAACCCCACGAATTCCCCTTGAATTCCGCTTTTCTCGGCTATTAAAATAAACCTATGGCATGCACCTTAGTAAGACCAATAATCCAGATTTGGTTCAAAAATCAGTACCAATGCTTATTTTCCTCTGGCTTTTAAGCATCTTGCCTGCTGAATGGTTATAAGAGACTCAAGAACGGGCAACTATTATAAAACTTCAGCTGGCCTAACAAAGGTGTTTCCTCAGAGAAAAAGGACAAATAAGAGTATAGGCAGGATGACTGAATATCCAATTCTCAGATTAAAAATCTCAGAAAACAAATTTGAGGGTGTCCGAAAATTTAAAAACTCACCTTTAAGAAAGAGAAACTTCTTCCAGCTGTGGTTACATTGCTGCATTCTAGTTTATTTTAAGTGGTTTTGATATCAGTGTAGCCTTTCCTTCTATCTAAATAGCTTTTCAACCAAAAGTCATGAGAAAAATGATAGCTTAATTGTTAACTCGTAGTTAAAATCAGTTCAATTATAAACTCATGAACGTCTTGGAAAAATCTGTAAGGGAATATTGTAGCACATACCTAACGTCTACTTCCCAAAGGCTTCATTGCTTTTTTATGTAACTCCAATTAAAACACTGTAAACATTATAAACAAGGACAGTTTTCTTTTGTTTATTTAACCTGTAGGATATTGGCCATTTCAAGCTTACCAACTTGGTGCATTTGAACTTAGCATCACATGATGAGGAAATCTATAAATAGGTGCTTAACATCTAGTATTTTGTGTTTATGCAACAAGTACTCTGTAACTATGATAACTGAAGTATCAACATCCAATCAAGCTGACAAGAGGCAACAACAATCATTTTAGATTGCTCATGTTATGAGATACATATTCCCTTTACTACCTACAATGCTCACACTAAAAAGGGTTATAGATACTAGCAGAAATCCATTCTACTTCTAATATTACCTGTTATATTCCACTATATATGGTGGAAGGAGATTACAATGCTCTCTCTGGATGATGCAGAACTAATCAGCAACACAGGAAAAAACAAGACAACAATACTTTGTGCAACTAGCTGCTATACATTTATTCTGTAGTCCTAATGTATTTGGTGAATGGACTCAGTTACTGTACAGTGGCAATGGGTGCACTGTTGGAAGACCTGAAGGACCAGGTTAATTGTCATGAAGAAGACCTGAAGGACCAGGTTGTCATGAAGAAAATCTATCTATGTGCTTGCTAAGAGATGACACTGACTTGATGGGACATAATCAATGAAACAACCTAACGTATTTTAATAGTCTTACTCCCTAGTTTGGCATAGGAGGGCAGCCTTTGTATCCTATCTAAAAACATTTTTGGTGTTAAAAAGGCACACCTTAACAGCCAAGTCAGTCTCTCTCTCTCTCTCTCCCTCTCCCTCTCCCCCCCCGCCCCTCTCTCCAGCTATAACAGCAGAAATCATAATACACCCAGGCTGGATTGTTAACACTGCCAAGTTGTACATACCAGTCTTTTAAAATTCACATTTTAGACAGAGAAGATAGGTGGTTTGAGAGAGGGGTCAAGGAATCCATTTATGCCAACTTGGAAAATCCTTCCTTGAATAGAGGTGGGGGCCTCAGGCACAATCTTTCCCCTATTTTCCTTCCTGCTTTGTCTTCTGTGCCTAGGAAGATTAAGACCATTTCGCAATCTCAACAACAGCAAGGTAATCTTAACGATCCTCCTTTGGATGATAAAGGGACTTAGAAATAACATCTCAAAATAACCATGACCTAGCCCCAGGTGTAAGGTCACACAGCCACCTAGAAACATATTTAAGGATTTCCTTACTAACTTTGCCCAGACTGAAGAAGCTCCTTGGATAAGGAGCGAAACGTTTCCACTGAGAAAATAGAAATCCAGTTGACATGATTCAAGCTACAGACAATTCCACCTGGATGACTGAGAACCTTCATAGACATACAGTCTTTTAAAAGTTTCTCTAAAGTCTGACTTTCTTTTTAAAATCTCACTTCTTTTTTAAACTGACATCATTACCAGCCACATTATCATTTTAAGCTGCACCCTTCAGTTCTCTTCAGATAATGGCTTTTAATCATCAGGTCTGAGAATAACAGGTCAGAGACAGACAGATGAATACAAATGATCATCACCCAATTTTAGATGGGCCATGCACCAAGTGTACTGCTTGAGGCATTCTTCTTCAATGTTTAGATTTTACAAACAATTTTTTTCCATCCCGTTACTGGCCAGCAGTATAGTTATGAACAAAAGCTGCCAGGATTCAAGCCTACAGAAATCTGTTTCAGTGTACTTAATTTACATCACCTTCCTCCAAATTTTTTTCTTAATAGACTTTTTAAAAATTATATTGCTGTAAAACATACATAAAGAGCCAGTTTGGTGTAGAGGTTAAGGCACCAGGCTAGAAACCAGGAGACCGTGAGTTCTAGTCCTAACTAGACACAAAGCCAGGTGGGGGACCTTGGGCCAGTCCCTCTCTCTCAGCCCTAGGAAGCAGGCAATGGCAAACCGCTTCTGAGAAGCCTTGCCAAGGAAACTGCAGGGACTAGTTTAGGCAGTTCCCAGGAGTCAAAACTGACTCAAAGGCACAAAAACAAAAAACCTCCATACATAATACATTATATTATTTCAATACAGTGTTATTTGTACAGTATTGACTAAAGACTCTTAACACTCTGTTTAAATAACTTAGACCATTAAAGATAGAAAAAAAGAAGGTATTATATCAGTATTAACTATGATTTAAATTGTTGATGTTAACAGACTTAGGGTTAAGAAATTAAGCCTCTGCAGGTCACCCCACCCATACCATTTTCTTTCCCTAATAACAAGCAGCCCATGGTCAGTTTTCTGGCTAAGGGGAGAGCTGAATTTGCCTCTCCGCTCTTCACTCATAGGGCTGGGTTCATTTATTTATTTATTATTTGGATTTATCCCCGCCCATCTCTACCATGGTAGACTCTAAGTTCCCATATGGGAACTTATGGTTCCCATAAGCTCAACCAAGCTGGAGAGCTTTGAACTTGGTGGTGGACTGTGGACTGTTTCGTTGGCATAATAAACTGCAGGAACTCCATCCCTTTGGTTATCTGGGAGTTGGGCAGCATATAAAATTTAATAATAATAATAATAATAATAATAATAATAATAATAATAATAAGCAGCTTGTGCTTTAATGCATGATGCAAACGGGTTCCTTCAGAAGCCAGCTGCTGTGCAAACTTACAGATCTTCAAACATGATCCCAGACACGGGCAGGGAGCCGTCTGCTGATGCTGAAGGCAGATGGGCACTCTGATTATGCTCAAGGGCACTCTCGCCCCGCAGGGAGCCATGGGACGAGCGGGTAGGCGGGATGAGGAGGAGGATAACGAGGAAGGCGCCTCAAAAGAAGCCCAGGTGGCTCCCCTCGCAGCACCTTGGCCCCTCCATCCTCAAACCAAGCCCCATTCCTCTCAGCCAACCCCTCCCCAAACCCTTTCCGCGTTTACCCAAACGTGAAAACCCGCCCCCTTACCTTCGCCTCGCCTCCCCCTTTCGCAAGAAGCCTACGCGCACGCGCGCTGCCCACCCCTTCCCCAGGAGCGCGCCGCCGCCTCACCTGTGGCCTCCGCGCTCCAGGTAACCAGGCGCGAACCAACCTGGGCAGACGGCGCAGGCGCAGTTGATAGCCTCCGATCACCCCCACACATCTCCCTTTCCCGCGCAGGCGTTTCCTGTACTGCATTTCTCCTCCGGGTCTGCGGAGCGCATGCGTAGTGAGGTCTCCTCGGCCGCGTGCTCTTTTTTTTTTTTTGGCTGCCGCCACGCGCGCGCCCTACCCGGCTCACGCTTCTGCGCGAGCTTACTGGTGCTCCCTCTCGCCTTAGGACAGTTTCTCGACCTCAGCAGCTTTAAGACGTGTGGACTTGGGAGTTGAAGTCCACACATCTTAAAGCTGCTGAGGTCGAGAAGCGCTGCCTTAGGATATAATTGAAGGAGGATGGAACATGGAAGTGCAAAATAACTTTTTAAATTCTAAGACGCGAGCTACCATCGCTCTGGTTTGCTGCAGCCCCTATTTTTTGTTGCGCTCACACACTCTTTGCGTTTTGTATTTCTAGCGGGTTTCGCAAGCTGAATCCGAAGTGGTAGCTGAGAACTTTCCTCATGTCAGATAACCAGACGTTACCCTTTGCGATTGGTCGCTGCATTTCAGTTTGCAATTGGGCAGATGATGATTTCTTAAATCAACCCTGACTGCTCATTGGAAGGACAGATGCTGAAGCTGAAGCTCAAATACTTTGGCCACCTAATGCGAAGAGAGGACTCCCTGGAAAAGACCCTGATGCTGGGAAAGACTGAAGGCAAAAGGAGAAGGGGACGGCAGAGGATGAGATGGTTAGATAGCATCACTGATGTAATGAACATGAATTTGAGTAAACTCCGGGTGACAGTGGAGGACAGGAAGGCCTGGCGTGCTATGGTCCATGAGGTCACGAAGAGTCGGACACGACTAAACGACTGAACAACAACAACAACAAAAGTCTGAAAAGGTGTTACCCGATGACTCCTGATGTTTGGCTACCTTTGACTAACACGACTCTCTTCCTACAATGAGGATGGAAAGAGACTCTTTTTTAAAATATAATTTTCATTGAAGAAATTTTTAACAAGATGAAAACAATACAGATATTAGAAAAGAAAGAAAAGAAGGAAGTATAGTGAATAAGAAAGAAAAGATTATAAAAAGAAAGATTATAAAGAAGCAGCTTCCAATCTTTTGACAGCAGTTATAAATGCATTTATATTTTACCCTCTCTCTCTAAGGTTACATCATAATTTCCTTCTTTCCACAAGCCACCCTTTCTAATCTTCAAACCCATAAATCACAAGTTCATTTTTCTCTTTTTTCAGCAAAAAGTCCATAAGGGGTTTCCAGTCACTGACAAATGTAGTAGTTTTGATTAGAGAAAGATAAACTACTACACTTATTAGTGACTGGAAACCCCTTATGGACTTTTTGCTGAAAAAAGAGAAAAATGAAATTATTTTCTTAATTTTGCCATCTTTGCTAGTTCTGTCATCTTCACCAACCATTCCTCACTGTGGGTATTTCAGAATGTCTCCATTTTTGTGCATATAATAGTCTTGCAGCAAGGATGGAAAGAGGCTGTTGAGAATGATGAATCCTTGTAAGCTTCCAAAGATTCTAGAGTTCATAAGTGCTCCAAAGGGCCATGGCACAGTATATGACTACGGTGACCGAAAGAGAGGAGGAAGGAAGGCAGGAAGGGAAAGAAAAGAGAAGGAAGGAAGGAAGGAAGGAGAGAAAGGAAGGAAGGAGAGGAAGGAAGGAAGGAAAAAAGAAAAGGGAGGGAGGGAGGAAGGAAGGAAGGAAAGAGGGGAAGGAAGGAAGGAAGGAAAAGAAAAGAAAAGAAAGAGAGAGGGAGGGAGGGAGGGAAGGGCAATTTCTTGATCTGCAAGTCTCCATGTTCCTGCTTACTGGGCCACTAACATGAATGGTAAAAAAGGAGAAAGCTATTGCATTAACACACAGTGCAGAGAGAAGACAAACATTTACATTCATATGAGTGCCCTGGACTTCTTGGAGTCGTAAAAAGGCCCTTCTCAGTCCAGTCACCCCAAAGTTGCCCATGGAATACAAACATTAACGGGTTCACTTGAAATACTAGAACCCCCCGCCCCCCCCCCCCCAGTGCTGCACAGCGTTCTTTGCACAAGGCAGACTTTTCCCGCACCCTGAATCACCTGCCAGCTGAGCAGGCTGACAGGGTATCTGCTTTCTCCCAGCGACTTCGGTCTCCTAAGCAAGCGCAGAGTGTGCTTTCCGAATCGCAAGAGAGTTCTTACAGCAAATCTTGTGGAGAAGAATTCTTGATTTAGGGCATGGCTGCTGTTCAGGCACCTGAGAAAAATCAAAACACAGGATCAATTTTCCTTCCCTTGGCTTGTTTGGCACACCTTAGCTAGGGCAGGGGTTGCTGGTGGAAAGGTATCTTCCCCAGGGTTGTTCAACAAGCCATTTCCCCTTGGAAAGGAAAAACTAGAGCGGGGGGGCACTGGGCCAGGCTGCAGCCCTCCACCCCAACTCCCTGGGTCATCCCCCACCCCCTTGCCATCCTCAAGGCTTTCTGGGACATGGAAGAGAGGCCTGGATTACTATGAAAGGAAATACACATCTGGAAGTCCCTTCAGTTAATTGGGCAATTATTCATACTACACTTGCTGGCAACAGCCTTGCTGAAAGCTGGCCAAAGCCAACAATTGAATGGGGGTGATGCCCCCCCACCCATCCCTTCCCCAATCATATAGGGAGCTGGAGGGGAGAGGCCAGCGCTCTGGAGGAAGAGAAAACCTTCTGCGCAAAATGCCACCGTTCCAAACAGTTTTCATTCCAGATGATGGGGTGATGGTAATCATAATCGTGGGGTGGCAATGATAATAAGGGGGATGTGTCAGGTTGCAATCTGTTTAGTTACAATAGAGAGCACACGCTATACCCCTATATTTTAGATCAGGGTTTCTCAACCAGGGTTCCACGAGAGGTCCCTGGGAGATCACGATTTATTTTTAAAAAATTTCAAATTCGGGCAACTTCACATTCAAGAGGTAAATTTCATTCTTGTTTTCAGTTGAAGAACACTGTCAATGCATATAGACAGGCCTGCCCATGAAACAAAGAATAATTTTGTAACTTGTGGCCTATCTTTGAGCCTGAATGTGCAGGGGTTCCTTCCCCGAGGCCTGAAACATACTTCAAGGGTTCCTCCAGGGTCAAAAGGTTGAGAAAGGCTGTTTTGGATATTGTAGGAGGAGATCTGAGTAGGGTAACCCAAGAATCCAAAGGAGCTGGCCACATCTTTTCAGTCTAACAGATTTTATTAAAAGGCATGAAAGCTTATGCCTTTTAATAAAATGGGTTAGACCTTAAAAGGTGCTATCAGACCCTTTCCTATATTTTATGCATAGTTTCAAGGGAGTCAATCAAGGGTGTCTTTTTTGCCCGGCTGGGCTACGATGACGGGGTGCAAAGCACTGAATATTGCGTATCCTGCAATCTGCTGTGTGTTCCTACACGAGCCCTCTTTTCAGCGCAGTTGTCACCAAAGTTGGAGAAAAATTTAACTCGCAGTTGATTGCTGTCTGTGTGGAAAGGAAAGAAGGATGCAAATTTCTGCCCGTTGCTTCGTTGATTAAAAGCCTTGGACCAGCCATGTTTCTCAACCTTGGCCACTTTAAGACGTGTGGACTTCAACTCCCAGAATTCCCCAGCCAGCTTCCCTCACCCATGCTGGCTGGGGAATTCTGGGAGTTGAAGTCCACACGTCTTAAAGTGGCCAAGGTTGAGAAACACTGGCCTAGAGTTTCACCTAATAGAAATCCAACCCCCCTTCCCCAAATAACCCACATTTCACCATAACGATATTTTACTTTTGGCAATGTCTGACTCACCCAGCTGTAGACAATATGTTGGGAAGAGGCACCAGCTGGAATATTTATTCCCCTTTCTCTTGCCTCCCCCAACCCGCCTTCTCATCCTTCCTGGAGGGCTGTAGCTTATCTCGCTGACATTTATTCATTAGTGCTAGTTTTGCACTCCCATCCAAAGGAAATTCCTGCCTCTCTCTAAATCCCGTTCCTACCTTTGCACCTGAAAAAGTCTCCGGCACCTCGCTCCTTAAGTGCTCTCTTTTTCTTCAAAAAATCTTTATGGAGCAACCATAAAGAAGATGCTAAAATCTGGCCAGAGGGGAAGGAGTGATAAAGGACCTGGGGAATATATTTGAACTCCAGCTGTTGAACACTTGGGCCTTCTTCAATCTCTTCTTAAAGCAATGGGTTTGAAGGGGATTGTGGTGGATTTTCATCCAGCTCTACCACATTACAAATCGTAGTATCTCTGAGGCCTCCTGAAATTGACTTTTCTGCAATTAAACATTACACTTATTAGATTAAAATAACCTTGGTGTGGTCCGTGATCGTGATCAAAGTTCATTTGCAGCAAGATTCATCGAACAACTGCCTTTAAAATGCAATGGAAACGAACAGCTATAATTCACTAATATTCTGCATTTCTACATTGGTAGATTTTTTTTAATCCATTCTATCGTGTCTGATTCTCGGAGACTGCCTGGAAAAGTCCCAGAAGTTTTCTTGCAAGGTTTTTCAGAAGTGATTTGCCATTGGCTCCTTCCTGGGGCTGAGAGAAAGTGGCTGGCCCAAGGTCACCCAGCTGGCTTTGTGCCTAAGGCGGGATTACAACTCACAGTCGCCCCGTTTCTAGCCTGTGCCTTAACCTCTATACCAAACTAGCTCTCATTTTGCGTATAATCCCTTATAAAATAAAAGGGAAAATGGAATATTTAATTTGTGTTAAGCAACCTTGGTTAATTGCATGTTTATTAAGTTCTTTGTTTGCAACCTTTAGAGTTCATAAACACCTCAAGATGGCTTTTGGTAGATTAAAAACAATAAACCTGTAACTGCATCGTGAACAACAAACCCTAAAGCGTATATTTCATTACTACAGCCCCTCCCACCGTGCTATAATAAACTGTTTTACTGAAAAGAAACATTTAATAAACAAAGAGATAATTAGATGAAGGGATCAGCTTCTAGAAAGTAACCTTTTATATCTGATTTTCTTCCCTTGTAGATTTGTTCTGTTCACAGATGCCTTTTCTCAGTGAACAGCAGAGGGCACTCTTTCCCTTCTTAAACCCCACAATGCTATTGCCCAATATCCAAAAATTGATTTGGTTGATAAAGGCCAAAGCAGCAGTTTAAAAGGATGCCCTTTAAATGCATATTTTAAAATAGGAAACATACTTTGGACTAGGTTGCTAAAGCCAGGAATAAAAGCAGACCTCTTTATCTACTATTTGAAATTCAGAAATCAGAATACTTATTGGAATAAACATTGTTTAGCACCAGGTAGTCCTCGCTTAACGACCACAATTGGGACCGGAATTTTGGTTGCTAAGTGAAACGGTCATTAAGCAAATCAACCTGATTTTACCACCTTTTTTGTGGTGGTGATTAAGTGAATCACCATGGGTGTTAAGCAAACCACATGGTCGTTAATTGAATCACGCGGTTCCCCATTGAGTTTGCTTGCCAGAAGCCGGCCAGGAAGATTGATAATGGCGATCATGTGACCACATGACGCTGCAATGGTCATAAATGTGAACCGGTTGCCAAGCGCCCAAATCGTGATCATGTGACAGCAGGGATGCTGTGACAGTCATAAGAGTTTTTTCAGCACCGTCATAAGTCCGAAACATCACTAAATGCAAGAATTACTGGGGTATGTAGATGGATCTGGGGCAGCAGGATTTCAGCCCCCTGCCTGGCCCAGGCAACATTTTAATGAGTTGTTGTTATTTCTCCTTTTAAGAGAGCTACTTCTTATCACCCTAACAGGCGACAGTGTTGATTCCTCTAGAGACCTAATTAATTTTTATATTTTCTAACCTGCATATTCTTCTCTTTGAAAAAAATCTCAGTACAAGGATGTGCACATCTGTCCGTTGGTACAGACCCTGGAACACCTCCAAGTTTGTTGCTGTTTCTGCTTATTAGTCAGCATATCTTCCATCAGATGCAGGGCTGTATGCAGGGTATGGTCAAAAAAGTCAAGATGAGGGCCACAATGATGCCATACAACACACATAAAAACAGGCAGAGGGTTGATTGCCACATCATTGGGGGTTGGACTAGAAGACCTCCAAGGTCCCTTCCAACCCTATGATTCTATGATCATGGCTGCCATCTTGACTTTTTGGACCACACCCTGCAGACACTTCTGCTCAAACCCATGACTGTTGGATTTACAAGACTGTATCCTCCATACTTTCTCCCTCTGCAACCTTGTCCCTACGCATTACCTCTTGCTTCCCCACTCCCCCAAAACAGACAGAATTGGAAGAGAGGCAAGGCTGCTATTTCATGTTACCTAAGACAGAAGCATCACTTATCGTAGATTGACTTGTGGGCTAGTTAAAGGAAAAGGCTCTGTCAAATCTAGATCAACTCCTGGTAGCTTCATGAACATATCCAGGGAGTTGTCTTGTTGCAGAAGTGGTGCACCATTGTATTCTGGATTTTTTAAAAAACTTCCCAGTCTAGCCTAGACTTGTAGGATTTCCTTGTGGTCTCCCATGGCTGACTCTGCTTACCCTTTGGGAATCATCCAAGGTTAGTAAGCTACTGCCACCTACTGTGGCTAAAAACTACTTTAGAAAGTCAAGCTCAGCTCCTGGTGATCCATGGACGCCTCTGTGCGGATTTCTTGGCAAGGATACAGAAGCTGTTTGCCCTTCTGGATGTTTTTTCAGCTCCTCAGCCTAGCCTGCAATGCTGGGTTTCCTGTTGGTCTCCTATCCAAAGAGAAATCTGCTTAGCTTTTTAGGTCAGCTGCAATCTACCATTTACTCTGATACTTCCTGGGTCTTGTCTCCTTCTGGGAGCCATTTCTAGATTCACCAGCAGTTGTTTTAACTGCTAAAGTGGACTTGTTTCTTGTTTTTTGTTGCTTCACATTACTCAACCAGCTGCAGCAGTTGGCAGCCAGAATGGGCATCCCAGAATAACCACGGGTATGGATCCTAACCAGTGTGGCCCAATTCAGTGTGGGACAAAAAGAGGCATCAAACATTTTTTAAAAGCAAGAATTAGGGGTTCTGGTCTCCCTAGGCAATGACCATAGTTGTTGAAGAGACAGAGGGTGGATGAATGCCAAGGAACAGCATCTGGCTGGAAAAACCACCAGGGCGTGGAAAACATGCGATGTGGATTCTCTTGGCTTTTGCACAGAAGGGGAGATGGGGCAGGCACTTGACTGTGGCAGACGCCGTGGTTTTATGGTGACTGCAGAGAAGACTATCTCTGTTTCGGGTTTCCAAATGTCTCAGCTAAGCCTGGGGAATGTGGGGTCAATACAGAAACCTGCTACAGGCTGAGAAGAGGCTGCAGTTCAGAAGCATTGCATGTGTGCGTTGTTTGTGGCGTGCACGTGAGGTGGGAGCAACGTCTGTCTTGTGTCAAAGGAGATCTGTTTTAAGGTGTCCTTTAGAGCAGGGGTCCCCAACCTGTGGGCCGTGGCCCACTAGTGGGCCGCGGCCTGTTAGGAAGTGGGCTGCACAGCAGCTGAGCGGTGGTGGTCCACACGATTGGCTCCCACCTGCAAACCCCGCCCCCATCCACACAATTGGCTCCCGCCTGCAAACCCCGCCCCCGTCCGCGCAATTGGCTCCCACCTGCAAACCCCTCCCCCCGTCCGCGTGATTGGCTCCCGCCTGCAAACCCCACCCCCCCTGGTCCGTGGGAAAATTGACTTCCATGACCGGTCCCTGGTGCCAAAAAGGTTGGGGACCCCTGCTTTAGAGATCAGAGGCCTGGGTTTAGCCGAAGGGACAATGCGCCAATCCAGAACACATCAAAGTTGTGGTTTTGATTTTCCCTGGTGGATTGGCAAACTTTTATCCTGGATCCATAGATGGATGAATTCAGGCAATTGTATCCACAGTGCTGGTCCAGTACACTGTAGAAGTCGGTTTGGACAGTGGACAGTATAGTAGGAGAGCCATCTATGGTGGCCCAAAAATCAGAAGAAGTCTGACTAACCTATTTTATTAAAAGGCACCAGCTTTCGTGAGCTGCATCTCCTTTCATCACACGCATGAGGCAGCTTGCTTTATTGGGAAAGGCGCTACCAGACTCCGGATTTTTTACTGGTGAAACAAGCTATAAATTTACTACGGTGAAACAAGCTATAAATTTGGGGTGTTGGTAGGCAAATGGTTGTGTTTCGGGCCTCATTAAGGCACTAAAGCTCTTTTACAGAATAAAGTAAATAGCCTTTCCCTCCTTTTCCTACCATGTCTTCGTACACTTTCTTTTTTCTTCTTCCTGAATTAGTTATATTAGTGATGATCCCAACTAATTTTTTCCGCGTGAACTGCTCAGAGTTGTTGGGAGTTCAGCAGTATACAAATTTTAATAACAATAATAACAACAACAACAGCAATAACCAATTAAGGAACCGATTGTGAATGGGAGGATAGCCCCGGGCTTCATAGCTGGTCAGTTTCAATTATTTGATGAAGTTATTATGGACAACCAAGTGATGACTTAGGCTGGCCAATTAAGGAGCACACAGGGAATGAGAGAACATCCTGATAAAGTATGTTATCAGGAATTTTCTAGGTGCAGTTTGCTCTTTTGTCCTCGGAAGGAATGACTCTTGTGGAGGCCAGACGCACATTAGTCCATATCCTTCACAACGAAGAGGTACAGTGAAGAACCTTTGCCCTGGTTGACATCACCTTTGTTCTGCAGGTAAAACTCTCCATTTTACCCACACCTTTCTCCTGGCTGCCTGTCTCAGCCTCTGGAGGCCAGGGCAGGTCATGACAAAATTTAATTATCACTGATGAATTTTTTGCATAGCAGCTCCAATAAAGTTCCAAGCAGATCAGTGCTCGGTATGGGAACGGCAAGAGGAATGAATTGTTGTATTGTCCTCCGTTTGATGCCACTGCCAGGGCATGCCCACTGATCCACCTGCCCCTGCTTGCTCCCTTCCTGGGCCATGTCAGGGATTGGACATATTTGGCACAAAGGGGTTTTCTGAGTAGGCGACCAAGCATAACAGCTCATGGGGATCCAAGGTAAAGCAGGAAATTGTACAGGATTCTGGATTGAAAGCAAAATGTTAGTGTGTTTCAGAGCTGGGAAGACGGCTGCATTTGAGGAACTGGGCTCCTGGACCAGACCAAGCATTTGGTGTCAGACTTTGACCATGCAAGTAGTAACAAGTGGGGGAAGAGAGGGACGGTAGTCTTCCATGGTTCCTCATAGCATGCATTTAAGACACGCTACTTGTGATTTAGGACACATGAGATATTAGAACTGTGCCATGATTTGGAAACAGATGGAAAAGAAAGGTGCTTTGGAGCATGCAGGGTTGCAAATGTAGCTTCTGCCCGCAGCTCTTTAAAGCAGCCGTATCTCTTCCCGGAATTGCACACAGCTCCTCCCTCCTGAGAAAAGACGCAGCTGTCTTAAAGAGTTTGCCGCTTGATGCTGTGCTTGTGCTCCTGCATACTCCGAAGCACCTTTTTGGAATGGGATCCAAGGCATTGTACACACCTAGTTGAGACAGTCATCAAATGTAGAAATGTAGAATATAGTATTATTCTCCATGACTTTGTCCTGCTCCTGTTGACAAGCCCTCTTCATATTTGATGGTAGAATATTCCATAATTTTACTGCCAAAAAGTCCTTCCCTTCACCAATCCCAGTTGTTGACAACTCAGAAGAGGGAGAAACCCCTTTGTCCATATTTTCCCCACTGCACACACATCTCTCTACCTCTATCATAACCTCTCCTTATTTGACTTTGCTCTAAGCCAGGGGGTGGCAGCTTCCTTGGGTGGGGGACAGCTAGTTACTCTCCCGAGTAGCTGGATGATTGCTGGAGACCTCCTGGAGACACGATGACTAGTTATTTGCAAAATATTCCATGTTGGAGCAATCTGACTCCAGAAATGCCATTTTTCTCCTGGAATGTTCAATTTTTACCCCTGAACGGATGGATATGAGCATTTGGGGCCTGGCTGGTATATATTTCTGGGATGTCTGCAACAGAAAGTGGCTCATGGTGTTCCAGACACCCTCTCCTGATAGGAGAGCTGCTTCAGCCCCATCCATCATTTTGCTTGCTCTTTTTTTGAAGAACCAGAGCAGGGTTTCACAAGAAGGACCTTGCTCTCTGCATCATCTCATCCAGACTAGGCCTGAGATATGCCACCGTCTGGGAGATCTGAGGATTGCAGGTAGCTCCTAATTTACCGAGGACACTCCTGTCTTTGAAGGGCCATGCAGTTTTTCCTTTTCTCCTAGGATAATAATTTGCTGCAGCTCCTTGCTATCTTGGCTGCTCACAAAATGCACTGATTTTAAAAAAAATCCTTCCTTCCTCTTTTTCCAATTACATTTTAATGTTGCTTATTATCTGGTGAATGAGAGCCAGTTTGGTGTAGTGGTTAAGGCACCAGGCTAGAAACCGGGAGACCATGAGTTCTAATCCTGCCTTAGGCACAAAGCCAGCTGGGTGACCTTGGGCCAGTCACCCTCTCTCAGCCCTAGGAAGGAGCCAATGGGAAACCAGGAGACTGAGAGTTCTAGTCCCGCCTTAGGCACGAAAGCCGGCTGGGTGACCTTGGGCCAGTCATTCTCTCTCAACCGCCCAGAGTCTACTGTCGTGGAGATGGGCGGTGATAAATTCAAATAATAAAATAATAAAATAAACCCTGGGAAGAAGAAGGCAAGGGCCAACCACTTCTGAAAAACCTTGCCAAGAAAACTGTAGGGACTTGTCCAGGCCGCCTCCGAGAATCAGACATGATTGAACGGATAAACAAACAAACAAATAAATCTGGTGAATAGCCATGGAGTGTATTTCCCACCTTCTCTGCTAAGATACCTTTTCCTTAGGTTATGACTGACCAAAATTGATCTGGCCACACAAACACAATAAAATAGGGCACACCGTGGCTCAGATTAAGCAGGATTAAGATTAAGATTGCTATTTTCTAGAATGGGATATTTCAGCATAAAGCTATCCAAAATAAAAGCTGGGAATGAGGGAAGTTCGGTGCCATGTGATTAAGAGGCTTCTGCTGCCAATATAAACTGGCAGTGGGGAAAGAACCCTTATTTTGTTTTGAACAACCATAGACAGAAGTATCGCTTCACGTAGCCTATTTCTAGAACAGTGCCTGCAAAACTCTAGAAATCATTAAGTTCTGTATCTCTTTATTGCTATCTAGCGGTTTCTTGGATTGTCATAGACCCAAAGTAGAAGCTCTAACGTAGAGTGTGGCAAATTTCCAGTTTGGATAATAAGCACGGTACATTTCCCCCAAAGGAACAAGGTCATGATCTAAATAGGATCAATGGGTTTTCAGTTAGCCACAATTAAGATTTTCATTTCTTCCCTGACAAACCAAGAATTGAAGTCGAAACCTTTGCAGATGCCTGCGTCTGCTTTATCATTCACTCGCAAGTAGTCTATAATTCTGCCCCAACTTTCTTGGATTGTTCTTGGCCAACAATGGTTGAATAGGCAAAGAATTTGGGACGCTGGCATATCATATCCTGAGCAGCAGGCTGGAGGGATAAGGTTATCAGTTTATTCCCTCCCCTCCTTCGGTCGCAATCTCGTTCTTGCATCTTTATTGGAAGAGGGGCTAAAAATGTCAAACATGCTTTTCAGAAATTGGAGCAGTCTTTCAAAGCTCAGCTGCATCTGGATAATGTAGGATCCCGTCAAGAAATGTTTATGGAACATGGACTGGGGGGGAGTGAGGTGGGGGGGTGGCCGAGCTGGTGGAAATCAAAGCGTTTGATGAGAGCAAGAAGAAGATGGCAATCCAGACGCTGCGCGAGCCGAACTGTCCTGTCCCCCCCTTGGGAAACAGAACACCCGAACATAAGGACTCGTTTATTTTAAGTAAACTATAGGGATCAGGCTATGAGAAACGCATGGAAGAAATGAGAAGTTGGTTCGAATCCAACGGTTTCCAAAAGATCTTCGACAAACATGTCTGATTGAATCTGGCAATTCCTTTTCCCCTCCCTCCTCCTCCTCCTCCTTTGATGCCCATTGGTTCGAGTTGATCAAGAGAGCAGAAAGTGAGATACAGTTTAATCCCTTCCAAATGTTAGGCAGATTATATGGACAAACTGAGATAGAAACCCCGCAGGATGTCGGGCGGCGAGATCAAGGAGCACGTGAGGTTGAAAGCGCATGGCGGTTCAGCCGACCCCAAACTGCTCTTGGGATTGTCCCAACTGATGATGCTTGAGGGGTCCGGGACTTGCTCCACAATCTTGGTGGGTCTTTCTCTTCACAAATATATTTGCAAATATAGGGGTAAGGCGGTGGCTCAGCGGGTAAGACGCCAGGCTTGTCGATCGCAAGTTCGGAGGTTCGAATCCCTAGCCCCGCGTGACGGAGTGAGCTCCCGCACTAGCCCCAGCTCTTGCCAACCTAGCAATTCGAAAGCATGCAAATGCAAGTAGATAAATAGGTACCACTCCGGTGGGTGGGTAACAGCGTTCTGTGTGCGTCATGCCGGCCACATGACCGCGGAAGCGTCTTCAGACAACGCTGGCTCTTCGGCTAACAAACGGAGATGAGCACCGGCCCCTAGAGTCGGACACGACTGCACAAATGTGCGGGGGGAACCTTTACCTTTTTTTACTGTGGCCTATTTTTCCTAGAAATAAAACACCAGGGGACTTGCTCCACAATCTTGGTGGGTCTTTCTCTTCACAAATATATTTGCACAAGGTTGTGGCCTATTTTTCCTAAAAATAAAACACCAGCTTCCTTCTCTCTCTCACCTACACATCTTTTACCTCTAGGTCGCCTTCCAAATGCGGAGTCTGGCTATCATGACCCAGCAGTGGTGGGAAACTGCTTGGCAGATGCTTTGGGGCAGTTGTATTTTAAATTACTTTCTAGGGAGCGACACTAGGTGCAGGCAAATCCAAAGTGTTTTTGTCTGGCCGTGGCCTAAAGAAAAGTAGAGAATTACAGAGTCAATCTTTCTGGAAGACACCCATCTCTGTTTTCTGAAATTCTGGCACCGAGAATGAACGAACCTTTGAGGATATGCAGATATCTTTTTATTCATCTTAACTTGCCTTACTGAAAAGTCTCAGCTTTTGTTTTAAAACAGCTAAGCTTTTATAGAAATTATCAGTCATCATAATCTCAGCAGGAAGAATAGGCTTGGATCCAGGGAGGAAAGTGTTAACTTAGTCTTCTTAATACAGTCGCTTTCTGTATTAAGGTGCAGCAATACAGTTGTCTCTGTGAACTTCCACCTGCACTACTTAACAATCTGGCTTATTTTGGGGTGGCAGCAGAGAGACAGTATTGACTTTCAGCCAGGAATTTAGAACATGTACTGTATAATGGCATGGAATAATCCAGAGGATACAAGCCCTACCTAAATTGTGCTTAGTTACAGTAAAAAGGTAAAGGTTCCCCCCGCACATTTGTGCAGTCATGTCCAACTCTAGGGGCCGGTGCTCATCTCCGTTTGTTAGCCGAAGAGCCAGCGTTGTCTGAAGACGGTCATGTGGCCAGCATGACATGCACGGAACGCTATTCCCATCCCACCGAAGTGGTACCTATTCATCTACTTGCATTTGCATGCTTTCGAATTGCTAGGTTGGCAAGAGCTGGAGCTAGTGCGGGAGCTCACTCCGTCACGCAGGGCTAGGGATTCGAACCTCCGAACTTGCGATCTTCCGATCGACAAGCCTGGCGTCTTACCCGCTGAGCCACCACACCCCTTGTTAGTTACAGTATAAGTGCCTAATAAATAAAACTACTTCTGTAGTCAAATTGGAAGCCGTTGCTTGAAAGGAGAGCTTGGACAGAAACCTCACCCCTATGCTGCTTTGAGATCCATATTGGCATGATGACACTGTTTTATATATGATGGTAAGCCAAATGCATGTGGCACAGAAAAGCATATGGTGACCAAGACTGTTCTTCATGCTTCCATTGACATGTATGTGCAAACTCACCTTTCCAAACATCTACAAGAAAAGCTGGTGGCCGCTCTTAGCTGTCCTTGGCTGATTGTGGAGAAGCTATGCAGAATCTGACCTGGCTTGTACTTGGGTAGGAGGTCTCCGGGAGATCCCAGGAGCTGTTGGATAGACTGGAAAAGCCAAAATTCATCTTGGTAGAAAGCAATGAGAAACTCCTTCTCTATTGCTGCCAAAGAAAACTTCACGGATGTAGCCATGAAATCACCAGGAGTCAATTTTAACTCAAGGGACTCTTCACCTTGATAAGAAGACCATCTAGATAAGTGAGGCCCTGGACTTCTCCTCTGTGACAAGGAGCTCTTTGCTTTGGGAGCAGCTGTCTCTGCTGGTGGTGATTAGAAAACAATTTGGACCATCATTCTGAATGGTGGTGAACTCAAAGTTCCCCCCATCAGCTTGGCCCTGCTTTCTCCTAGAGCAGAGCTTTCCAAACTGTGTGTCGGGACACGTTAGTGTGTCGGCTGCAGTGTCTGGGTGTGTTGCGGCTGCTGCTGCCTCTGAGCCCTGCCAGGATTCCGCGCAGGTCCTAGTGCCTGCCTTGTGCCTTGCTGCCTCCAAACCTGCCCTGCCAGGATTCCACGCAGGTCCTAGTGCCTGCCTTGTGCCTTGCTGCCTCCAAACCTGCCCTGCCAGGATTCCATGCATGTCCTAGTGCCTGCCTTGTGCCTTGCTGCCTCCAAACCTGCTGTGGTTCTGCGCAGGTCCTAGTGCATGCCTTGTGCCCTGCTGTAAGAGTGTGTCGTGAAATGATGCATGTCTAAAAAGTGTGTCACCAACATGAAAAGTTTGGAAAGCTCTGTCCTAGACCCAAAGGGCTCTAAAATGGTTTTCTGGTTCATGTATGACATTAGCTGAACAGCAAATTCCCAGTTCCACTAGGTTCCTTAGCTCTAAGCCTTAGCAGAACTCCTGATTCTCCTGCCCAGGGTTCGTTCCCATCACGGAAAGGCCAGCGGAAAAATCCGATACCCCCTCTTCCACCCTTGGTTTCCCCAGGGCTTCCCCTTATGAGAAAACAGTTAATTGCATCTCTGCTTGGCAGCCTTCAAGATATTTGTAAATTACCCTGGTGTCTTTCTGCTGCCTACACCCATTCCTCCTCTCTCGAAGGGGAATGTGCCCAAATTCTTCAGACTTTTCTCATAGGTCACGCATTCCAAACCCTTTGTCATTTTGCCTCATCTCCTTTGTATCCACTCCAGCAACTTTGTGTTCTTCTTAAGAGGTGTGTGGGGAGGGGAGTCCTACAATAAACACGGTACGGTACTGAAAGACCTACTTTTTATCCTGGGCGGATGATACTTCAACTCATGGAACTGGAAACGAGCATTCGCCAACCTTGGTGAGCCCTCTAAAGTCCTTGGTATTACCATGGGGCCAAACAGATGAGTGGGGATGGGCTGAGAAGTGGCTCCACCCCAATTTATGGATGACACAAATTTGGCAAGTCTGGCCACCACCCAGGAATTTAGAAGGAGATTGCAACCTAATCTGGACAGGTTGGAAGAACAACGTCTGATCGTGGATCACAATGAAGATTCGATTTGATTTGAGGAGTGGGCTGAGAGGAACAAGGTGTTCTTCAGCAGGGAGAAATGTAAGGTATTACATTTAGGGAGAAAAAAATAGGGCACACTTATAGGGTTCATGTCTTGGAAGCACCACATCAGAGAAGATCTTGACAACAAGCTGAACATGAACCAGTAGTGTGAGACAGCTGGTAGAAGAGCTAATGCAAGTCTGAGCTTCATCAGAAGACATATTGTTTCACAGACATGTCAAGAAGAGGTTGGAGGGCCACCTCTCATGGATGGTCTAACTGCTTTTCCTGCACATTGCAGAAGGATGGACTGCAGATACTTATGGTCCTTCCCAGCAACATACTTCTGTGATTCTAGGAACACTGCACAAGCCATGAAGCTCTGCCCACCGATGTCTGTGTTGACTCTGGCAAAAAGGGGACATTTGCATGAATAGCAGTCAACCCGGAAGCCTCTACATGAGCCAGAACTGTCTCTCTGTAGGTATTCACTTAACATGTGAATGTTGGGGGCGAGACTATTAACACATGTAACATTGGAGCAGAGCTTTGTAGTGCTGCCCACTTTGTGTTTGTTCGTTTGGGTGACTGACATCAACTGTAGGAAAAGTATTTGTCAGAATGTTGACCCAGATCCCAGAATGGGATTGCTTAATTGGAACAGCTCTATCTAGCTCTAGCTATGACTTGGGGAGCAACTAAATGTTCTAGCTATTGATTTCTTTATAAATCAAATACTCTGCTTTTCACAAGTGGAAAATAATCCCCAAACAAGTGATAACCCTTCAAATGCCTAGGGATTTGGAATTCTCCCTTAGGGACCTGCCCAGGTTTTAACATCTGTTGGTCTTGCCACCATCTTCAATGTGATGGAAATAGAAGGCCTTCTGCAGGGCTGCCTCAGGTTTTAGAAATCTCCTCTAAGGGTGGTCAAGCCAATTTTTTTCACTCACTAAGGTCATAGTGCCTTAATATGGCTTGTTTGTGTTTTAGGAACCCAGCATTTATGTTTTGTAAATTGTGACTTGTTGCTTAGCATGCTCAGGGAACTCTGCCAATTATGGTTTGTTCAGTAAACCCTGGTTAAGCAAAAAGCAAACAGACCAACACAAACAAACCTTAATGCAGCATGAACCCATGCTATGATACTCTTGCCTAAGCATCAATCTTTCCACTCATGAAAGCTTTGCTGCATAAGTTGACTTGGCTGCAGAGTTGGCTGGCTGCCATTTGTTTTAATCAAGCTTTTCATTTTAGTCTTCATTCTGTTGGCCAACCTGCACACCAATCTTTAGCAAGAAGGTAGAGAAGTATCTCAATAAATATACAATCATCATCATCATCATCAGCCAAGAAGACTAAAATTAGCCTATGCTTTACTGTTCCTTTTTCTGCAATTGCTCAGAGTTAGAGAAGGGCCTTGTTTGATTCATTCTCTAAAGGTTATATCTTTGCAGACCTTGACTATCCTTTTACAGTGTTCAGATTTGTATGTCTGAATATCAGTTCTGTTGTTTTCTATTTCTTCTAGCTCTAACACTTTTGTGCCCTCGGTAGGTTAAATGAGCCAACAGTTTTCCTCCAAAAACATCTCATGAGCTCCAGGGAAGGGTTGGGGACTGCTTGCAAAACAGGCAGAACGCAAATGTAGGCAGCCTGATTATGTTTATAGCCATTTAATCGCACTCAACATGTTAAATAAACATTTAATTGGATGCCATTTTAAAAGCAGGCTCTACTGCCTGAACTACTCCAGGAAATAAAGCCAGACTGCTCACTTGAGGGAATGATATTAAAGGCAAAACTGAAGTACTTTGGCCACATAATGAGAAGACAGGATACTCTGGAGAAGAAGCTGATGCTAGGGAAAGTGGAAGGCAAAAGGAAGATCAAGGGCAAGATGGATGGATGGTATTCTGGAGGTGACGGACTCAACCGTGGGGGAGCTGGGGATGTTGACGGCCGACAGGAGGCTCTGGCGTGGGCTGGTCCATGAAGTCACGAAGAGTCGGAGACGACTGAACGAATAAACAACAAAAACTGCCTGAACATTATCTCGACGTTTTCACAATCATTGGCCAAAGTCCTGGAAGAAGAAGAAGACACTCCAAAAACTCTTTTTAACTGAAGGAAGAGAGCCAGTTTTTATTCTTTCATTAGATTTATGTGCTGCCTTCCTTCCAGGAGTTCAAATGATGTGTGTAGAATTAAGGGGTCTGCGGGGTATGGCAAAAAAACAACAACAGTCAAGACGGTGGTTGCAACGGTGGAATTTTATGCACATAAAAACCAGGTAGAGCTTTCATCACACCTTCATGGCCATCAGCTTGGATTTTTTGTCCATACCCTGTGGACATCCCTGGTAGAGGTCCCTCTTCCTTACAAAGACCTTGTACGGTAGCTTAGTCTGGGAGAACATCTAGTGAGCTTCTATAGGTGAGGGGGGACTTCAGCTTGGCTTCCCCTGGTCCTAGAGTCGAGGTCCTTAACTTCTACACCACCCTGATGTAGTGAGACACCCTTTGTCTCACACCAAAGAATTCTCACTCCTTGGTCTATTTTGGACTACTTTGCTCACATCTATTAATCCAGGGATGTCTCAGATGAGTCCTTTTTGGAGTGAGAAACATTCTTAGTGAATAAACATGGTTGTTTAGTAAAAAATTATTTGGAAATGCAGCCATCAAGGAGAAATAGGGATACTTTGAGGGGGTAGAGAGCATTCTGGGGACTGTGGTTTGGCGTGGCAGAGTGCATTTTCACCAGCTTACCTTCTGAATGTGTATTTTGTGGTTGGCCACCCCAATCATGTCAGTTGTTTTGTGAATAGGCAAATCCTGGCAACATTTTGTGAGAGCATCCAGGGAACCCATTCTGAGTTCAGATGTGTTGGTATGAACGATGGCTTGGCTATCAGTTCCTTCCATTGATGTCAATGGCAAATAAGCATCAGTTTAGGATATATCTGAGAAGGAGCAAAACTGGATCTTCCCCTCAACCAAGGCTATGACTAGTAATTGATTAACCATCTACATCCCACCAAGGGGATCCATGCAAACCTTTTCTTGTATCAACGCAGGGCAAATAGTATCGATTTAAGGATCGTCTTACCGTGGTTGTTTGGGGATTTTCTCTTGGCTGAAAAGTAGGGTAAACACGGCTTGAAATAAAGAATCAGAGAGAGATCATGACATGAAGCATTCCAAGTTTTTCTTGAAAAGTGCTAGAAGCTGACCAAGCTGGCATGCTGCTGATGGGAGTGCTAAGTTGGAATTCCTTTGTGTCATAACAATTTTCCGTCAGCTCCACAGTCAATCCACGTGAGATGTTGAACCTGTCAACATGGGAAATGAGAGTTCTACCTATTCGGTCCTTCTGCCAAGGGTCAGTGCGGGACCAATCCCTTGAGTCTGTATATTCTGGTGTTTTGTCACATCTAATTTATGTTTTTGCTGATAAAAGAGTTTTTCTCTCACATCCCAGGAGAGATTAAGGATGAAACCTACCTATTCCCTGCAAACCCAGTGGATGAATACAGATTCAACCCCAAAACAGCGTATGGTACATGCAAATCTCCTGACTTTTGAATGTCATAAATATTCACCATAAAACAATCTGTCAAACTGCTTTCACTCCCTGTGGCTTTCGATCTGCTTTGTTTACTCACCCCTGGCCTGGTCCATATGTTCTTGTTTTATGGTCACTGCATCAGTCTCAATGTTTTCTCCTTTTCCTGGAAGACACCCCCCCCCGAGAGGTACAGTATATTTGCATATATTAAATGAATCTGTTTATGTACAGAATGGAGTTTAACATATGTCTGCATTTAGCAGCCACCACTGAGCTTATAAAAAAAAGAGATCTAATTGGATGACACCCCAGCTGTGGGTTGGCTGATTAAAAACTGATCTGTTGCTACCCCTTAAACCTTAATGGGAACAAGCATGATTTGTGAATTAGTTTGCCACTGTACGATGTGAAAGATCCAATTAGGAAAAGAGCTAAGCTGAACATCCAGGAGTCAGAAACCCCATATATCCTGCTTCTGAGGGTTGAAGAGTAGAGACTGCGTCTTCTTACAACTTCCTTGCTCATTCAAAGTTGTCAGATCAGGAAACCCAGTAAATTAAATCCTCTTTCCTTGACATACAGTACATACATACATACATAATTTGATGGCTGATAGCTTTCAAGATGGGTAAGCCTAAATGATGGTTCCCCCAATAAATCAGTTCCCTTTGAATATTCCATTCAAATGCTCAAAACCATTCAAGTTTGTTTTCATGCTTAAAAAATAACATTAAAAAGGCCTTAGATATTTCTGCTATCCACAACTTTGTCCCCATTCCAAGGAAAACAAAGTTGTGCTGAGGACAGGGTGTGGAAGCAAGAAGCTGAAGACTTCTTCAGAAGTGGGAAGACTTCTGGGTTGCTCTTTTTCTTCCCTTATCTTTTGAAGGTGATGGAGATACTGCTGTGCTAGGCTCTTAGACATCGATCCCCATGATCCCGGGTGGAAAATGTTGACATCACTGCCACTGGGGAGGGAAAGAAAATGGAAAGGGGAAAAAAAATAAGATCTGGTAGGTGCAGTTGGCAGAAGGAAGAAGCTCAAGAGCTCAGGGTGGACATGTTTTCAAACATGAGCAGACAAGCTTTCATTTTTGAATGCCCCTACTGGCCTCATCCCAGGACAGCTTATGAAATTCCATATCTTGAAGCTTTCCAAAATCAAAGCCCGTCAAGCGATGCCAGCGAGTCTAAGGCAGCTGAGCTTGGAGTTTCAAATGCATATGCAAACAATGAAGGGTGAATGTTCTCTTGAACGTTTCTCGCTAACTAAGCCAAAACAACGAAGAATGGAAAATTCAGCAAATCCGTAATATGCGGGAATTGGTTCATTTGGGCTCTACCCCAAGACGAAACTGAATGATTGGAGATGGTGTCAGAGCTGTGAACATTCTAGAGGCGCATGGAAGGTACACAAACAGAAATGAAAATGTACCTTGTTTTGTTTGATTCCTGTGCTGAGAAAACATGGGCCCAATATCACTGGAGAACCTTTGCAAGACAGAAGTGTTCCAAGTGTTCCAATCTAGCTCCTTTTTGGAAAAGAAATTCATGAAAAAGAGTCATGCAGCGTTCATCTGAATAGTTGAACACTTGCAGGATTAGGATCCTATAGATTTCATTTCCTAAGATTTAGTGGCCTTCTCCATTTCAGCATGATGCTGGAAGTTATCTTCAGAAATGCCCATATTGGAATGGTTCCATCCTTGTCGTGGCCAATGAAATAGTGACAATAAAAATGATGATTATAGTAATAACAAACAAGCAATTGTACAGGGATGTGTGAGAAGTGTCGAAGTGCTATTCACGCGCATCCTGTAGAAGCCACGGCGATGTCATGCATGTCATGATGCCGTTGTGGAAATGGCTTAAATCATTCATCCTGTTTATGCCACTACATAACTCACCTAATTTTCCTTGCCCCCCTGTGGACATTCATGGTGGTAATATACCCAGCTGCTCAAGAAAGTTGAGGTCCATTTTCCATTAGGCAGAAAGATATTGGTGCTTAATATTTTTATTTCAGTCTAAAATTATATATTCTTAATGACTGCAATCTGTGAAAGTTGACCTTGCGGGGTCAACCAGATAGGAATCACAACCAGATGAGCTAATTCTATTAATTCTATTAGTTTACAACCCTCCACACTAAGCCACAAGCCGTCCTTGCAAACCTCGTTAGTTAGATTCAGCCAAAGTGCAAAGCTCAAACCTAACGAAGCAGGTGATGGCTTTGCCCCTTATAGAATAGAATAGAATAGAATAGAATAATAACTTTATTGTCATCCCACTATACAAGTGCACAATAGAATGAAATTTCGTTGCAGTTGGCTCACAAATTCACTCAAGCAATAAAATACTAATGATAATAATAAAAAACCATAATTACTATAAAATACCCATTCTTATAAAATATACATTCTTAAAAAATATACATTCTTTAACTCACAAAAGAACCTATTTGGCATTCAAGAATCCAATAGCCTGGGGGACAAAGCTGTTTCCCAATCTGGCTGTTCTACATCGGATACAGCGGAACCTCTTCCCAGAGGGTAACAAAGAAAACAAACCATGATGAGGATGGGAGGCATCACTGATGATCTTTTGAGCTCTGGACAAACAGCGTGCATGTGCTAAATCTTGGATGAGGGGCAGAGATATCCCAATTATCTTTTCTGCTGCCCTTACCACTCTCTGCACAGACTTTCTATCTGAGGCCCTACAGCCTCCAAACCAGATGGAAATACAGCTTGTAAGTACACTCTATAGTGCCTCTGTAGAAAGTAAGGAGAATGGAAGATGGGAGATGTACTTTATTTTTTATAGGAACTTAGCCAAGTCAACAGTCCTCGGACATTGAAGCTTCTCCCATTTTTATTAGTTTTATTTAGGCATTTCTTTAAATAACCCTCTACTGTACGTTCAAGGGCTTCCAAATTTAGCAAGAGATTGATATCAGCCTTACTAGCTAGACCAGACAGGAAACAGGACCACATGAGCTAATTCTACTTATTGTAAAGCTACATTAACAGAATCTTGCAAGTCTGAAAGTACAATTCTCCCGCCGTCTCCTTTACAGCCTGAGAAACTAGGGAGGGTCCCTTCTGAGCCTCTTGCCCCACCCACTATCCAGCTGTGGGCTATGCTGTCTCTTATCTGACCATTCCCTAGGCAGCATCTCTTTGCCCCATCTCCCAAGGTCTTTCCCACATAATATTACAGAAAGCTTGCAGTCTGTGAAAATTTGCAGCCTTATCTGGGGGTGTATAATCTGAGCCTCCCTGGTTACATGTGCCCCCCCCCACCAAAGCCTTGCATGTGCTGCTAAGATCCCTCTAAAAGTTGCTACAGAATGGTAATTATTAATGTGACAGAAGAAAAACATTACTAAACGTGTGGGGCGTCTCCATATTAACTGGATTTAATTTAGTTTAATTCATTTCATTTGAATCTGATTTAAATTTCAGTGAAATTTATTTCTCATCCAGGCCTTGCTTGTTGTTCAGAATAGGGTCCCAGTTTGCAAAGAAATAGCCGTGTTCACATGTCCTGTGAGAAACAATAAATAATTTCTTGCAGAAAACTGGGATTACAGTCTACTTTATTGGGTGTATGCCACATTGGTTTGGCAAGTAAGCTGTGATGTTTATTAATGCTATTATTTTGCAATTCTTCTCTGAAGAGGGTTTTTAAAGGTTTAAGAACTGAAAGTCCATTTTGTCTTAAATGCCACTGTTTTTATTATTGAAAAGGTTTCGCTTCCTATGTTTAATGCAGCTGGCATCTTTTTTAAAAATAATATGTTTATTATATTGTTGTGAAACATATGAGTGACCAGTGTTTCTTAAACTTTTTTCTCTCAGGACCTCTTCCCACTTTTAAATATTATGGAGGACCTCAAAAAAGCTTTTGTTTGTATGGGTTATATTTATCGATATCTACTGTATTAAAAATTAAAATTGATGCATTCATAGAATATTTATTTATTGAATCATGCAAAAATAACAACATTAAACCCACTAGATCTTAACATAAATAAAATATTTTTAATGAAAAAAACCTATTTTTTTTTTAACAAATAAAAAATAATAATGAGAAGAGTGACATTGTTTAAAAGTTTTGCAAATACTGTATCTTCACTATCTGGCAAATTATTTTGATTTCGCAGACCCCGGGAGAGTCTTGGGGCACCCCGAGGGGTCCTCGGACCACACTTTAAGAACCACTGATTTAGACTATTGAAGATAAAAAAAGAGAGAAATATTATATCAGCATTAATTATGATTTGAAGTGTTAATATTAATGAGCATAATGGCATCTTTGAGCACATTATGAACAGCTTTCTGCAATCTGTCTCTCCTCCTGAAGGGCTGGGACCACCAAGCCCATCCAGACTGGGGATTCTGGGAATTGTAGTCCGTACTGATCTTTGGTGAGGGTGATTGAAGCCCCCCTTCTGGGTAATGTAGGTTTGGTTTGGTTGTTCTCTGCTTTCTGCCAACTTTTGCTCTTTGTTTTTAATTGTTGGTATTATTTTATTGTTCTGTGAACTGCCCAGAGTTGCTGGGAGTCGAGTGGTGTAAACATTAAATAAATAAATAATTAAGTATATACATCTGGAGAGACCACCCTGAGGAATGCTGAAGTAGGATAGGAATACTAAATATATAAAACAAGTACCCATCAATATTTTTATTGTTGCTTTCCATGGATTTTGCCTTATGGCTTCTTGTCATAAAGGACACCATGTCAACATTTCTGGCCAGGGTCTAATCTGTAAAATTAGTCATGGGATTAGATTAAACTTGAAGATTTTAAGGCTTGCTTTATACCAAGTTGGGCAAACTTCAGACTTGAACTTGGTTTCATTTTACCAGATTCCTGACAATTGTCAATCAAAGCAAGGAGTCTCTCTCTTGGCATGTTGAAGCAGAGATAGACCAGATTCCCACAAAATGCTCAAAGAAAATGTAGCTGGCTAGTTGGTGGCTCTATGTGACGTGGGAACCCAGCCCGTGTGGCTAGTTTATGGTTGAGCATGTTGTTTGAATCCAAGCAGTTGTTAACTGAGAAAACAGTAACGAACTGGACCACAGATAACATGTGAGAACGTAGCTTGTACTGTTAGAATTCAGGAAGGATAAAGTATCTTTGAACATTCATGCTTGGCCCAGGAATTTGATTTCATTACTTAAACCAACTTGTCATAACATTCTCATGAAGAAAAGAAACACTTCAGATCCCCTCCCTTTGAAACACTTTCTTTGTTTCATCCACACACAGAGAGAGAGAGAGACTTTAAAATTGCTATTCTGGGATGAATGGAAGTCAGAAAGCCTTAGATGATCTCAATCTATTTCCCCCCCACCCCGCCTGATGTAACCAAGAGCCAAAGGTTCTTCTCAGAGGTTATTACAGTTTGTTTTATCTTGATTGTTCTATCTGAAAAGTAACTCCTTTCCCCCCTTTCTGACTAACCCAGTCGAATCTCTCTCCAATGCCACTTTTGACAAGTTTCCTATCCTTACAAGAACAATTGTGGGCATTTTGTTTTTTCAAAGCATGCCTTAATATAATTAAATCAAGTCACTGGAGTCCGGATAAAACTATTTTGGAGGCCACATCCAGCCTGCGGGCCATTAATAGGCCACTTCTGATTAAAACAATACTTGGGCTGTTGCTTTGGAGGGCGAAATTCTCAGTTGTCTTAAGCAGCACACAGTGACTTACTTATTAATTCATTCATAAATTGCTGCACTGCTTTAGGGAAGTGAGAATTTCATTCCACAAGAACAAAAAGTCTGGCATTGTTTCAATCTGATGGTTGTATTTGGTTTTCAAAGTAATCTTACCTGGTCCTGAAACTGCTTGGAGCAAATGTAACCAAGCTCCCAACATTGTTGCCATGGAAAGCTTAAAAGACATATGAATGAATAAAGAACTGGAGAAATAATTTATTATCCCTCCTTGGCTAGAACAGCTGCAGTGAATTCTTGATCCTACTTCCAAATCCAACTAAATCTAGCGCCATCTAGTGACTAAACCCTCTAATGGCGTTATCCACATAGCTAGCAATAACACTCAAGAAGGAAAGGGAACATCTATAGAAGCCCAACTTCATGGCATGCCATTTAAGAGGTTGCCTTGCAAGAAAACAAACTGTTAATCAGGATTATAACAGAGCAGATTGCATCAAGGGTGTCTTTAGGTATGATAAAAAAATTCAAGATGGTGGCCATGACAGTGTGATTGAAGGTCGGCCAGTTTTTTATGTGCGTTGTGTGGGTGAAGCTTCGATTGCGCCATTCTGGCCGCAATCTTGACTTTTTTGACCATACCTGAAGACACCCTGGATCACATAAAGGACAAATGGGAGGGAAAAGGGAGTCCCCTACTCATAAAATTAGACTTACTTATTTTTATTTACTTATTTATCAAATTTGTATAGCTGCTCATCTCGCCAGAAGTGACTCTGGGTGGCGTGCAGCCATCAGATAAAAACAACAATGATATAAATACAATCATGATAAAAATATAAAACAATGGTTATTAAGAATTAAAATATATTAAAAAGTAAAATATTTATTTATGGAGTCAAAGTCAGGATAATATTTTCCCCAGATTCAGTACTTCAGATTGTCCAGAGCAGTCTTGCTTAATCTGGTGTTCTCCAGCTGTGCTGGAATTCCACTATCGGCCTTGCTGGCTGAGAATTTTTTACATGTTGCCCTAAGCCTTGGTTAGTTTTCTTCCCCCCTCCTTCCCTCCCATAATGGTTTTGATCATTTTAAAAATCTGGTGAATGTCCTTCCTTCCTTCTTGCATTGGATTTTTGTGATTAGGCTCAATTTGTGCAACAGATTAACTCATCTTGTACGTTTGGGGAAGAGTTTCTCTCCATTTTTTCCCGTAAAAATGGGTTAATGAATACCACGGGGGATGTGATTTGGGCCCATCTGCAGAAACGTGTGGCTTGACAGCTGCTAAGAGAAACCAGCTGGGGTCGCCTGCCTCCTGATTCAAGCCATTCTCTGATCTTTGCTGCTCTACCCCACATCAGTCCTCTTATCCCTTGCCACCTCCTGCTTCTCTCCTAATATGACAGCTCTGGCTGTTAAAACAAGCTCTCCTCCGGCTTGACTTTAGGCCCGGCTCCCTCGGGCGTGCGTTGGTGTCTGTCTCATTTAATTTTTTTGCTTTGCTTTATGTTATTCGCAGCAGAGGACTGTACAGGATTATCTGTCTTGGCTATGGATGCTTTTTCTCCCTGTCCATCTGCTGAACCATGTGGGGATTAATCTGCTGACGACCCCTAGGAAATACGTTTGTTGGAGGGGCCGCACCGACCTGCATCCACATGGAGAAGGTCTCATCTTTGCAGATTTTCTAGACGGCGTGATGCGCAGCTGCATCATGTGTTGGGTGTAGGTGGGAAGCAGAAACAAGGATGTGGATTTACATTGGTCAGCAGGCTGATCGCCTACCATCTTGCTTTCCTGGGGTAGCACGCAGGGTGGAATGAAACTACGAGGGACCACGCTACGTATTAAGGAACATTTCAGGTTTCCATATGGGATGTGCATGTTGGAAAACAAGTGGGGAAAGGGCTTCAGAAGGCACAGGAAAGCAGCACTCTTTCAAACAGCTGTGTCCTCTCCAGGCTCATGCTGCTTGAAAGAGGGGCTTTGCATTCCAAGAGGCCGCTTCCTGCATCGTTTGCCAAGCATGCGCATGTGCTCTGGGGTGAGGTTCCAGCTCCCACCCTGGTGGCATTCTGGAGGGCCTTGAAGACCTGACTCTTCTCCCAGGCCCTGGGCTGAGGTGGCTGGAGCTCATGAGGAGTGCCCTACTCATAAAATTAGACTTATGGACTCAAAGTCAGGATAATATTGTCCCCAGATTCAGTGGGATGTATTGGTATGTATTTTGTGTGTGGTTAGCTGGATTTGCCATCTTGGTCTTCATTTTAATTTGTTTTTTCTTATCTTCATTGTCCTTGGGTGTGGACAATATCATCATCATCATCATCATCATCATCATCATCATCATCTTCCTATACTGATTTCAAACATTGATCCAGCCAGCACACCAGTTAGAATTTTCCCAACTTTACTAAGGGTAAATATACAGTATGAGATATTCAACAGTTGATTGTATACATTCCTTTACATTAGGCAGAGAAGATGGGCTTTGTAGGTAGTCCTCGACTTACAACCACAATTGGGACCAGAAAACTCATTGGTAAGCGGTGCAGTCATTAAGTGAGATATCATGTATCGCACCTGATTTTACGACCTTTTCTGCCACGATCGTTAAGCGAATCACCATGGTCGTTAAGCAAATCCGGCTTCCCCATTGAATTTGCTTGTCGGAAGCCAGCTGGGAAGGTCGCAAATGGCGATCACATGACCCAGGATGCTGCAACCGTCATAAATACATGCCGGTTGCCAAAGCGCCTGAATTGTGATCACATGACAGCGGGGATGCTGCAACAGTCATAAGTGTGAGGACCGGTCATAAGTCCCTTTTTTTCAGCGCCGTCGTAACTTTGGTCATTAAACTAATGGTAAGTCGAGGACCACCTGTATATTTCAACAACTGTGCAAAACTGTGGATGCTAAAGGCATTTTCGGCTTGTGACGAGGGGTGTGAGCTGCTAAAGGGGTTGTAAAAGGTTTGCGGGCTAACTGCCCAGAGTTCCCCATTGGGGGAGATGGGCGGTCATACAAATTAAATAAAATAAATAAATACAATAATAAGAATAACAAAACCCCAGTAGGCTAAAACAGTTAAAAGAAAGCATGGGGGTTAAAAATGGATGAGAAGAAGGAAAGAGAAGAAGGAGGAGAAGAAAGAGAAGGAGAAAGAGAAGGAGAAGGAGAATCTTTCTCTATCACTAATATGGTGAAGGTCTGGATGAAGGAGCTTTTCAGGAAGTATCTCCTAATGCCTTGTTTTTTCTTTGCTGCAGATCTACATCAGTGTAAAACAGGAATGGGGAATCTGTTGCTGGACCCCATGCCTATCATCCCTGCCCACCGGCCATGCCACTGGCTGAGTGACTGGAGCTGGAATCCAATAGTCTCTGGAGGCTCCACGAACGCTTCCAATCTAAAATGTTGTTTGAACCAACCATTCTCCCACTGACTTATTAAACCCAGTGTGGCATGGAGGGAACTGAACCAAAAATAATATTCAGCGGCTGGCGAGGGGGAAGGCGGAAAAGCCAGTGCTATAAAGTTTCTTGGAACTGAATAAGAAGGCGCAGAAGGCTATGCCTGACCAGCATTCAGGAAGGAATAAAGTTAGAACTATTTGTTTAAAAGCAATTTGTTTACCAGGAACATAATCAAAGAATAAAAATGACCCCCCCCCCCAAAGGCAAACACAGATTAGATTAATACCCAGAGTGGGTACTTGGCAGAAACAATGGTTGCCTATGAGTTTCTTGTTCCATCTCTCCACTCGGTTGGGTTCTTGGCAAGCCGAGCCAGTCAGAGAAAGAAAAACATCCTTGATTGCTCATTCATCATTCTCAATTTTTTGTCCCTTCGGGAAAAAAAAAACAGCCATCGTGCTATATTCTGTAATTAACCTAATTATGTCAAAGATTCCAGGCATGCCCACTTGACTGGGTTAAACCGTACTGAAGCCACACGCCTAAGAGACTGAAGAACCAGGAGAAAAACAGAGGGATTAGACTGTACACCACCCTGGCTAATTATTAGGTTGTGATCCCTTTAACCAGGATAGGGGTGGGGTAGGGAAAGGTGGGCGATGGATCAGACATTCCTCTGGTCAGTTCACACAGCACCGCCAGGGCACAGACAAGCAAAATGCTTTGCAGGAAGGAGACACATTCATTTCCCTGTAGACCAGGTTTGCTACCACCCTCCCGAAGCGCAGCTAATAAGGCACTGAATTGGCTTCCATCTCATTCATGCAGAGACAAGAATGGATGGTTGGTTTCCAACATACTGTTGGCTTGAAGAAATAGCGTGACTTACATGACATTCCACGATCGGTCCACCTTGGGTAGATTTCCCACACACTGTTGGCACAAATACTCATTTATGTCACGAAAAAGGTATGGGTTTGATAACAGTCCTTCAGAAAGAGAAAACAGGGCCAGCCCTGCCATTAGGCGGGATGGGACAGATGCCCCAAGCAGTGGAACTTGTGAGAGAGAAGCAAGAAGTTACAGGGGAAAGTTGGCTGTTAACTTCAGGTGTCCGAGAGGTTGAAGTCCCACACCGAAGAAAATGTATTCATGTCTTCTTGGAAGACTTTATTTGGCTTGTATACAAGCTGACTTGTTCCAGTAGGACAGATTGGATCCAGCAACTGAGAATGCAGATCACACTCAGAATAAAGTGTCACTGAGTTATCCAGATAGTGCCTGGAATTCTTATGTAAATACAAATAATATTTTGATACAGGTAGTCCTCAACTTACAACCACAATTGGGACTGGAATTTCCATCGTAAGCCATTGCGATCGTAAGTTGAGTCACCACATGACCGGACCCGATTTTACGACAATTTTTACAGCGGTCGTTAAGTGAATCCAGCTTCCCCAATGGGCGTTTTTTGCCAGAAAATGGCAAAAAAGTCGCAAAACGCGATCATGTGACCGCGGGATGCTGCAACCGGTCGTAAATGCGAGCCGGTTGCCAAGGGCATGAAATGTGATCATGTGACCACGGGGTGGTGGTGCGACCTTTTGTGACGCTCGGAAGTGCTTTACAGGCACCCTTTCCGAGGCTGTTGTATCTTTGGACTGTTGTTAAATGAATGGCTGTAAGTCGAGGACTACCTGTAGAGTCAATGGCAAGGGTTGGACCTCAGTCAGTATTGTCAATAGTGTGAACCACATACAATCAAGAGAGAGAGAGAGAGAGAGAGAGGGAGAATGAGAGCGCAAGTAGAAATAATAGCAGAGCAGCATTTTATTTATTTATTAAATTTATATGGCCGCCCATCTCAAGCAAGACTCTGGGTGGCTAACAACAGTAAAAAACCCTCGCAAAAACCTAACAAAATACAAAATAAATAGCAGTAGAGATAATAACAACCATCAATGCAAATACAGTGCAAATATTTCAATAAAACTAATACACAGGCTCCAACAGTGGTTGACTGATGATTAATTTAAGGCTACCAGATTAGAGCTTGAAGACATTCTGACTGAAGTCAATGGAAGTTAAATTATGTCATAACTAACTAGTCAGTCTAACTTGAATTAGATCTCAGATCCATTAAATCCGGATCCAATCCAACGTATGGATTATTGTACAGTATTGCTTCTGTGGTTTAATGCTGTATTTCGTATTTGGGAGACAGTTCTGGCTGAAAAGCTATATTCAGTCCAATGCATTAGTTTTCAAATGTGCCTAGGATGGGAGGGGATTCTAGTGATGCAGAAAGAGAAATCATTTTTTTAAAGGGCCAGACTTAGTATTACACAATTTAAATATCTGAACATTTTGATATCCAAGCAGAAACTTTTTGCAGCTGCCCACAGAGACCAACTTTTGGAGCTGGCTTTTATAAATAACCAGAAATATGGACAGAAGCTAAGAAGGCAGGATGCCATAAGTTGGATGACCATCAGAGGTCAACAGAGTGGAAGATGCTTCCTTTCCTTTTTTTACAGCAAACAGTGACCATAATGCTTGAAGGGAAGTCGAAGATGCTATTAACCCACCAACTCTCTATATCTGAGCACTAGGGGAAGAAACTGAGATGCTGGAGACGCTCCACATAGCACAGTCTCCATTCCCTAATTCCTGCAAAGAATTGTGATCATCTTCACTTCTGCTTCGCTCAGAACAGTGAGAATATGATGATCCAACAGTGCTCCCTCCAAGGCCAATAGGAGTGTGCAAAATATGTCATTCAGTAATTCACACCTTGAGCTACGGTAGTTCCTGGAGTAACAAAGTTCCCTCAATTTCCTACCACAAAGGAAGAGGAAAAATACATTACTAGCCTTCCACTTACTCCTTCTCAGTGTTTTAAAATATGCGTTGGGTGTTGTTTTGGCTGTTTGGGAAAATATCTCACCTGTTGGAATGAGAGGAAAGCTGCCCGGCTGTCAAGATGTTATTCATCCAGTGGATAACATCTCTCTGAAAGCTACTTCGATTGTATGACACTGTAGCTTTGAAGCCAAGTGCTTCAAATGATCTCCAAGCCACAATCCTCTGCTTAAAAAGGTAAAGGTAAAGGTTCCCCTCGCACATTTGTGCAGTCGTGTCCGACTCTAGGGGCCGGTGCTCATCTCTGTTTGTTAGCCGAAGAGCCAGCGTTGTCCGAAGACACTTCCACGGTCATGTGGCTGCATGACGCGTGCGGAACGCTGTTACCTACCCACCAAAGTGGTACCTATTAATCTACTTGCATTTGCATGCTTTCGAATTGCTAGGCTGGCAAGAGTTGGAGCTACTGCGGGAGCTCACTCCATCACGTGGGGCTAGGGATTTGAACCTCCGAACTTGCGATCTTCCGATTGACTAGCCTGGCATCTTACTCGCTGAGCCACCACGCCCCCTATCCTCTGCTTGCTTGGTGACAATTCTGGAAAACGCTCCCAGATCATGCCCACGGAGTTCCTTGGCCAAGCTTGTGACTTAGCCCTTGGGAGCTGTATGACATGTTAATCGGGACTTTCCCTCCCCACCCCAATTTGGCTTTGAAAAATAAAGCTGGGTTTCTGAAATACGTTTGAGACAGGGGTGAGTGGGAGAGGATGTGGAACTAATCCTGCTTAGGGAGGAAGAAGGGGAGGGTTGGACTTGCCGAGGTTTCCGAATTGCGTGAAGCTTATCGCAGTTCCCCCCTTCTTGCTTAATCCCTTTGTCAGCAAGTCTGCCTTTATTTTTTCCAGACATTTGCTCACAGCTGTGGATAGTCCCAGAAAGTGGGATTGTTTCCATTATATTCCATCCTCACTGGAACTTAACCCCCCCCCCCCCAGAAACACGAAGGTTAGGAAAGCTGCAGAGCCTGGCTTCTGGAATTCTTTCCAACCCCTTTACGAGCAGTGGACACAGGAGCTGTCTGTCTTCTGTCTTCCGTGTAACAGGGCAACATGTTGCATCTGTATGTGAGTGTGGTTGGGTGTGTTTCTGTTCTTCCCTCGTATGTAGGGTGGTGTGTGCACTGGGAAGCATGGCGTGGCCTGCATATGACTGCTTTGGGTCATGTGAATAGGAGGGAGTGAGGGGGGCATAGAATGGAGCAATTATTAACTTTGTTTTTCTCTTCAGTCCCGGACCTGATCTAGACCGTTTTTTGAACTTGATCCTTCTTCTGCTGGCACCAAATTTGGTTGTGTTCTGTTCAGTTTTTGGAGAGTTATCCTGTGGACAGACAGAAGGTAGCACCTCCTTTTCCACAATTTCTTTCCAACATTTTTCTGGGTTGCAAAGAATAAGAAGCATGATAGTCAGGTACTATGGCAGGGGTGGGGAACCTTTTTTCTGCCAAGGGCCATTTGGATATTTATAACCGGGGACTGGGGGGGTGGGGGGCTGGGTTTCTGGGATTTCCATGGACCGGGGGCTGGAGTTTGCGGGCGAGAGCCGGAGTTTGCGGGCGGGAGCCAATCACAAGCACTGGGGGGTGGGGTTTGCGGGCGGGAGCCAATCGCGTGGAAGGGGTGGGGTTTGTGGGCGGGAGCCCCGCGGGCCTTAGGCAGGAGCCCCGCGGGCCGTATACGGCCCGCGGGCCTGACGTTGCCCACCCCTGTACTATGGCATCTTCACAGTAAAGGAGCAGCGGGGAGGCGGGATGAAGTGAATTCTCACCAGTGGGAAACCTTCCACCTTGCTACTCTAGGGTTAATGCTGCAAAATCTTTGCCCTGCTCCCTCTTGCTCCAGAGCTAAGCTGGAGATGAATGGGCCCAGCTGTGGAAGAGCTGGTGAAGATCTCTGACATCAAGGAAACACAAACGTTCAGTTCTGGATTGACATGGATACCACAAAGGGAAGGATCCTTAGTGTGAGTATGAGCCCAGCCAATAGGGCTTATACAACAAACCCTGGTTGGACTGTGATTTCATGCCTTGTTTAAGTTCACTCTAAGTCATAATATGTTATCTTTTGGCTTAGAGTGTTGGGTCAGGAATTGGTCTAACTCAGGTTTTGCTTTATCTTGCAGAATGAGCCTCAGTGAGGGGGTTTGGACATCATATTAAGCCAAAACCAAACAAACCACATTATGGTTTAGCATAGTTTTCTTTTCTTAAATTTCATTTAACACCCCCCCAGTTATATTGCACTGTAACTGCTAGACTTCCCAATCAAAATGCCTTTTGTCTACTGCTCTGGAAAAATGATTTATGGTTAAAGATTGGGCTAGACATACTTTCAGTGTACATTTAGAAAATGATTTCAAAGGATTAAATTAGGTGTCAGTCTTCAAAATGTGGTGCAGGAACAGTCCCCCTGCCTTGCATATTTCCATTGCATTTTGGAGATGCGTCCAATCGTTTTGAAAAGGAAGGATAAACACTGGCATCCAACATGTAAATAGAGGAACCAGATGAAGCTACAGTTCAAAGGAATCTGACTCTGCAGAGTTTTCTGGGCAGTGTTTAATGGGCTGCCTGGATAAATAGCAAATGATAAACTCTGGGTAACTTCTCTCCCCATTTTCTTGCAACGTTTTGTTTTGTAACATGGATTCCTATTATTCATAATTTCTCATCTACAACCAACAAGCAGAACCTCATTTCTTGGGCCATCCAAGCCTTAGCCATTTCAAGTGGTCTAGATTTAAGATGATTGCATGTTCATGGAACCATAGGATTGGAAGGCACCTTGGCGGTCTTCCAGTCCAACTTTCTGCTAGTGCAGGAATCCTCATACCATCCTGGGCAAATGGCTGTCCAGTCTTTTCTTGAACACCTCCAGTGATGGCGCACCCACCACTTCAGGAGGCAGGCTGTTCCATTGCCAGTCGCTCCCATCCCCCAAACCAAGTTGTCTTTTCAGGTCAGGTGAAGATAATGAGGCATGGCATACATATGTATGACTTGAGTCCCCAAGGGCTACACATGTCCCCTCAAAAGCCTTGGATGTGGGCCTAGAGCTTCTTCAAAAGTTGCCATCAACTTGTTATTTGTAATGAAACAGACTGGGGAAGTGAATGAACTGTACATTATCCCACCCCTCCACAAGATGGTCAAAGCCTGAAGTCAATAGTTTGGAAAATGACAATGTCATCATGGAAGGTCACAGGAGTGTTGATTCTTAAAAAACACGATTTTGATGCCAAGGGCCAAGGACTGTGAATGGGGGCACTGTGGCAAAAATAAGAAACATGAAAGATAACATGGAAACATTCAGGGACAAAGGCAACATCTCTTCCTTTTTTCATTTGGAATGGATTCCCCCCTCACCCCCATCATGTTTTCTATGGGTGTGTGTGAAGGGTGGCCTTTTGGAAAACTGTGAGGAACAAAAACTTTCAATATTTTCTTCTTCAGAGTACCCTTTTGCTCTTCTACGTGGAATTTTAAAATTATGTTGTTACATATCTCCTTGACCAAAATGTCTATAAATCACAGCTGGAACATAGCTAAGGGCTTGGAATTTTCTTTGTCCACTGAGAGAATAGCTCCTAAAATCTGATATACAGGAAAAAGTACACAGGATTGCTTTTGCTGATTGTTTAAAGGACATTTCTGGAGTTACGCTCAGAAATCCTTGAATGTTTTTCCTACTTGGCAAAGGGAAGATGCTGTTCTGAACCTACAACTCACCAGGAAGTTATTGAATTGTGACAAAAGATCCATAAAAAAATCCATATAGTTAGACTACCATCCTTCCTGCTATGTGGCAAAACTTTGAACTTCAACCATTTGGACATTTTGTTTCTCTCTGGAAGCAAGTAAGAAAGGGTTTTTTTTTTCCATCCAAACAAGGCAAAATCAGATTCCTTTCTTAAGAAGACTGCTTTAAGTGTGCCAAACTTCCTTCTATTTGTGGAGTCTTTGGTGCTCTCTGAGCTTGGTTGTTTGCTTGCAGACGTTTCACTACCTGACTAAGTAACATCATCAGTGTGAGTGAGTGTAGGGTTTGCTCCCTGTTTATATACAAGCTACTGTATATAAACAGGGAGCAAACCCCACGCTCACTAGCACTGATGATGTTACCTAGTCAGATAATGAAACATCTGCAAGCCAACAACCAAGCTCAGAGAGCACCAAGGACTCCACAGTTCAACCCTGAGCTACAGATACTCTCTTCTATTGGTTCCTTCTGTGTGTTTATATGTTCATGGGGACAAGGCTATTCTGGATTAGGAGAAGGCAATGAAGACAATTGCCATGGATCCCGCACATGGAAGACTCTTCCAAAATTTGCTTTAGTATTTGAAATGACCCAATGAATTTCTTCTGCATTCGAGGTAGTAAAATCAATGGTAACCCCAAGATTAATCCATTTCCCCAGTCTGTTTCATTAAAAAGGTAACCCCAAGAGTTATTCCAGGAGTTTAGATTTTCCCCACACGAACCCATTTTCTGGGCCATTGACCTCAATGGACAAAAACAATGGAGGATGAATTACACTGATGATACTATGAGGAGAGTTAGTGGTAGAGTGTATGTGTAAGGGGAGTTCTGCCTCTTGATGTGTTGGAGCCTTAAAAGAGCTGTACATGGAGTTTTTTCTAGTCATTACATTAGAGTTTGGCTTCACTATCTCACAGAAACTAGGCATTGTAGTTGAGAAGGTTTGTTGATTGCCCTAGCAACTGGGGCCAACTGGAAAATACCAGCCTGGGTCCTCCCTGTGTAAACTGTTATGGGGAAGGGCCAGAGGTTAAATGCAGCAGATGTGTGGCATTCATTAATGGGATTTCAAGGTCTCTGCTGGAGAGTCTCTCCAAAAAGAGCTGCGGTTTTTATTCCCGGGATGCTCATGGTTAGCATGCTGCAGAGGTGTTGCTTTTTGATCTCCCGTGATTAGCAAGCGAAGTCCAACCCGTGCTGAAGTCAGGAGGTCAAACTGAATGGCCAACACTCTCCAACCCTAGTGGTGGTGGAGAAGATTACTGGCAGGTTAAGGAATTGGTGCCTGGTAAGATGCGTCTTCTGTGTTCCTTATCATCACTTTAGCTTTTCCAATGTTTTTCAGCTGCAAAAAGCAGTAATATCTGTGGTAGACTCTAGCCCCGCAAGCGCCGCCGGCCCAGCTTGAAGACCAACAGCTAACAGCATTCAGCTGCCTCCTGCAGCCTCCCACAATCTCCAGGTCTTCGGTGGATTCCAGCCCCTCACCAGCTCCACCGGCCTCACTCCACCGGCCCAGCTCGAACCTCAAAAGCCTCTGCGGTCTTTGGCTTCCAACAAACTTCGGAAGCCTACGGTGTCTTCGGCAGTTCACTGGGCTTCCTCGCGCAGATTCACGGAGCTCCGACCCGGGCACAGGCCTCGCCCCAGCTCTTCCCCCCGGAGAAAGCCACTCACCACCGGCAACACCACCTCTCCAGACCCCCAAGGTGAATTTTAGGGGATTTTCGGTGGGTTTTCACAGGGTTTGCGGCTTTTCTCCCGGAGCGGTCATCGGTCGCGCTGACTTGTGGCCGCCATCTTGGAAAAAAGAATATCTGTGGTGGATTGTAAGAACTCAGTCATCCACCTAGTAGCTCATATTTTAGTGCTCTCAACTGCCCAAAGGAGATGAGTGACAGTCATCTGGTGCATTTGGTTGGGCCTTCATGTTGCGTGAACATAGCAATTTCATTTTGTTAAAGACAGCTTAACTGGATGATCACCTGTGCATTCAAAGGCAGATATGAACAAATTTATATCTTGTAAGTAAGTGACATATTTCTCCCAGCCACTATATATTTCTTTGTTGGATTGTAGACCGCCCAGAGTCTCTTCGAGGGAGTTGGGCGGTGATAAATCGAATAAATAAGTAAGTAAATATTTATTTTTCCTTTTTCTTGCTGTCCTCTCAATGCTAAAACTCAATATTTTAGAAGTATGGCAGTGGTCCATATTCAGAGACAAAGGTTGGCTGCTACCATCATGTGGCGTTTTTGTATTTGCCACATCACTTCATGAGAACATACAGTGGCCAACCACACAAATTGAGAGCTCAAAAACACTGTAGCTCTACAGCAACTGGAATGTAAGGTCTATTGTTTGTGGTCCAGGAATCATAGATAGCCATCAGGATGAGTAATCCTTAATAGTCTTCTCATCTTTCAATGTGTCCACTTTGCTTTTAAAATATTCTAAATTGGTAGCCATGATCATCTCTAACAGCAGTGGTTGCTCCAGTTGCTAGGAGCCATCACTGGCTTGATGGCACATAATCAATCAGTTGGGTGTGAAGACATGGACTCCCTTTTATTGATTCTGTAAGCAACTCCCTGCATTTAGCTTCAGAACATGACCCCAAGTTCTGACATTGTGGTAGAGGGAGGGATTAGCTTTTCAACAGAGGGCTGGGTCAGCTGAAACGTGGAACCCAGCTTCTGAATCTTTCTATGCCCCAAGTCTGTCATTTTAGCAGCCCTACACATTAGACCTTCTCTCCTGTGTTTGTAGCATCAGAACAGTAACGGCTACTTTGCCTTGTGCCAGCTACTTTCTGCCCCAGTCATAAACTTGCTTTCTCAGCAACCAAGGAGCTGTCTCACCTCCAGCAGCTGAGTGTAAAGCAAGACTCCCCTTGGGGTGGTTGACCCCAGCCACGTGAATCTATTCCAGGTTTGTTCTGGAGATATGTTTGTTTCTTTTCCCTCTCCTGGGCATCTGCCTGACATGGCTTTTGCCTCTCTATTTCAGCCTCAATTTTTTCAATAGCATTTTGTTCTCCCTATCTTCCTACCCATCCCTCCTGTCTTTGCACATTCGGTTGGTTTTCACCCTTGCTGAACTCGACTGTGAATGCTTCTGAAGTACCTTCTATGCCAGAGCTTTCCAAACTGTGTGTCGGGACACGTTAGTGTGTCAGCTGCAGTGTCTGGGTGTGTCACGGCTGCTGCTGCCTCTGAGCCCTGCCAGGATTCCGCGCAGGTCCTAGTGCCTGCCTTGTGCCTTGCTGCCTCCAAACCTGCTGTGATTCCGCACAGGTCCTAGTGCCTGCCTTGTGCCTGGCTGCCTCCAAACCTGCTGTGATTCCGCACAGGTCCTAGTGCCTGCCTTGTGCCCTGCTGTAAGAGTGTGTCGCGAAATGATGCCCTGCTGTAAGAGTGTGTCGCGAAATGATGCATGTCTAAAAAGTGTGTCACCAACATGAAAAGTTTGGAAAGCTCTGTTCTATGCATTTGACCAAATACAAAGAAGGAACACTTCTTATGAAGTTTCTTGCCCCAATTTGTTTCCATGTATGGAAGCCCACCACATATGGTAACCAGACATCTTCTACCATTCTGAGGTTAATAAGATAGTTTAGAGCAGGGTTTCTCAACCAGAGTTCCGTGGCACCCCCGGGTTCCGCAAGAGGTCCCTAGGGGTTCCCTGGGAGATCACAATTTGTTTAAAAAATTATTTCAAATTTGGGCAACTTCACATTAAAGAGGTAAGTTCCATTCTTTATTTTTAGGTTAAGAACACTGTTATTGCATATAGACAGGCCTACCCATGAAACAAATATAATAATATTGTAACTTCTGGCCTATCTTTGAGCCTGAATGTGCAGGGGTTCCTTCCCCGAGGCCTGAAAAATATTTCAAGGGTTCCTCCAGGGTCAAAAAGCTGAGAAAGGCTGCTTTAGAGGATACAAAGCTGACTGATGGGATATACAGGTCTCTTCATCAAACTAACACATTGTTCACTCCCTCACAGAATTTAGACCTGAGGAAGTAGCTGCATTCTCCCTGATGCTGGGAAGAGAATGTAAACAGATTCTTCTGGAAGTGAATTCAGGCATCTTATTCTGATGGAAATGTGCAATAAAATAGCACCTAAAATAGCATTAACAAGATCTGCTACGCTCTTTCATTTTTCTTATCTCATGTCTTTCATTTTGGTGGTGTGCTACTTCTGACTCCCTCTCTGTGCTTTGCATAATGCTGCTTACACTGAAATGGAAAAGCATGAGAGTGATGTATGTATATCTGCATTTATGAGGCTAGCATTTGTCATTTCATGATAAAAAAAAATCTGTACACTAATATGTCTTAAAAAAGCATCCTATCCACATTCCTGTACAAATAGCGTTTTTTGCATTTCTAAAAAAATAACCTTTCACAGGGAGGCGATTTGTATTTGTCAGGGAAATGCATCTGTCAATGAATGAAACAGGATGATTTGCATTTTATATGGGAAAGACCCAATTTGGGTTTGCACTTTTGGAGGATTTGGCAGGGAAGCGCGGTGGCTCAGTGGGTAAGACGCCAGGCTTGTCGATCGGAAGGTCGCAAGTTCGGGGGTTCGAATCCCTAGCCCCGCATGATGGAGTGAGCTCCTGCACTCGCCCCAGCTCTTGCCAACCTAGCAATTCCAAAGCATGCAAATGCAAGTAGATAAATAGGTACCACTTCAGTGGGAAGGTAACAGCGTTCCGCGCACGTCATGCTGGCCACATGACCGTGGAAGTGTGTTCGGACAGCGCTGGCTCTTCGGCTAACAAACGGAGATGAGCACTGGCCCCTAGAGTTGGACGCGACTGCGCGGGGGAACCTTTACCTTTACCTTTAGAACTGGTTAAAGAGTGAACTGGGTGCCTTCCAAGACTTAAGGCAGGAGTCCCCAAATTCTTCAGCATATCGACCCCTTCATAAAGTTTCAGATTGTTCATCGACTCCCAAATATTATATGAAAATAATTTAATAAATACTATTTTAACTAATAGTATTGCAAATAATAACAAAAACAACAACAATAATGGATTGACTCTTGGGGACCCCTGACTTATGACATCCATTTCACCCCTTAAAACCTCTGACCCACTTGTGCACATTCCTGTACTTATGTTTGTTGTAAGTTTTCTTACCAAGAAGAATCCGTTCTCTTCCAAGAAATCCTTTTCCAATGATGAAGTTTCATGTCCCAGGAAGTTCTTCTACAGTCAAAATTTCTTACCTTGTAACGTGAACCCATTGTTTCAGGTTGTATCATCCAAAAGAACAGAAAACAGATATATTCCATGAACTATATCATGGTCATAAAATATATGACTGTTGCATATGCTATGTCAAAGATATCCAAAGCCCTCATCCAATTTGATCTCCAAAGGCTTTGATATTTTCGTCACCCTGTGAATATGTTCCAGTGTATCACTTTTAATAACAGGACAGAATATTATTGTGATTTCTCTGGTCTGGTCATTGCGTGTCTGTTGATATACCTAATAATTTTCTGCTCACAATGTCAGGCCAGTGATTCATGTTGTGGGACAGATGTGGAGGACGTCAGGACCCCATCACTGCACATGGATCTCTCTTGCAAGCTCAATTTCAGTTAGATTAAGCCAGTAGAAATCTGTGTTGAATTATGGCCCAGATGGTGGGGAAGGGCTCCCTTGCCATCTTAACGGGCATCTATTCCTTCTCCTCTTTTTCATTCATTCATTCGTTAAACCAGTTGGGGAAATCTCTTTGAATAAATAGTAAAACCTAGACAGTTAAACTGGCATCTTTCTGCCCATGTGAAAGGATGGAGTGTGCCTGTGGGTTGAATGTGAATGTGGACCAATGTGTACATGCCTGAGGCCTCAAATTAAAGTCCCCCATGTGTTAGCGACATTCCTAATAAGCTGAAAGCTAATTACTCTAAACAATGGAAAGAATAACAATAGCATCTTTAGCCACAGTATTTGAAAAGGAAGGGCCAATTCATTTCATCTCAGCTTGACAAGTCAAAGCGTGGTTTAGTCCTTATGAGCCTGAACTAACCATCACCAGCTTTCTCCAAAAATAAAAATAAGTTGGAGGAGCCTACTTGCTCATGGGCAGCATATTGTACTTTGTAACACACAAAATAGGGGCGCGATGGCTCAGTGGTTAAGTCGCCAGGGGCCGGTGCTCATCTCCGTTTGTTAGCCGAAGAGCCAGCGCTGTCAGAAGACGCTTCCGCGGTCATGTGGCCGGCATGATGCGTGCGGAACGCTGTTACCTACCCACCGAAGTGGTACCTATTTATCTACTTGCATTTGCATGCTTTGGAATTGCTAGGTTGGCAAGAGCTGGGGCGAGTGTGGGAGCTCCCTCCGTCACGCGGGGCTAGGGATTCGAACCTCCGAACTTGCAATCTTCCGATCGACAAGCCTGGTGTCTTACCCGCTGAGCCACCACGCCCCCTACAGATCATCCATACTCCATGTCATTCAACCCAACTTCTTGAGCTATAGTGAGTGCCCCAGAAATTTTGTGGGGGGATCTCCACTGTTTGCACTAAAAGCATTTCTGCTGCCCATCTTGATGATAAAAAGATTGGAAGTCAGATACTGTAAAAAAGTAAAGGTTCCCCCCACACATTTGTGCAGTCGTGTCCGACTCTAGGGGCTGGTGCTCATCTCCGTTTCTTAGCCGAAGAGCCAGCGTTGTCCGAAGACGCTTCCATGGTCATGTGGCCGGCATGATGCACGCGGAACGCTGTTACGTTCCCACCGAAGTGGTACCTATTCATCTACTTGCATTTGCATGCTTTCGAATTGCTAGGTTGGCAAGAGCTGGGGCGAGTGCGGGAGCTCACTCCGCATGCAGGGCTAGGGATTCGAACCTCCGAACTTGCGACCTTCCGATCGACAAGCCTGGTGTCTTAACCATTGAGCCATCGTGCCCCTATCAAGATTTATAACAAGATAATAAAAAGGGAAAAAGTATGACTGTTTATGTCTATGAAGGTTCTCAGTCATCCAGGTGGAATTGTCTGTAGCTTGAATCATGTCAACTGGATTTCTATCCATTTTTGTGGCCCATAATTTCCTCTCTATGTCAATGTATGTATCTCCAGTATTATTGTTGTGTTTTTTCTTTTTTTGTTATCAATTAAAAAGCAATAAATAATAAATAATAAAAAATCCTCCCTGGATGTATTTCTACAGTGCACTGAGAGATGGCAGTGAAGCCTCTAAAGAAAGAAATATATGCATGCTCTGTGTGTGTGTGTGTGTGTGTGTGTGTGAAAGAGAGAGAAAGATTGGGACAGTCTACTTCTTTGCATCATTTCTGAATATATTTGGAAATGCCAGCATGAGTTTATTTTAAATGTGTTTCTTCCCTTGATGGCAATCTGCTACTGAGACTGCACCAAGTAGTGTAGTTGGAAGACGAGATCCCTGTTTTGTCTGCAATAGAATTCCAAATAGGACGCAGGCAAAGGCAGAAAGGCTTCTGAAAATAACCTTGTCTTCAGGTGGAATGGTCCTTCACAGAGGTCCAAACTGTAGGCTGACCATACGTCCCGTTTTGAACGGGACAGTCCCGTTTTTTTAGCATTTTTCAACCATCCCGTCGTTTTCATAAAAATCTCAATTTGGTCCCGTTTTTCAAACCCGGCAGGAATGGCGCGGAAGGAGGATCTGAGCTGGAGTACACAGACTGGGGGGTGGGGTTTGCAGGCAGGAGCCAATCGTGTGGGCGGGGGGGGGCAGAGTTTGCAGGCAGGAGCCAATCGTGTGGACCGGGGGGCGGGGTTTGCAGGCGGGAGCCAATTGCGTGGACCGGGGGGCGGGGACCCCTGTCTTTTTCATGAATATGGAATATTACATAAGACCCCATCCCATTTTGCCATCCTGAAATATGGTCAGCCTACCAAACTGGCCTTTACGTGGGGGCTTTGGAATTTAGGCCATGCACAAGTAGGGTTGCCAGATATCCAAACAGGCAAAGGAGGACATGGAGAGATGTACTTTCAGACTTGCAAGATTCTGTTAATGTAACCTTACAATAAAGTAGAATTAGCTGATCTGGGCATGCTTCCTGTCTGGACTATCTTGCAAGGCTGATATCAATCTTGCAAGTCCCTGTAGTGACTAGCTTTCACAAGGCTATATGGATACTATAAAATAGTGTTGCTTAAACTTTTTGCTCTCAGGACACTTTCCTACTTTTAAAAATGGGCTGGCTGGAGAATTCTGGGAGCTGAAGTCCACACCTCTTAAAGTTCCCAAGGTTGAGAAACACTGACCTAGCTTCTGGTCTGGGACCAATTCTGCTGGTGTTCTTTTTCCTTTCCTTTGCTTTTGGACGGAAAAGTGCAGAAAGCTTTTTAAAGTTTCCTTTCTTGAAAACATTGGCTGCTTTCCCCCAAACCTCTCTTCTTTTTTTGTCAACCCCGCCTCCCCACTTTTGATTTTGACCAGAGAAGCTTTTCAGGTAGGAGGATCAAACTCTTGTCTTGAAGCTTTTTGGGTGGGATGGATGGATAGCATCTATCTATATCTGTTTATCTATCTAACATCTGGCTTCTCCTTAAATGATTCCTATGTGGATCAAGACCCCCTGTACACACACACACACACACACACACACTTAATTTATACAGCCACCTATCCTGTAACAGTGATTCTAGGCATATACTTTACATTCAGGAAACAATACATTATTTAACTGGGATTCTGGATTGTTTTAATGATAAAGCAGAATAAAAATGTTATGAATGAAAAAAAATATGTACAAGGGGTGGTCAAACTCTGGCCCTGGGCTCAGAAAGATAGTGGGTGGAGAATCACAGCAATTTTTGCTAATGTAGTGGGTTTATTAAGGTGGCATTTGTAAAAACCAAATCCCCCATTTTTCTTTTTCTGTCTTGTTTTTCTTTCAGTCAACTTGCTACTTCTTTTATTTAACTGACAAAGCCAGGGGTTGAACCCAGGACCTCCTGCTCTGCAAAGCAGGCATTGTCAGAAGAAACTCCAATCCCTTCTTATATTGCAGCTGTATTTTATGGCTGTGTGATGGATGGACAAACACTTGGCTAACCTGAACAACTGCAGCATTGATGCAACATGGGTAGATCATGTTCTGTTCCTGAATAAGATCACAATTTCCCAACTTTTTTTTTAATGAGCTAACATTTCTTTTTTACTATCACATTAAGTCTCCTTTACTACAGCGTTGATGGTAGAAAAACCCAGTTGCTCATTTGTGGCACTTCTGGTTGGAGATAACTTAATAAGGGATGTAATGAGGGATATTGATTTGTGGGCCAGCTGCCAGTGGCATCTCCTGGGAGAGGGAGAATTAAAAAAGTCAAAAACTCAATTTCTCTGTTTTTTCCTTTCATTAACGTGTGTGTGTGTGTGTGTGTGTGTAACAATACAATGGAAATTTTGATATTAAGTAATTAGTTTAAGACCGAAACCTTTATTATATAACAAATACTTTGATGTGAGTCACAGTTTTTTTTTGTTTAATGTTATACTCAACTTTGAATGAAAAAGCCAAATAATGTTAATGTTTGTAATATGGATATCCTACACTGTAATTAATATTGATAGAATATCTTTTCCTCTCTTCTCTATTTTCAATACTCTGAGTTATCTAAATAATAGAAGGTCAATAATCTTCAATTATATGGTACAAACCTCACTGTACTGAAGTAATACAGTCTGTCAAGATTTATAACAACACAAGAAAAAGGGAAAAGAAGTCAAGATGACATTTGGGACTATGTGATTAAAGCCTTTGGAACATGCATCACACAGGAATGATGCATGTAAAAAATGGGCAGAGTGTCAATTGTACCATTATGTTCGCCATCTTAACTTTCTTGACCTCCCCCATGAGTGTTCCTGCCAGCTACATTTCAGGTGACTCAGGTTATATGGCTTCAGATTCTAATGTGAAAAGGGTTTTCTGAATGGACAGGTGCTGCCCTCTGCTTTAACAGGCTGCTGGAAGATGTTACGTGCTGACCCACAAACTAGCCAAAACAAAGTTGGATTTCTTCTCATTGGTTGATGTGATGCTCTAATTTACACTTTTTGTCCCAGGTTCCACTCCAAACCCACCTTGATGGTTGTAGCTGAGAGAAGTGCCTTTTACGTAGATCACTGTTAGTTAAATGTGAGGTCATTCCAACCATGGGCTTGAGTGAACCAGGGTAGACAGTAGACCACCATTTATAAGCCTTAGAGGAGATTCAAATATAACAAGCCAAGATTGCTTGTAGAACCTTTGTTTTTTCTGAGTATTTGTGTCCTCCAAATCTCCTGCTATTCCCTAAGAAACATGGGCTTGCACTGAAAGGAAATCTGTGTGTCAAGTGGTGGGAAAGACTGAGAGCTGTCCACTCCCCATTCTCTTAAAGTAGGGGTGGGGAACCTTTTTTCTGCTAAGAGCCATTTGGATATTTATAACCGGGGACTGGGGGGGTGGGGGTGGGGTTTCTGGGATTTCCGCGGACCGGGGGGCGGAGTTTGTGGGTGGGAGCCAATCACAAGCACTGGGGGGCGGGGTTTGCGGGCGGGAGCCAATCACGTGGAAGGGGCGAGGTTTGCGGGTGGGAGCCCCGCGGGCCTTAGGCGGGAGCCCTGCGGGCCTTATATGGCCCGTGGGCCTGACATTGCCCACCCCTGTCTTAAAGAAAGATTCCTAGAAAAAAATCAGAACATATGTGGGAGAGCTAGAAAATTAATGGGCTTCATCAGCTCATTTTTCTACTGTTTTTCCTTGCCACGAGTAATGCATTTATCCTGCAACTAAGTTTGATAAATAGAAGAGCAAAATAACCCACTTTGGGAAATTTATTAGAGATAATTTGTGCTATAGGCTTTCAAAATTAACATTCTTCACCAAAGGGGGTAAAAAAGCTCAGAAACAGAATAATTGGTGGGCTGATTGCTATTTGAGCATTTAACTTTCAACATTCAAGGAAGGTTAGACATTATTTCAAAAACAATGTTGAACATTAAAGAAACCAAATTATAATAATCTGCAATTAGAACATTCAACCCCCAAGTTTAATTCTTATGGCACCACTGTCTTTTACATTTTAAGCCTCTTGGAAGACGGGGCTGGAAATTAATTATGAAAAATGAAAGATTCAACAGAAGTTTCACAATGGCTTACATTCACACAGAAATTTCAACCAGACCTTGTGGCTGCATTTGGACATGTGGAAGGTGGTTAGTTTTAACTTTGATTAGATATTTGGGGGCTTAGCATGTAAACACAGCCTGTTTCATTATTTTCCATTTTGGTGTATTGAGAGAACCCCAAAAATGTTTAACACAGTAGCCTAGTTAAGTGCATTGTGTGTGTCATGGTGCAAAAAATATGATGAGGAAAACAGGCATATAGAAATAGGAAAGACATATTGTCTTTCTGTCTGTGAGTCCTAGTCCCGCCTTAGGCACGAAGGCCGGCTGGATGACCTTGGGCTAGTCCCTGCCTCTCAGCCCAACTCACCTCACAGGGTTGTTGTTGTGGGGAAAATAGGAGGAGGAAGGAATAATAGGGATGTTCCCCGCCTTGAGTTATTTATAAAAATAATAAAGGCGGGATAGAAAATGAATGAATGAATGAATGAATGAATGAATGAATGAATGAATGAATGAATATTGTGTGTAGCTGGACCAGGTCAGGCCTCTACTGAGGTAGTTTCTAATATTGTCTCGGAAACTCAAACTTTGGTCTGTCTAGAGCAGCCTTTCTCAAACTTTTGACCCTGGAGGAACCCTTGAAATATTTTTCAGGCCTTGGGGAATGAACCCCTGCACATTCAGGCTCAAAGATAAGCTAGAAGTTACAACTTAAGGACAGACTTAACCATACTTTCAACTGGGAAACTGTGAGCATCTTAAACCAAGCCAAATCCAAAAATGCTAGAGAATTCCTGGAAGCTTGGCACTCAGAAAAAGCAGCCATCAACAGACACATAGAGGTAAACAACATCTACATACCATTCATAAGAGACAATAGAAAAGCCAGAAGACCAGAACACCTCTTTGCCAGCAATCAACAACCAGATAGGCAAAGATTAACACAAAGATTAGCACCAGAGGAGCAATCAAACAACACAATAGACCCTAATCAAGGAACTATTAACTCAGTCAATCAACCAAGCAGCAAACAACAGCCCAATCAAGGAACTCCTAAGGGGAGAACAACACCCCCACCAACACAGGCAGGACAAGCCAGGGTATATAAACAGAGAGCAAGTCCCACTCCCTTTTCGCACTGAAGACTCCACAGTTACAAAATTATTATATTTGTTTCATGGGTAGGCCTCTATATATACATTAACAGTCTTCTTAAACTAAAAATAAAGAATGAAACTTACCTCTTTAATGTGAAGTTGCACGAATTTGAAATAAATTTTTAAATAAATCATGATCTCCCAGGGAACCCTAGTGACCTCTCACGGAACCCTACGGTGCCACAAAACCATGGTTGAGCAACCCTGGTCTAGAGGGTTGTTGAGACAGATGTGGACAGGATGTTTAGGTGAAAGGTTAAAAATGTTAGAGATCGGGTTTCAACCAAGCACGTCTCACATACAGACAGCCTCTGCTGTAACCTGATCTTACTTGCTGTGTGTGGGAGGGGCTGAATCCCGGTTTCCTGTTTCCTGTTCCCTTCTCTTTCTCTTTCGGCTTGAATCTCCTACCAAGGAGCATGGCAGCCATGGCTGCTGCCCCACGTTGATCATACTTCCATCCAGGTAGGCCGCATTGGAAGCATGTGGTTCATGTCAGAACCTTCTTGCTTGCACGCATGGACCGTTTCTACTAAGGAACTGTGAGTTACAATAAAATTGTAAACTCTTTTTTTTAATGTAACTTTACATTAACGTGTGAAGTTTTATTTTGTGTTTTGAACTGATTAAGCCTTGTGCAAGTTTATGGGAACGCTTCTACTCTGCTATATACTAATAAGAAGCTGCGTGGAGTTCTGGCACTACCATCCCAGAATTCCTACAAAAAAGTCCAGGTGGTGGTTGTGACTGTGTGATCAAAGACTTGCCCTTCTTTTACATTGCTCATGCATGTAAAAAAGGTATGGCCCTTCAATCACACAGTCGCAACCACCATCTTGTTTTTTTGATTCCCCTGCAGATGCTGTTGACACCATGCCTGAAGCTTTCAGACTGGCATGGACAACCTGTGATGTGCAGTCATTTCCATGGGCCCTGAAGCATTTCCAGATGATGCTTTGTCAACGTTGACTTTTGCTGAAGATAAGTGCATGAAGAGTATTTTGTCCCTGAAAGCCTTCCCGAGTCCCTCAAAACTTCATGACGTTTCCTCAGAGGCTGAAAAAAAAAGGCTAGAGAATGTCCCAGTTGTCAAAAGCTTGTCTGCTGTTGCCTTAAAGGGCATGTGAGACAATAAAATTCAAACACCAGGTCAAGAAGTGGCCATCTTCGTTGCTGTTGTAATTGTTGCTGAGGGCCATTTTTTCAAGGATAACCCACTGGGGCTGCTTGGTGGGTGTGGAAGAAGCAAACAGAGGGTGGGGACACTCCTTTCTTTTTCTGTTGCTGAAGCTTCCTCCATTGGCGCCTGCAAAGGACTAGAGGAGACAATTGAAATGAGTATCGCAAGATGGAAACTGGCCCATATATGATGTTGCATATGCACCACGCTAAGGGGGCGTGGTGGCTCAGCGGGTAAGATGCCAGGCTTGTCGATCGGAAGATCGCAAGTTCAGAGGTTAGAATCCCTAGCCCTGCATGCGGAGTGAGCTCCCGCACTAGCTCCAGCTCTTGCCAACCTAGCCATTCGAAAGCATGCAAATGCAAGTAGATGAATAGGTACCACTTCGGTGGGAAGTTAACAGCGTTCCGTGTGCGTCATGCCAGCCACATGACCGGGAAGCGTCTTCGGACAACGCTGGCTCTTCGGCTAACAAACGGAGATGAGCACCGGCCCCTAGAGTCGGACACGACTGCACAAATGTGTGGGGGGAACCTTTACCTTTTTATGATGTTGCAACACAGGTAGAATGCTTAGCTTGCATTGTGGCCTCCCATGACACATGTTTGTCATTTTGGCGTTACAGTGGTTGGGAACAGATACTTACGTCTCTCCCCTCTCTTTCCCAGGTAGCAAACTTTGTGGAAGAAACAGATGAACGAATCACTGGCACAGAGGATTTGAAATTAGGCCAAGGACCTCTTGAAATGGTACGCAGGGCAGCTGGTTGTCTTAGGGCAGTAAGTGAGCCATCCTGCAGCAGAATTTTGATTCTTCTCTGTCCACGAATCCTTGGAATGGTGAATATTATCCCTTAAGAATTTAATGCTGGGTTATCAAGAGTCAAAATGAACAGCAAGAAGTCCATTTAAGACTTTTAGTCATCTAAAAAAGGAAGGAAGAAAAGAAGACAAAGAGGGGAAGAGAGAGGGGGGGGAAGGAAGGAAGGAAGGAAGGAAGGAGGGAGGGAGAGAGGGAGGGAGGACGGAAGCAAGCTAGATCAGTAGGCAGATGTCACCTGCTCCTCTCCATCTTGCCCCCCCCCCTTCTTCTGGCTTCTTCCACATCTTCATTGAATGCCTACCTCCCAGGCATTTCACAATGCTCAACAGATGCTTTCCACCCTGATTGCTCTGTGATCGATAACTGAAGACAATGAACTGGGAATGGAAAATGCTGGACCACCTAATGAATAAACATCAGGCTGTTTGGAGGACACGGCTTCCTCTTTCCACAAGAAAGCTCAAAAGTGTGTGTGGAGGTGGGGTGGGGTGGGGGGAAATGAAGCCAATTGTATGGCATCCATTTAAAATTCAGCCTCAGCTGGGATGTGTCTTTCCCAACCAGACATCTCCCAAAGCAGTGCGTGGTGGCTGGGCTGTTTATTTATTTATTTCCTCTCCTTTTCCTTTCTCTCCCTCCAAATGGCCAACCTGTTCCTTTCACCCTTTCCCCTCTGGGCTCCCCCCCTTTCCTTTCCCCCTTGTTTCTTTCTCTCTCCTGATTTTGTGAGCTGGCCCGTGACAAATGATAGAAAAAGGAGGCTGCTGTGAGAACCTGGAGTCGGCCATTGAGAAGATGGTGGTGAATGCTTTCTCCGTTTTCTTAGGTTTTTCTCTCTCTTTTTTGCGCCTTCACATTTTTGTCTGGCACCTCAAAAAGCTGGAGTGAAAGCAGAAGGGGTGGAGAAGAGCGCCTAAGTGGGACTATAGAACGGCTTTTATTCCCTTCTCTCCTCTTTTTCCCCTCATTTGGACGTTGGTGGTAATAGGGGCGTGTTTGGGAAGAAAACCAGCAGCTAAACAATGGAGGATGCTTTTAATACCAACGTTTTTCTTTTTCTTTTTGCTTTTTCCAAAGTAGGGGGTATTGACTTGTTAGAAGGGATAAGGCATGCCAAGTTAGAAAATATTGCTTCATTCCCTCCCAGGGTGTAAGCTCTTTTTCTGTCCAGGAAATGTGGAGAGCTGGATGATGCCCTACATTATTTCTCTGCTGGATTTGTGACTTCCCTCCTTTGAGGCTGAAAATGGGGAGAATCCCTCTGAGCTACCACACTTCAATCAAAGCTCAGATGATGCAGGGGCAGGGGACACACATTTGTTGGTCACAAGTGCATTGGGTACCTTCAGCCTCCAGGGACTGGCCAGATTTCCTGATGTAAGCCCCCAATAAAATGCCATCACCTTTTGTCACCATGTCTGACCACAGTATGTTCTATCCTGTAGAAGTGAGAGCCCCACAGAAGACTGTAGCACAAGCACTAAGATCTTCCTTTCTTTGTGTAATGGATCACATCCAGTGGGATCTACGGGGGTATCGAAGCAAGCAAGAAGGAGGAAGTGATGCAAGATGACCCCAAGAAGGCCATTCATCCAATTTTCTAACAGTTCTGATCAGGAGTTCACAAAGCAGGAGATGAAAATGTTTGCCGTCTCCTGCTGCTCCTTAGCTGGAGGAGAGCCCTGTTCGTCTACAGTAGCCAAACTTCATAAGGAGTTTGGTAGCACCTTTTCCAACACACAAATTGGATAAAAAGCTTTTTATCAGTTTTTGTGAGCTGCAGCTTGCTAGGAGACTCCTACTGTTCCTTTGTACTTAACAAGTAATGGTCATTAATAATGCTGTTATCTTGAAGGGGTGTGGTGGCTCAGCGGGTATTCGAATCCCTAGCCCCGCGTGACGGAGTGAGCTCGCGCACCAGCCCCAGCTCTTGCCAACCTAGCAATTCGAAAGCATGCAAATACAAGTAGATGAATAGGGACCACTTCGGTGGGAAGGTAACAGCGTTCCGCGCTCGTCATGCCGGCCACGTGACCTTGGAAGCGTCTTCAGACAACGCTGACTCTTCGGCTAACAAACGGAGATGAGCACCGGCCCCTAGAGTCGGACACGACTGCACAAATGTGCGGGGGGAACCTTTACCTTTTATCTTGAAGGCCATCTCTTGGACCTGTTTTATCTGCCTCTATTAAAGTGACCATGTTCCCCCCCCATCCACCAGCAGTTCCTTCAAAGTTACTTCTTCATTCGAAGTACTTGGTTGGGAACAATTCCTCAACTGCATGAACAACAAAATCTAAAACATCTGGTTTATTTCCAAGTCAAGGTGTGTAGAATCATGAGGGCCAGACTTAGAAACTGCTTGGCTGTGATTCTGGACCCCGTTGGGTGAGACTCATGCTCAAGAAAAAGATGAGAATTCCCACGGAAAAAGAACTTGGATGAAGTTAGGGCTACTGTCCTGGGCAGAATATGAAATGCCTCCCTCCACGTTTTTTCCCCCAATAAAATCCCTTGAAAATCTTATGGAGAAACAGCATGCAATTAACCATTTCATCTAGGGCTGTGTCTTTTATTTGCATCAGGGATCTTAGATATATATTTTAAAAAACTCATGGGAGATCCAGATGACTTGTGTCCTGTGGGACACCTAGTTGTAATTTTGTATTTTTGCATCGGGTGGGTGTGAAGGACAGAAGCAGCTTAACTTTTTGTCTCCATAAAAGAATACTATTCCAATCGAAGAGAATATTTGTAGCTCAGGGTTGAACTGTGGAGTCCTTGGTGCTCTCTGAGCCTTGTTGTTTTCTTGCAGACGTTTCATTGCCAGGCTAGGCAACATCTTCAGTGCGAAAAGGGAGTGGGACTTGTTCTCTGTTTATATACCCTGGCTTGTCCTGCCTGTGTTGGTGGGGGTGTTGTACTCTCCTTGATTGGGTTATTGTTTCCAGCATGGTTGATTGACTGAGTTAATAGTTCCTTGATTAGGGTCTATTGTGTTGTTTGATTGTTCCTCTGGTGCTAATCTTGGTGTTAATCTTTACCTATCTGGTTGTTGATTACTGGCAAGGAGGTGTTCTGGTCTTCTGGCTTTTCTATTGTCTCTTATGAATGCTATGTAAATGTTGTTTACCTCTATAGAATACTATTCCTCAAGTGTTGCAAAGTTGCAGCTATTCCCTGAAGTTGCAATGAAGAGAGAGGGAGAGAGAGAGAGAGAGAGAGAGAGAGCATAGACTTTTTCCCCTTATCTGTTATCCTAGCATTAGACAATCTGTTAGTCTAACAAAATGGTTCCCATCCTTATAGGTCATAATAACATCCCTGTAATTTTAAACGTATGGACCTGAATTTGCTTGTTCTCTCTTTCTTCCTTTTTCCTTTTTTTTCTTTTTGTGTTATGCCACTTAGAGCATAAAATTATGGGCGAAGACATTTAAAACTGGATTTTTAAAGAAATATATTTTGATTTCACATTTTAAAAGAAAGATAAGTGAACAAAAAAGAAGGAAAAAAAGTAGGTTACTGGTGAATAAACATGAATTTTAATGTCACAGAAATTATTCTGTTTCTATATTTCATTAATTGTAAAGAATAGTATATAGTTTTAAAAAAGCTAATAAAAACAGTATTTATATAATGTTGATGAGTATTCCTAATATTTATAGTCTGTTTAGAGCCTTTTTGTTGTTGTTGTTCAGTTGTTTAGTCGTGTCCGACTCTTCGTGACCTCATGGACCATAGCAATACTGATTAAAGCTTGTTTCACTGTTGCTTCATTGATATTTTAAAAAATAAACTAATTTTTTAAAAAGGAACTTTTAAGTCCTTGATCCCTTTGCCTGAAGGTCAGGATCAAAATGTTTAGAACAACAAATGAACAATTGCAAATATCATCATTGTTGTCATCCGGAAAGAAGAGGAATCCCATTTTCTAACCTTAAGATCAGCTTAGCCTGTTTTTTTTTTAAATCTGCCTAAAAATTGCATGTTCGTACATTTCTTCCCATGAGTACATTATTATGCACTTTTGCTTCCATGCCCCATTTTTTCCCTAAGCAGTTTTCCTAAATCTGATGTGGAATTATGATTTTCCATCCCCAGCAACCATGTCTTGGGTTCCACTTCTTGCTGCTTTGCAAAGTTGAGAACAGTGTAACTTTCAGCATTCATGTTTGGAAAAACAAAATAAATTGGGTCAGTTTGAGTGAAATCTATTCATTTATCACTTGAATTTATAAGGCCTCCCAACTCATCGCAACTGAAATGTGAAGCGGAATAAATTTCTCACCTCTCCCTAGTCCAAAAAGGTTTTCTTCCTCCTCTCCCAAGTAACTGCTAGTTAGCCAATATATGAAATCTATCATCTCTTGCTCTCTCAATCCCTCTTTCTTACTCTGCATCTCTTGAAGCTTCCTCTCTATCTTCGTTTCCCATCTCCTGGGGACTACACGCATGATGCTTTTCCCCACTGCCACATTTCTCTCCATGTGACTTCAAGTTGAAGTCCTGGCAGCTTTCAGCTGGAGGGAGCGCATTACAATGGTCTTACAACCTCCCCCACTGTTGCGCTGCTTCCAGTAGCAGGCGGAAAGCAGCTACTGTTTAATCCAGTTTGACAGCTCTTTCATCATCTGCCTCCTTCCATCCAGCCTTGCTGTGGCTCATCCAAGGTTCCTTTGTGGCTATAATCAAAGCCTGGTGAGTGATGGTCTTTGGGCAGGGGGAACAGGGAGGGAGCGGGCAGGAGATGTGTGAACGTAAGGAGGACCTTCTCATTCTTTGAGGCTGCGTGACAAGGACCTGCTCTTGGGATTCTCAAATGCAAAGGGGCAGAGCTGGTCAAGGGGGGTGCAGTGAGGCAGGAGAGATCTGGTGTCTCTTTGTCTGGGGCTTTCCTAGCCTTTCCAGAAGCCACAGGTGTGCATTGTGGGTGGCAGGAAGATGGAGATGCAGGATCTGACCAGCAATTTCCCACTGGTGGCAGAGGAGGAGGGAGGGAACCAAGGCTTCCTTCCCTTCACAGATGATGAATATTCATGGAGTGCTGGCAAGCCACTGCCCTAGTTCTGCCACCCTAAAAGGCAGAAGCTGTTGTCTATTTCTTTGGGGATGACCTTCACTTTAGGATTCTGCTGGTGCTGATGGATGCCTTAAACGCTGTAGGAAAGAAAAGGTGGGATGCAAATTAAACGATAGATAGATAGATAGATAGATAGATAGATAGATAGATAGATAAATAGATAAATAGATAAATAGATAAATAGATAAATAAAGAAATGCCCCCTCCTCCCCATCCCCAAGAGCAACAAATTTTTTTCTAAATTTGTTCCTGTACTCTGGAGAAAGTTAGAGTCAACCATATATCTTTCAGGAAACAAACCTGTGGCTTTATCTTCCAGGTAGTCTTCTCATGAACCTGGATAACTGGAAGAAAATCCTGAACCTGATACTTGCATTTCCTGGTTGAGGATCTCCTTGCATTGTCAAACATCTTGAAACTCAATATCTCAACATCCCAAGAACACATGTTAGCTCATAGATCTGGGATTCTCTTATCTCAAAAGGGCACATCCGACAATTAGCTTATCTGCTGTGCAAGTGAGGAACAGGCCACCCTTATCTAGATGACTTCCTTATGTTGGAAAAATGGAGAGTTCCAAAGATAAAGTAAATGAATGCACTTTAGAAAAAAGGGGGAAAAAAGGAACATGTTCCTAGTTTGAAATAGGAGGTGAACGAAGATTTTAAAAAGTAATCTACTGAGTCCTTTGCTATTAAAAAGATTCTTTCCCTCTGCTCAGCTTATAGGAGTGTTCGGTGGCCTAAAGATCAAGAATCTTACAAAGAGGAAGGATCTTGATTGCAGCAGGACTAATTAGAAGAGTTACACATCATGTGCTCTTTTCCCTGACAGGAAGATGCCCTCTCCTTCTATGCACGATAATTGTTTCTGAGATTGTGTGTTTAAAGACGGTATTGGTGGGAGGCATCTTCTAGAAATCAGTGTGGGATTCAAAGGAGAAGCGGTATAAATAGTAGTTAATGTTATTGAAATGCAGCCAGTTCTGCAGTGTATGAAGTCTTGGACTGAAGTCTTGTTCTTTTTGCTCAGTGGGGGAAAATATCTGTTTAGAAAGGAAAGTCATCCTGGTGTCATAATGCTGTTTGATTTGTGGCATGAGGAAACACCTGTTTGGAAGCCCCTGGACCTTTTCTGTGGTCACCACAGTCATGACAAAAGCTGAGCTTTGCATTGTTCTTCTAAAAGCGATGGAGAGAAACTATAAAACTGTCCTCCTTTGTTTCTTCTCTTGGATAACAATAAATACCTGCATATTAATTGCTTTAATGCAATTAACATCAGGTTGCCTTATGTGTGGGTCCTATGCAAATGAATTAGCCTTGGCTTCGGTTCTTTAACTTCTCAAGATGGTAGATGGAGAAGGGAGGCACGGATATATTGTTGTTGTTGTTCAGTCGTTTAGTCGTGTCCGACTCTTCGTGACCTCATGGACCATAGCACGCCAGGCCTTCCTGTCCTCCACTGTCTCTTGGAGTTTACTCAAATTCATGTTCATTACATCGGTGATGCTACCTAACCATCTCATCCTCTGCCGTCCCCTTCTCCTTTTGCCCTCAGTCTTTCCCAGCATCAGGGTCTTTTCCAGTGAGTCCTCTCTTCGCATTAGGTGGCCAAAGTATATGGGAATGTCTAAAAGAATTATTATAATGTTCCCTAACATCTCCTCCAAAGACAAACAACGACAGTGTTTTTACAGGGACAGGTACAAGGAAAAAACTGACTTGGTAAATACTAAATAGGCAGACTTGGTACACGTGTAAATATGAAACCTCAGAATCATGTTTACCCTGCCGGAATCCAGCATTCCCCTGGCATAACAGGAGCATGTGCCATGCTTAGTTCCTCTTTCCATGCATTTACCTGCCAAGTAAACTTGTTTTCTGGAATAGTCAAGTCAATCAAATCCATGAATAAGAATTCAAAAAAAAAATATCCCCAGTAATATTTACTTGGAAGTTGGTCTTCCCACCTCTGTTCCTTGCCTCCCTTCCGTTCATTAGGCAATGCTGTTGATGATTTTTGCAGTCCCCAGGGGATTGGAACAAAGTTGGCTGAGAAATTGTATGGTGAATGTCTCAACTGTTGTTTGTGTTGGTCGGATGTTACGGTTTTCTGCTTTGCATTGACTGTGGTGAGCATGAAAGGTGAAATATATCTGTGTCTGCATGGCAAAATTTGGTGAACGTTGATATTAACCAGTCAGGACACCAGGGAAAATGTTAGAAATATGTATTATGAATCAAATAAATCTCAACTGAATAAATGACTAAAATGGCATCTTGATTTCCATCATTGCTGCTAAAAGTTGACATTCACCATGATCTCATTATTAAATCATTCTGGACATTTCCTGACCTGGTATAGCTCAAGGACCATTTGTGCCTTCAATAATTAGTCTATTTGTATGTCCCTTGTTTCCATGTATAAGAATTTACTTGGATAGACCAGCAATGTCCAGAATTGCGCAGAAGCAACAATCTTCCTGACATTTTCTTGGCTCTATCTCAACTTTTTAAAAGGAATGTCAATAATTGACTTATTTCAACCAATCAATACTAGGATATCCAAGCAAAAGCAAGAAAAGAAAAAAGAAAAAAGAAAAAGAAAAAGAAAAGAATAATTGACCGAACAAGGAATAAATGATAGTAGAATGGAGTTACTCAATAGACTGGATTCATAAATGCATCAACCTACCATAAGAACATTGGAAGCATTTCCCCATTTCCATGGAGGCAACATGTCCTGTTGGGGAACCACAAGTGAAATATGGATACAATAATCTGCTTTTACTGTTGCTCTATAACAATTACTCTATAGTGGTTGCATTCACACAACTTATTTAACCCGCTAACTGAAATAACCCACTTTCTTACTGTTCAATATATTGAACCCTAAATGAACTAAACAGACTGGGTTTGCACACCACTGTAATCCAGCAAAGCAGTACAAAATAACAGACAATATGTGTACTGAGCTGGGGAAGCATCTTGTATGAATGGAGCCAAAAATATAAATCTGATGCACATATCTGCCATTTAATGTATGAATGAATGAACTGAATTGAATTCATTGGCTTCTTCAAGTGCCAATTGACTAGACTGTCCATAGTCCATTTGCATTATTTCTGCGATGGCACCTATGACATCATTCTGGCTTTTGACATATGTCTCTCCTTGATCTCCAACATTTCAGCTTCACCAGAAGATCCTAGAACCTAGTGTTTTAAGAAAAAGTGAAAATTTCTCCCCTTTCTACTTCTTCCTCCACGGGTGTGTCATTTTAGGCAATCAGGCCAATGTTTGAGGGCAGGATCTCTTAAGGTTCTTTGGAAGTGGTCCATAATGCATGGGGCAATGGTGAAAGTGACCAGTGGGGCTAGGATATCCTTCCTTCCTTCCTTCCTTCCTTCCTTCCTTCCTTCCTTCCTTCCTTCCTTCCTTCCTTCCTTCCTTCCTTCCTTCCTTCCTTCCTTCCTTCCTTCCTAGATTTGGATCCCTCCCTTTATTTTAACTATATCAAACTTATTTTAGGCCTTAACTAACAATGTCATGGGTTTCACACTTATTCATGGGAAAGAAAGAAAGAAAGAAAGAAAGAAAGAAAGAAAGAAAGAAAGAAAGAAAGAAAGAAAGAGAAGGAAGGAAGAAAGAAAGAAAGAAGTGAAAATAATGAAATGAAAATAATACAAGATTCTTCAACATTCAGTTCATGACCATGGTTTACACAACTCAGAAGAACACAACACACTTGGCCAGAGCACTGGAAGACTGAATGGCTACATTTGAACAATCTGTGAAACCTAATTAGTTTTAACTCTGGTTGATTTTTTTGTGGCTGAGTTGTGTGAATCCAACCCAGAAGAATGCAAGTCACTGTAATGTCTGAGACAGCACTGGGAATTTGGAAGTAACTGCCTGGATTTTCACTCCCCCCCCCCCCCCCCGAGAAGTTGTGTATCCTCGACCAAGGGAAATTGTCAGTAATCATAGAGCAGGCAGTACAGGTGCTGGTTTTTCCCTGGAGAGAGCCTTTAAAAATAATATTAAAAAAAAAAAAACATTTCCCCCCCTACAAATGCATTTTCCCCCACCCCCACCTTTTTTCTCGTTATGTGAATTAATGTTCCTGCAACGCGCACACCAGCCCAGCATACAGGCTGGCATGACGCCTGAGTGAAGAGCTATAAAGGGAAAGGCATAAAGAGGCATTTTTTTAATGCAGAGCCCAACTGAGTAAACAACGGAAAGCAAACGAGTCCATCACTTTCCATCGCTCTGTTTCCTATGGTGCAGGACTCCCTCATTAAACGGAATGAGCTTGAGGCACGTTTGAGATCTGGCTTTTATCCTGTCCAGCAATGGAAGGTACAGACGCTGCCCTCTCTTCTTCAGGTGCCTTTGGGCTATGTGGAGAGGAGTGCGGAATAAATAATTCAGGTGGCATGCTATTATTATTATTATTATTATTATTATTATTATTATTACAGTAATACCACTTCTTGTAGAAAAAGCATCTTAGAGAAGGAAGCAAAATATAAAATGCACAACGAAAAGCAATACATTAAAAGCAACATAAAACCCACCATATATAATAAGAGGTAGATCTTCAATAAGCACCAATAAGAGATTGAAATGGTGGATACTGTAGCTTCTTCTTTTAAGATCAACAATCAACAGTAAAGAAAGCAGGAGACAAGAAATATGCTGTAGACTAGCACTTGAGAAGGTCGCAATGAAGGCCTTGGAAATGATATTCAGATGCTGTGATGTGTCTATTCAGAGAAAGATTGGAATTGTGCAGACAATAGTTTTCCTGTTATACTCTATGATGCAAAAGTTGGTCTTAGAAGAAACAGGATAAAATGAGTATTGATGGTTTTGAACTTCGGTGTAGAAGATTCATGAAAATACCAAAATAGTCAGGAAAACAATCATATGGATCATCAAACAAATCATTCAGAGTTCTCACTTGAGGCCTAAATAACCCAGCTCCATCTATCATATTTTGAACACATCCTGTAAAGACTGAGCCCCCTTGAGAAGTCCATAATGCTGGGGAAAGTGGAAGGAAAAAGAAGAGAATGACCAGCAGCAAGATGATCATTCACAACACAAATGAATACATCGCTGAGAGATCTCTAAGGCCAAGTTGATGACAGTTCCTTCTGGAAAAATCCATCTATGTGTTCACTAAAAGTTGACACTGACTTGATGGCACCTATCAATCCTGCAATTTATAATTGCCTTTAATTTTTCCAAGCTTCAGGGTCGTCTCCAATGACTCTGGTCTTCTCACGATGGATCCAAAATATTTAAGCTTTAGCTTCATTACTAGTGCTTCCAATGAGCAGTCTAGTTTGACGTCAACTAGTATGGAATGATTCTTCTTGCAGCCCAAGATGCCCTCCTCCAATTTCTCCAGCATTAAAGGCATCAGTTTTTCTTCATTCAGCCCTTTTGATGGTCCAATTTTCGCAGCCTGTGTTAAAATTAGAAAACCAAGGCCTTGACAACATGTCCCTTTGTTATCAGTATGATGTCTCTGCATTCAAAGTAGTTCATTGTAACTGATAATGTCCCCGGTGGGAGCTATTTTGGACAGCCATCCCAGTAGCCATCTTGCAACAGCATCCACCATGGAGTGTAAATCAGACTCCTGAGTGTAAATCAGACTCCTGAGTGTAAATCAGACTCCTGAGTGTAAATTAGACCTGTGCACAGAAGGGGATGTGATGGTCAGAATCTTCCTTTTCAGCTTCTTGCTGTCCAGGAAAGTTTACAAATCCAAAGCTGCAAGAATCTGGCTGAGAGGGGAACACATCTGCTTCTAAGACACCATACGTTTGTTTTCTTTTGGGAGTTTTGCCTGAACTACAAGGTCAAGGGTGGGCCTTCACAAATCTGCAGTGCCATTTCCCGGCGGGATGTGAAACATCCATCAAGACCAAATGATTGGGGTGAAGATTATTTTTGTAACAAGAATGGCTATTGCCATAATGTACTGTATAATGGCTGAGTAGGAGTTTGCAAATGTTTGCTCCTTTCAATTTCCTCCTCTCTCTACAGAAAAGATCTCCACAAAAGATCTGCCTGCCTGCCTGCCTGACCATCTCCCCTATTTGATTCGGGAGAAAAGGAGAACACTGAATGAGAAAATATAATGGTAGAAAGGGTTAATCTCCCCTCCAAACCACAGGTTCCATTTAAATCAGTGTTTTTCACACTTGACAACTTTAAGAGGTGTGGACTTCAACTCCCAGAATTCCATGCTGCCTAGGGAATTCTGGGAGTCGAAATCCACACCTCTTAAAGTCGCCAAGTTAACAAGTTAACAGTGTTAAATCATAACACTGATTTAAACACTACACTTTAAGACTGCTATTTTTAAACAGGAAAACTCAGCATCCTCCTACTTGCTTCCTGACCTCCAAATTAGACTATTGTACTGCAACGTATTTTGCAGTGAAGTCCAACTCAGACATTACATTTGGTTCCAACCAAGGCTATCTAACTTGTATTGGATAGAGGACTGACACATCACTGGTGTTTCAAAGCTTGGGTATCCAAAGCCATGCCCTCATTTATGGCCCTTACAGTGTTGTTGGGCTGCTGGAGAAATAGAGCTGGACTCCATAGTAAAAGGACAGAATTAGGATTTTCACTGCCCAGGAAACAGGGCATTTTAAGAGGAAAATGGTTTTTAATGAGTTTTTTAAAATGCTGTTGAATCTTGGATGCCCATAGGCTACTCAATACACTTCCCTCCTCCCCGCCACACACACACATGGAAACTCACCGCTTTTAACACACACACACACACAGAGAGAGAAACTCACCGCTTTTAGAACACACACATATACTTATGCACAGAAGCACGCACATGTTAGTGATGGGAATACTTCCTTGTTGTCAGTAATGTAAACTCATGTACAGTCACTGATACTAAACAGTGCAAGATTTTACAAGATAAAAAAAAAAGGGGGGGGAGACTAATGATTTCCCCCCTGTCCTAGATTCATTTATACTTTGAGTTCACATCTGGATCCACATGTGGTAGCTTGGGCCATGTTGTGGTTCATTGCAAGCAAACATCTCAGCTCCTGCTGGCCAGAAACCGGTTCTCTCAATCTGTCCAATATTTTATGGCTATTTCCGAAAAAGAAAAGAAAGGGAAGATAAAACTGGCCCAAAGAAACTGCTAAAAAGCAAATGTGCTATTCTTTTCTCTATACATTCACCATGTTCAAGCACAGACAAAGGTTTAGCATTCTTAAGCAATGAGGCCATTTGTTAAAAATGGTCTGCATTGTCTTCAGCAGCCTGGAACTAGGAAAATGAATCTGATTCCATTTGTTAAAAAGTGAGATGGAAAGGGGAAAAACGAGGGTGGTGAGCTGAGGAAGGATGGATGGAAGGCGAACCGAAGCAAAGCAAATTGAGAAATAAGCTGGCCTCCCTTGAAAACAGAATTCTTTCAAATAATATTTGAACGTCCTCATAATGGGGGGATGAGTTATGATGTTTGGCTTTGTCACGCTGGAAAGCACATGGAAGAGCCTTTATTAGAACGGATTGTAGGATGGGGCTAGTAATGTGGCTCGACTTGGCAGGGAGCACAGGGGAACCCACAAGGGGTGGGGGGCAGCTAGGATCCAAGCTGCAAGCAGAGGCCTGATTCCAATCAAGTTATCTCCCAGCCCAGGAGCAACACAGACCACACAGGAGCTTGCTGAACTAATTTTTATTGCTTCTGCAATATAACCTCTCGAAGTCGGGGAACTAGAACAGAAATGACAGCCCGCCCTTCTCTCTAGAGCAGTGTTTCTCAACCTTGGCAACTTTAAGCTTTAAGCTTGTATGGGCTTCACCTCCCAGAATTCCCCAGCCACCATCTCCCCTATTTGATTTGGGAGAAAAGGAGAACACTGAATGAGAAAATATAATGGGAGAAAGGGTTAATCTCTCCTTCAAACCACGGGTTCCATTTAAATCAGTGTTTTTCAACCTTGGCAACTTTAAGAGGTGTGGACTTCAACGCCCAGAATTCCATCCTGGCTGGGGGAATTCTGGGAGTTGAAGTCCATACCTCTTAAAGTTGCCAAGGTTGAGAAACACTGCTCTAGCAGGTAAATCAATTGGCTAGATCTTCCATGGCGGAGGTAGGTGATAATTCACCAGTGATAGGAATGAAAGAAGAAACTGTAGAGAGGAAGGAAGATGATCTTGATGAAGATATGCAGGAACCGTTGCCTAGGCAAAAGGAGATGAAGCATTTTTTAAGTCCAGAGCAATGAGATAACATTTGGAAGCAGCTCAGGCAGACACCTGCCTGATTCACTGGAGTATAAGAGGGGGGGGGGGAGATCCAGCACAAACAGAATGGCAAGAGTCTGTTCTTATAGCCAATCTCAATAAAAGTAGTCTTAGCCTTCCTGTGGAGTTGATTTCCTGGTCCGGTCTACCTAGTGGGGCTGACAGAAACAGACAAGAAGGACCACATGTCTCTGTCCTTTAGCAATGCCTTCCCTGGGCTGGTGCTCTGCAAATGTTCTGAAGATGGCAGCTTTTGGAATTGCTGACCAAGATAATCCAGTTGCCAAGATATTGTCAAGTTGGGGTGGCTGCTGTAGGGCACTGGTGATCTTACAGAAAGACTTGGACAGGGTAGGTGCTCAAGCCATGGTTTTCCCAGTAGTAATGTATGGCTGTGAGAGTTGGACCATAAGGAAGGCTGAGCTCCGAAGAATTGATGCTTTCGAGCTGTGGTGCTGGAGAAGACTCTTGAGAGTCCCTCGGACTGCAAGGAGGTCAAATCAGGCAATCCTAAAAGAAATCAACCCTGACTGCTCATTGGGAGGACAGATGCTGAAGCTGAAGCTCAAATACTTTGGCCACCTAATGCGAAGAGAAGAGAGGACTCCCTGGAAAAGACCCTGATGCTGGGAAAGACTGAAGGCAAAAGGAGAAGGGGACGGCCGAGGATGAGATGGTTAGATAGCATCACCGATGTAACAAACATGAATTTGAGCAAACTCCGGGAGACAGTGGAGGACAGGAAGGCCTGGCGTGCAATGGTCCATGAGGTCACGAAGAGTCGGACACGACTAAACGACTGAACAACAACAAAAGGTGCTCAAACCCCTTCTTTGAAGCTACTGAACTTCCTGCAATTATAATTGCTGAGAACAGGTCGCTCCATTTCACATCACATTAAGTGGACCCACAACCCCCTGCCCCATTCCTATTGGGAGGTATCTGCTTTGTGCTCCAGTCCAAGTATCTCAGATGGCTTACAAAATAGCTTGGAAAAAAAAGAGGTATAAGAAGGGGGAAAAAAGTGTAAATCAAGTATTTACAAGATTTTTTTGTTAAGAAAACTGGAAGAATTTTAATGAAGTGTATGTATGTATTATGTATTATAAAACAAAGATCTAAAAGTTAAGATCGAATCTGATACAAATATATAAATAAATTAATAATATAATGTAAGAAAAGGGGGGAAAGAGTGATAAATATATATAAAGTAAGAAGAGAAAGGAAGGAATAGGTTAGAAAGAAAAAGAGAGGGTAGAAAGGGTGAAAAGGGAAAGAAAGATAGGGAGAGAAGATAGAATGGAAGAGAAGGGAGGGAAGAGGTTAGAGAGAGAAAGAGGGAGTAAGGTAAATGAGAGAAGAGATTAGAGAGAGAATGAGAGGGTTAAAAAAGGAAGAAGGGAATGGATGAAAGAAAAAAGGGATAAAAGGAAGAACGAAAATGGAAGATAAAGGAAGGGAAAAGATAGAGAGAGATGAGAGGGTTAGAAAGAGTAAGGCAAGTGAGAGAAGAGATTAGAGAGAGAAGGAGAGGGTTAAAAAAGGAAGAAGGGAGTGGATGAAAGAGAAAAGGGATTACGGGAAGAGTGAAAATGGAAGATAAGGAAAGGGAAAAGATAGAGAGAGGATAGGTTAGAAGAGAATGGAAGATAAAAGAGGGAAAAGACTAGAGATTAAAAAAAGGAAGAAGGATACATTATATTAAATATAATAAAAATAAATATGTAAAATCAAATGTAAATATATATACATAAATGTAATCAGTGTTATGTGTTATGTGTTTGTTTTATGTTGAATGTAAATAAAATGATATTTTTCAAAAAAAAGAAAAAAGAAAAAGGAAAGTCAGGCTGTACAGAAGGTACTAGAATGGCCCTTTGAGAGCCAGGAAAGCAGCAGATCTTGACAGTCCTTCTCAAAGATGTCAGTTTCTGACTTAACATTTGCATGATATCACAAATGCTGTTTCCACCAAGGGTTCCTATCTCTTTCACCCACAGCTTTGGCTTGGCAGAGTGAGGTAGGAGTGGGAGGCTTTTAACAGCAGAGGCAACATTTTCCTCTTCCCACTGTCTGGTTTATCACTGCTTATTTATGGTCAGTCTAATGTAACGCAAGAAGCACATGAAAAGTTGACGCTTGCAGTAGGCCTTCGCAGCCTTTTAAAAAGCCTTTTTTCTGTCAAGGGCCATTTGGATATTTATAACCGGGGACAGGGGTGGGTGGGGGGCGGGGTTTCTGGGATTTCCGTGGACCGGGGGCCAGAGTTTGCAGGTGGGAGCCAATCACAAGCACTGGGGGGCGAGGTTTGCGGGAAGGAGCCAATCACGTGGAAGGGGCGGGGTTTGCAGGCGGGAGCCCCGCGGGCCTTAGGCAGGAGCCCCGCGGGCCTTATACAGCCCGTGGGCCTGATGTTGCCCACCCCTGATCTAGAGGATGCTGTGTTGAAAAAGTTACCTACTCTTCCAAAACCAAGGAAAACATTAGCCCCGCCCACTTTCCATCCTTGCCCTACTCACAGCATCCCCTGGCCACAAAAACTTACTCACCTCTCGATTAGAAGACTAGCCAGTGAGGCCCTTTAAAATAAAATACAGGGTAACCATTACATAGGTTAAAAGATTTTAGTAATCTTCAAGATTCTTTTTTCCTGTGTTCTACACTTTTTTCTTTTTTTCTTTTTCTTTTTTGTTGTAGTTTTTTGCTTTTTTGTAGTTTTTATCTTTGTCTCAAATTTAATAAGAATTCTTAATTAAAAAAAAAACATAGGTTAAAAGATTTTAGAATTCATTGCTTTATATACCACCTTGGGTTTTGGGATATGTGGGAATGTGAGCACAGCATCTCTTTAAAGCAGCTGCATCTTTATGTAGGCTGCCTCGTGAGCCTAAAACAGAAGCGACTATTTAATAAGTTACATTAAAGATGGGGCTGCTTTGAGGAATTGGCACT